>OU015535.1:600000-1114050 GCA_907165065.1 Caprimulgus europaeus
TCTCTGTGTTTATTCTGACCTGTAGCACATAAGAACATTACAGAACTCAAATTTGTTAAGCTCAAAACAGTGGTGACCCAGAAGCTGGGCTTCCCCTCAGTCCTTCAATTTCCTAGTTGTGTCTAGTTTAGCATGAAGCAAACATTCATGGACCCTTGCAGTGATGAACTGTGATATTAATCACTTAGGACTTGTTTTGGGTACCTGACAGTCCTGACTGATGTCTGTAAATCTGCCCCCAAATATATACATGTATGTACTTCAGAAGGACTGAGACTCAGACAGATTTGATTCTGTACTGCAAAGGAGCTCATTTCTCTAAGGAAAAATATCAATATCCCTGACGAAATTCTTTAAGGGAAAAATCTCCAAAATTCTTTAATGGAAAAATATCCCTGACTTGCCAGCCTGGGATAATGCTTGCTATGTGTTGATGCTTCTATTTTTTCTTTTTTTTCCCCTACCTAACGTCCTGGAGGAAAGGACAATGAACCAAATGGGTGGGAAATACATTCAGGCATCCTGCACACTGAAATAACTTGAGGACCTTGAGGGAAAGCTCCCACATTTAACTTAATGAAGCTGCAAAGGGATTGCAGTTTAAAAAATCCTTATAAAGCATCCAACATCACTAATGTTTCACTGGTCACTTGATTTCTAGTTGCACAGTTAGGTGCCGGGGTAATTTTAGACGTGTGGGTCAAACTCCAGTGAGATTCAAACCATTACACCAAAACTCTGTTGGTTTGAAAAGAAACAGCGAGAGCTCTTTTATTTCTGGAGTGAAAAAGGCATGTAAAATTGTAAAAAAAAAAAGGTAATTCTTTTGAAGATACTGCATTGTCTAGCTTCGTTTCACCTTTAATTTTAAGGAAGAAGTTTGTACCTACCCATCACAAATACATACTGGGGGGAGATGGCACCATTCTCCTGCCTGCACAGGGAGGCTGCAAAGTTCCCCCAGGTCTCCACATCCACAACAGAACCCTCCTGAACTGTGACAGTCTAGGCTCATCCCTGCCTCAGAATCTCAGATGAGCATGAATCCCAACTGATTCAGCTTCCCAGCAGCTTGAAGGCAGTACTTTTGATCTGACACTCACCTTGCAGAGGTCATGCCCTTTGAGGGAACAGGCTCCTAAATCAGACAGTCTTGGATCTATCGTTTTTACTCGGGTAGCGCTCAAGAGCAACAGATTTTATTTACAGGCTGACTAGAAGGCAGCAGACAGTCTTTATTGATTAAGAGCAACTTAAAAAGTCTTAGTGTAGTCACTAAGAATAAAATTTCGAGAGTGTGTGGATGATTTAAGAGTTTAAGCTCTGTTAATGTTCAGTAACACCTTCTACAAGCCATTTCTGAAAACACAGACTACATCCCATAGAGATGATCTGAATTCATTTGGGTACCAGAAGTAGCATAGCTGTGTCCAAGCTCACCCATGCCCATGAAACTCACACTGAAAGTTGTGCAGATAGGGTGGAGATGAACTCTCACACTGCCCTGTACTGTTGTCACTCGTGGACAAAGCAGCTGACAGGAGACTTGCACAGGGTGTCTGTCTGTCTGCACTTTTGCTAGAGCATAAATGTGCTCAGCCTTGCACCTCAGAAGTGATTCCTTCTGAGACCTTTTCCTCAGGCAGCCACATGAATAGGCAGGGTTAGGGCTTCTCATACTCAGACTGTGCATAATAAGTAGATGTGCTTAGAAGTGCTTCACAAAAAAAAACCCCAAAACAGAGCTATTTGTGGTGCCCCAAAACTGTTTTGCTGCTGTTGCATTATGCAAAGGGACTCCAGTAACCATCATAAGTCATTAAATTCTCTGTATCTTGGTACACCCTCTTATGTTATCATCCTCAGAATAATGAGAATAATTTAAATAACTGAGTTAAAATCCTACTACATGCTAAGATTTTGCAGCTTCCTTATATTGACCTGAGAAGGAAATAATGAGGTGATTGTGTTCACCTGTTTGCTGCTGCTTCTGCATTCTGTAACTTAAACGAATGTTTGTATTCTGGGTTGAATGGGCGATAAACATCTGTGCAGCATTTTGAGCTAAAACTGCAAGCCATTTTATTTTTCAGGAAAAGCTTCCTTTTCAATATGAAGTGTTATTTCTCATTTGAGTGAACTTGGACATTCTGAATATTAGAGGCATTATCCTTCAGACCTCTAACATGTACAATGTTTATGTTGCTCAAGTATTACTCACAGCTACCATTGTTGAATTTGTCACATTTAGCACAGAGCATTTACAGAATTAACAGTGGAAGTCGTAAATGTGAAGTAAAATGGGAATTCCTAACATGGGGACTTTGTTCTAAATGCAGACTGAACTGAAATAAGCATCATTATAAACACCAGGAGAAATCATTGGTGAGGACAGGGATGAACTCTGGCCGGGACGGAGTTCTGTAATAGGTTACATGCAGCTGTACATATGAAAAATGTTTTCTACAGAGGAAATCCTTTCAACGATTTCCTTTTCATGTTTTAAACTTTAAGATTTGTTCCAGAACAAAATTTCTTTGCCCCAAGTATAATATTGGACGTGTCATGTTGGGCAATGTCTGGGAATTCCCACTAGAGGGAGGGTGAGGCACATGGTGTGGAAACTTCAGCGCTGTTGAGGCCAAACAGGATCTTCCCAGTGACTCAGAAAATGTTTTTATTTCTCTCAATGCTGCCATAGACCAGAAAGATACAGGATCAGATCATCCTCACACAGCCACAGCCTGACAAAAGTGCAGAGACTGGGCTGTGCTCTGCTGGGAAGTGTGAAGATTTCTTTGCTCGAGTACACGGGGAGGACATCCCTCGAAATGTGCAGGCTGTGCTGTTGGTAGGGAGCGCACCATGGGGGCTTTGCAGCAATCCTTTCTGCTTCAGTGACTCCTCAGCTTTGCAGCAAACTGCTTCAGATGTTTCTGTTCTGCTTGAATGCCATGCCCTGTCATCCCACCGGGAGGGATGTGCTAGGCATGGGAGATGGATGGTCACCATCTAATGCTGGCTGGCAGCAGGTCCCCTTTGCTGACGTGGCGTACAGGGGGATTTTCCAGGGCACCTCACCTAGCTCCAGGTTGTCCTGTAGAAGGAAAGTAGAAGAAGGAAATCACTTGAAACCAAACAATTTCAAATGCTTCCCTATTGACAGCCAAATTTGGAGCTCTCATTTCCCTCCCCACCCCAAACTCTCCTGACCACAAAGAGATGTGGCTAAAACAGTTCTTTTGCAGATTCATGATGCATTAAAGGAAAATTATTCCTCTGCCATTTGTGGTGACAGCAGTGTTCTTTGGTTGCACACACATTCTGCAGACAGTGTTGCCTCCACATCTGTGTGACAAAAGCACCCCTAAAAAACTGCAGGTCTTTCTGCCCAAGCCAGAAACTGCTTTATTACTGCCAACTATTGAACACCTTGTCTTAAGGTCAACCTCCTTTTCTCGTAGAATTTGCAGAAATATAGAGGCAAAAAATTATTTGTGCCAAATGTTAGCACATAGTACCTACAGACTTTGAAAGAAGCTGTTCATGTCTTTAGCCGAGACCAGAATTCAGATAAATCATCTGCACCAGGCAGTTTGTTCCAAGTGTTTCATCTGCCAAATACATTAATGCCCAGAGATTTGCTCAAGAACAGAAAGAATGGTGATACATTAAATTATAGGGGTGTTTTCAGATTAGCACCTGTATTAATACATTGTTTATGTTTATTACAATGAAAATTTCTGGCATTATGGAAGGATTAGCTCCTGCTTTCCTCACTTGGGAATCAGGTGTAATGTTACTTATCTGGTTAGTGCTTAACTAGATCAGAGATGTTGCTGCAGCTATTCATAGTTGCATTCAAATGACTGTGTGCTTATGTGTTTTTATCAATATATCCATATTTAACAACAAAGGTGATTTACCTCTGGAGGGGTTAATATTTTACATCAAAATTGGATATTTTTCTAAAGTGTGTTGTTTTGTGTGATTTTGCATGTGCTGATTATGTTCCTTTGTTTGCTTGAGCTGAGTACTAACTTTTCATGTGTTGCTTTTATTTCTAGAAACCACAGATTCCCCAGAGATAGACACTGACAAGGAGAAATGTATGCTAAATGACAGGGGTAAATAAATGCATCCAGTGTCACCAGATGGAATGGCTTTGCAGATTATGATGCAATTTATTTTATCATGTAATTTGCATTTCATGTAACAAATAGTTTGTTTTATGATGTCTTTACTGTCACAAGTTAAGTGGAATTAATGGAGGAAAACGTACTGAGCTGCTGTTGAAGAAACCAGTGCCAGGAAATGCAGGAGACTGTAGAGTTTAATCAATATTTACAATGGTATTTTTACTTACACTGTTATAGCTAAACTCTTCATTTCCTATGGTTTCTTCAGTGCTTGGATAGTCAGGTCTATTCAGCTGCTGTCATTTTGCCTAAGGCTGTCAATAATTTTTTTTATATAACTTTCATATTTTTTTCAGTTTTTTTAACCTTTCAATTTAAGTTCAAGTCATTTGAAAACAAAGACAGGAAGGAATATGAGCAAAGGTGAACTTAAATATATTTTCCTTAGGAAAACATGTTAATTTTTTTCCTTCTTCCTCTGTTTAATGCCCAGATTAGAGGCAAACATTTTATTCACTGAAAGATATTTTGAAAATAAATAGATGTGAAGGAAAGCTGAAAAGTTTTTTAAAATTCTAATGAACTATTTTATCATTTAAGTTTAATTGATATTTTATTCAGAAATTTGGATACAATTATCAGAGAATAAAAGCATCCTCTAAGAACTTTCCCTTTTTGACAGTTTTCCCCTGGGAGAAAACTGGAATGAGGGGCAGAAACACCAATTAATTCAGTGTGTTCTTACCTGTGCTGCTGTTACTTTGGATATTGAACCAAATCACTATTCACATTTTTCACATGGCTATTGCTGACTGCAGCATAACAGTGCAGGAATGTTGGAGAAAGTGTTTGTAAATGAGAAAATGAAACAATTTCCATCCTTACTCATGTTGATGAAGGAGCTGGCCTCAGACTGGCCGTTGTCTGGCTGCGAGCCACCCTTGCTGGGAGATGACATCCGAAGGAGCAGCCAGGTCCTTGCTCCTGTGCTGTTTCTCCCGTGTCCTTGTCCTCACTGTCAGCTCCACTCATTTGTTATCTGCAGTACATTTGTCCTTAAACTGACAGGTGCAGTTTAATTGTAGCTGTACTCATAGTGAAGTAGTAAATACAAGTGGAACCTGAGATAATAAAGCAGCAGATACAAATCTTTATGAGGTTTTGTCTGTGGCTAAGTATGAATTAGAAAGGTTTTATTGAACATCAGCACTGGCCATCAGCGTTAAGCTGCGTGTCATTCCAGGCAGGCACGTGAAGGAAAGGTTTCCAGGGGGAGATTTGTTTTAGGTGTGTGTGTGGCTCTGCTAAATTTCAGCTTCCTCCAGAATGGTAAACAGGAACAAGAATATTTGCTTTTGTCACGAAAGTGGAATTTGTGGAACATCTGCAGGGAAAAAAAAAGGAAACCCAAAAAATCTGGTTTTAAGGGGCTGCAGTCTCATCTGATGTGCTCTTGCCCACAGGCAGTGCCGTGGCCCAGGGGGAGCTGTTTATAGAGTGAAGTGCTGTGCTGTGTGCTGAGGTCCCAGTACTCTGCTTAGTGTTTTGTTGTCGTGTTAAAAGGGGTTTTTGCACAAAGTTTTAGAGTGAGAAAACATCTAAGGAAAGTTTTGTTTAAATTTTGTAGGGTGTAGCTGGAGGAACAGAGACAAACAGTGAACAGTGTCAGAGCAACTGTAGTGAAAATTAATTAATTATAGTAAATGTGCTTCATGGTACAGCAGCTACCGAACATACGTAATTGTGAATGTGTTAGCTTCGTCTGAATACACTTAATGATGCATATTAATAGCAATTTGTGATCTATGAACTGAGCTGAGCTTCCACTGCTCTGTTCTGTCTTAATGTGTTTCCTCCTGCATTTTCCTTAGGTCCGGTGTTCTTCCTCGCCTGTTTCAGCGTCGCTGCAGGGTTTGCCCTGCTCTGGTATTGCTGTAGCTCAGGTAACCTCCTGGGGCGGGGCGGGAGCGCAGCTGCCCCTAACGTGGCTTCCTCAATAGAGCAGGTCAGGGTGTCATCATTCATTAATGAGGCTGGGATACAAATTGCGCTTCAGACATGCCCAGATATAAATAATGGATAGTTTGTCTGCAGAGGGTGCCACAAATAGGGGCTCTTTTTAAAGACAGTCGTCATGTGAGCCCCTGTTGCTATAGCAATGGGTCATGATTCCCAGTGGTAGTGAGACAGACCCAAACCTTCTGGCTTCCACATGCCTTGGAAGCTGGTTGAAGCATGACCAGTGCCAGGGCTGGAGGTCGCTGGCTCGGTTTACTGAGCCCAGGCAGCTACAACCGCTGCCCCTGTTGCTGGCTCTGGGTGTTGGCTCTCCCCATCAGCTGAAAGTCGCCTGCTTCACCGCAGACAGCAGAGCTCCTGCTCCTCTTCACAGCCCGACCTTCCACTCGCCCAGTGCTGTGATAAGAGAGGCAGCTCTAGGCGGGAAGTGCATTGATGCGTCTGCACAGATCAACTTGAGCGAAGCAATGAGTCAGTGCTGATGGGGGAGAAGTGATTCAGAGGCTTCCCTGTCTCTCAAGGCTCTGTGCTCTGTGTGGTGCTGTGGGAGGTGCCAGTCTTCCCATGGTGGATGGGGAGCAGAATCCAAACTCCATTTTGCTTTCGTGCCCTCTGCTCCTCATTCCCCAGTCACAGCAGTTACAGCTGGACATTGTTCTGTACTATTTATTTCCCCAGAGCTGGAGGTTACAGTGGCACCAATTCACAGACATCACAAGTGATGTGGGAGGTTGGGCTGTGTTGCCCTTCATTCCCAGATCACAGTCCCTCAGCTGGACTGTCCACAGAGTCAGACTTAGACTAAAAGGGAACCATTAGACCTTTGAAGCTAACACACGTGTTTCTTTAACTGCCACCACTTCCCTCCATCAGATTCAGTCCCCAGCGTTTAACAGAAGCCTTTTCAGAAAAGTATTCAGGGACTGATACCAAAAAGCCCCCCAGAGAATCCACCACTTCCTTTGATCACAGTTAACTGGCCACAGTGTTGGAAGTGTTTGTCTTGTTCTGTTTGACCTGGTTCCAGGTCCAGCCTGTCATTTTTGTTAAGCCTTTCTCCCCCAGGCAGCAGAGCCCCTTAGCCCCTTGTTTCTCTGCCAGCTGACATGTTGTGTTTTTTCCCTGTGAGGATCCTTGTGCCTCAGGTCAGCTCTCCATCTTTACTTTTGCTAAAATTCCCACCTAACCTCTCCAAGGCTCTTTTTTTTCCTGTTGTTGAAGCTCTTCCCTGTAGCTGTGCAGTACCTCAGTGCCCACATGTCACAGGCCACCAGACCTGGATGTGGTGTTCCAGGCTGACGTCATCTGGTGCCGTGCTCAGGTGTAAAGCTGCCCCCTTGCCTAGCTCAGTCATCTCCTCTGAACCCACAGCGATGAGTCCTGACAGGTTCATCATTATCCTGTCTTGGCAGTTCATAAATATTGAAGGAAATTGGCTTTCCTCTAGAGTCTTTTTTTAATTGATTTTTAGTTTTTGTAGGTGCTGCTTACTAGCTAGAATGAAACTTAACTATGTTTACTTTCTCTTTTTCCTCCCATCTTCATTCATTTTTTAGATACAAAAGCCATAGGAAGAGCCAGGAGAATCTTGGGCTTTTCTCCCATTATCATAGGAAGACACGTTAGAAACATTTGTATGTTGTATTTGGAAGATATATCAAGAAATTAAGGAGAAGTCTGTACAGTAAACCTGCCAAGGGAGGACAACGGTGCATGAATATCAATGTATTATACTCTTATACCAAAGATTTTATTAACTAGCTTCATCAATAATTATGTTGCCTCAAGATGTATGCAGAATTTCAGCTATATATGTCCTTCCTGATGGGAATGGACCATTTATTTTTGTAAATGCTTATTTTAAAATATTTATCGTTTGGATAAAAAATATTTTTAATACAAACTTTAAAATTATATCCTAAGTGATCATGGGTCTTAAGCCATGTTTGCATATGTGTTTTATACTGGAATGAAGGATCACAACTGTTTAAAGAACGCTAGCCTGTCTTTTGTGATAATCAATTTAAGAAAAGCACTTAAAAAACCCACGTGCACTCAAAGCCTTACTCAAGAATGGATCTCCATCTCAGGACTGTTTTGTCTAGATCCTTGATCCTTACTGCCTGAGCTCAGGTGGGCACTGACACCTATGAAGTTTATCAATGCCAGTTACCTTTGTGTATGCCAGCTAATTAGTGTTGTCTGATTCTCCTGTCTGTGCCTTATCCCAGCCTGCCTTGTTCGTGTTCACGCTCAGCTGTTGGCCCTGGTTTGAATGTGCTGGGGCTGGTGCACACTGGTTCCCAGCCTGTGGAGGCTCCCAGGGACTGGAATGTCTGATCTGAAGCACTTGAAACTACCAAGAGAACTTTTCAGGTTGATTTAGCTTTTTCCTTTCCTAGTGAAGTCTGTATATCTCAGAAACTGAAGTAGTCCAAGATATTTTGCAGGGACTTAAGTGACATGACATGGGACTTTTTAATGGCCAAAAATATGTGTACTTACTTGAAGAGCATGAGATTGTTCATGATGTCATTTGATGATGTTTTTCTTATGTGAGTTGAAACGTGAGAAACTTGCAGAGACCATTGCAAGACTGAAATTCTCAAGGGAGATGCGGGGAGTCAGGGCTGCAGGTGCAGCAGCGTGGGGTTTCTTGGCTTTATGAACCCAACCTTGCTCCTGCCTGGCTCAGTACAAATGACTTTCTGCTTCCAGGAGGGAGGTGCAGTAGTTCTGAACTGGCTGTGAGAAATTCCATTTTCAGTGGATAGTTCTTCAGTGACCTGCCCAAGAGCGTAAGGAGCTTGGGGAGACCATGTCCCTGTGCTTGGTGAGAATGATGCTTTGTGGCTCTTCATTCACTGACTGAATGAAGAGATTTCCAGACCAAATCAAGCATCATCTGAATAAAAGCTGCAGCTACACCACAAGTTACCATGCACTGGAGGATCCCATGTGAAATTTTTAAGTCATTTGGAGTGATTTTCTCAAAAGAGTCAGACTGAAAATTGTCTTCCAGCTTTAAACTTTATTCATGCTATAAAAATGTAACCTTCTCCAAAGTAAATAATCTTCTAATAACCACATTTCCTTCCAGGACAGCAATCACCTGATATAGTAGCAAGCATATAGTCCAGAGGAGGAGTTGAGTGAGGGCCAAATTTGCAAATAAAAGACCCAAAGAGTATTTGCAGGAAATGTCTTAAGAGACAAAAAAGGGCTCAGAGGCTCCTGATTTTACTCTTTTCATAAAATATTTTTACTTGTGGTATTGGAGTGTGGTTGAGTCATGAGCCAACCCCAGGCAGAGGCAGCCACAGTCTTTGTTAGGTCAAATCTTCGTGGCCATTGCTGGTGTCAGTGCAGCTCGTCTGGAGGCACCCAGGTGAGGTGAGAGGGGCTGCAGGGGCAACACCACAACCAGCACAGCCTTGGTTCTGACTCTGGGAGCTCTCAGTTGCTGGTTTACACCATGAGTGGTGGCTCCACAGCCCTGCTGAGGCTGGCTGGGCTGCTGGGATGCAGCTGCAGCCGCTCCTTTGCCTGCAGTTTCCCTGCTCTCTGTGCAGCGCTCACAGAAGAGTTCTCTGCAGGGACAGACAGACGGATGCCAAGATCAGCAGTGGGCCAAGAGGTGTTATTTATAAACACTGAATAACCTGATTGCTGCAGTGTAAAATGTGGAATGAGACAAACACTGTGTGAACAAAATAACCCCCAGCAGAGCAGTGTATTTTGACTTCTTTTCCCCTGTCTCCACCCCACCAGCTCTTGCGTCCCTTCGATCTAATCTCCGTGGGGAATGTGTTTTACTCTTTATTAGGGAGAAAACGGTGACAGAGCTGAGTGTGTTTCCTCCAGGACTGGCAAACGTGAGGCTCTGCTGCCCTCGTTACACAACGAGCTGCTGTTGTGCTGCCTTCCATCTTGGGAAGGGCTTTAATTATATTCTCTTGTTTTCTCTCTGCCTTGCCTTGTGTTTAAGGTGACAACGGGTTTGTTCTGTCCTCCAGCAAACCAGCTTTGATTTCTACCATTTGAAACGAAAAGTTCCTTTCCCCGCTGCTGCTACCTCCTACAGCAGCCTCTTTTTAAGGGACTAGAAAAAATACCTCTGAAATCTAAAAGGGTTTTAAATCTTTGCCTTGAAGGTAACTTGGAAACCTCATTAGAGGAACGGTGTGCCATTTTACACCAAAAAAAACCCCATTATTCAAAGTAATAGCAGCAGTCACATCTCATTTTAAAGCATAACAGAGGCCTTGCTGCAGCTGGGCAGATCCTTCCTGTTTAGGTTATTGACTGTGTTACCTTTTGAATGACAGGGTGCAAATTGTTGTGAGCTGTTACTGCAACCTGTGGAAGTTACCTGTGCCTTATTTAATCTGAGGGTGAGAATTCTGCTCTACTTACTGGGTCAAGGATGCCTTCCAGTGCCAGGTCTGTCAGACTGCCCCAGGAGCATGCTGGCTGTCCCGTGGGACATGGTCCTCCCCATTCCTTAAACCAAGTGGCTTTCTTGAGCCTTCAAGAGCATATGGAATAGGAAGGTTTACTGAAGGCCATGGCTGTGTATCTTCCCTTTCAGAGGTTCCTTGAGATGAGGATGCCGCTGAGGTGGGAAAAAATCCAGGATGAGCTATCCTCAGGGTTAGGGCTGGGAGAAGAGAGGGGAATGAGTCTTGGTTCATGAGTCTTCCCAGTGTCGTTAGTTAAAGGACCTGACAGCACAGAAGGGAAAATAAAAATCTGTTCCTTTATTGTGCTAGTTTTTAATTTACAAAGTAAAAGCAAGGCTAGCTATGAAATTGGCATGTGCATAGGTTGGGAGACACTCATTCTCCTGGAAGATTTTTCTTTCAGGAGCAAATAGCAAGGTTTAATGAACTTCACAGCGCATGCAGACAGCAGATGAAGTGCCAGTTCCATCCTGAGTTCCTGGAGGAAGCCTCCATGCACCTGCGTGGCAGTCAGGTCCTAGGCAAGCAGTGGTACTTACTTGGAAACAAAGCAAGTAGGGTCTTGGCTGACCCTGGCTTGGCTGCAGAACTCCAGGTTCCCTGTTGTGTCAAGAACAGCTTGGTGTGTGCTGCTGGGAGGGTGCTGATGTTTGGGAACGTGCTTTCCTTTCTGTGCAGGGAAGTTGTCCTGGTCTGTGCACCATTCAGCAGGTGGTTACTGTGCTGTTCTTGTGGATGCCATGGTCTGCTGCTGCAGACAGCATGTGTGCAGGGGCTCATGAAGAGCAGCCGTGTGTCCATCATACCCTCTGACCTCCTGCAACTCTCACTGCAGAGGTAAAATGTTTGCTTTTCCCTCCAGCACCAGCAGCGCTGTGCCTTGAGCAGCAGCATGGGCTGAGGAGCCAAACAGCTGTTGTGTGAGTGCTGCTCTCCTGGAGGGCCCACCTCGAGTAGGAGAGCAGCAAAGGGAAGCTGTGGTCTCTGCAGGGTGGGAGTGTGCGAGTTAGTGAGCAGTTGGCTCCCCTGGCAGCTTGGACTGTGCTCTGCAGCGAGTTCCTCGCACACCCACTCGCTGCATCTCCCTGGGGACCACCCTGTGTGGCTTGTGCGTGGATCCCAAGGGGAGGGGAGGAGGGGTGAGCTCCATGCTCTCCAGCCTGGAGGATACCTCACCAAAAATCATCTTCCTTCCTTCTTTTTTTTCTCATGAATGTGCTTTTTGATTTGAAATGAAGCTGAACTGGCTGCACTGTGGTGATGCCGGGGCTCTCTAGACTTGAGGAGAAGGAGTGATAACCCCGCAGCAGCGCGTGCTGCGGCTGCCCCGAGCCCTTTACGTGGCTCAGGCGGGTGCCAGGGCAGCCTGCGTGCAGAGAGCGCTGGGAAGCAAAGTGACAGATCATGCAGTGAGTTAGCACAGTGCCATTTCCAGACAGGCTGCTATTTCAAGGGCTTCAGTGAAGGATGATGTGCCTGCAAGAGAGCTGGAATGAAGTGATGATTCATTCTGGGACATACTGGGCTGCTTCATAGCTGCTGGCTGGAGTTTTCAAAGCTGCCAAGAAAAAAAGTTATTCTTTATGTTTCCTTGTGATTATTTTTTTTCTCATACTGTAATGAATTGAAAACATATTTACTCAAAATGTGCAGTTGTGGATGCTTTTCAGTGCTGTTCTGTGTGCCCAGGCCTGGCTGCCGAGGTGCCGTGCCATGGCTTTGTCACCAGCCTTGCCAACACTTTGCTGTTCTTCATATGTCCTGTGTTTGTAATCGCTTCTCCTAAGGTATATTGTCTTGAATTCTGTAGAAATTCATGGAATTTGTTTTGTTTTGTTTTTTTTAAATGGAGTGAAGCTGGCAATTAAGTTAAAATAAAATCTGTACTGAGAAAATCTGTGGCTGTTTTTCGTGTAGTTGATGCTTTCACTTCCTATCAGAAGTGCCCTGCAGTGCGTTGCCCTCCTGTGGCTGCTGTCTGGTGACTGCCTGCCCCTTTCTCTCTGCTCTGTGGTGGTGACATTTGTGCTGTGGCAAGAGTTTAACGTTTTAATCTGCTTTCAACATTCTTTGCAGTTTTCCTGTGTAACTTGTTGAGTGATCTGAAGTTGAACAGGACGCATCGCTGCAGAGGCTGCGTGTCCTGGCTTCGGCCATTCTGGTAGCCCAGTGAATCAAGAGCTCTTACCTCTTCTTGGTGTAAAGTGACTCTGACACAAGATTGATTTCAAGGGTTACTTTGACCACCCAAAAAGGGACTTCAGGTAAGAAGAAAGGGCAGACAAATTTGTTACCAGCCTGTTCTTTTGGGTAGGCTTTGAAGGAGAATCTGCTGGCCCAGGTGCTACTGTGAGCAGTGTTACAGACCCTACCAAAGTGATGTGTTGCTGCAGCAGGAGAATCTTCAGGGGTTGTTGCTGCCCCACAGCCTGGATTGCATCCCCTGCTGCAGCACCTTCTGTGGGGGCCAAAAGGAACCCCAGAGCCTCAGCACCTTCCTGCAGCACATGAAAAACCCTGTTGGACAGGGGCTGAGCTGTCAATGTCAGTGGAGGGTGATCACTGGTTGAGAGCTGTTGATCAGTGAGAAGGTGATCTCCCTTGAAGTGTCTGCCTGATGAGCTGGAACAAGATTTTCTTTGCTGAAAGGGTTCTGAGGCATTGGAAGGGGTTGCCCAGGGCAGTGGTGGAGTCCCCATCCCTGGAGGATTGAAGAGTCGTGTAGACACAGTGCTGAGGGACATGGGTCAGTGGGGACTGGTCAGTGTTGGGTTAGGGCTTGGACTTGATGATCTTAAAGGGCTTTTCCAATCCAGGCAGTTCTAGGGTTCTCTCCCCACTTTCCTACTGGCTGGCGTGTGGCTCTCTGGGGGAAGAGGGAGAGAAGCAGCTTTTGTCATAAATCATAGAATGACAGAATCGTGGTTCTATGATTCTGTGGTTTGGGTGGGAAGGGACCTTTCAGGGCTATTTAGTCCAACCCCCCTGCAGTGAGCAGGGACATCTTCAACCAGACAAGGTTGCTCAGAGCCTCGTCCAACCTGACCTTGAATGTTTCCAGGGATGGGGCATCTATCACCCCTCTGGGCAACCTGGGCCAGGGTTTCACCACCCTCTTGAGTTGGTTTCACTCCTCTGCCTTGCAGCCAAACACAAACCCAGTCACACTCTCACTCTCCTCCCCACCCCAGGGAGTAGGGGAGATAACTGGAAGGCTAAAAGCAAGAAGACTCATGGGTTGAGGTAAAAACAATTTAATAATTGAAATAGAATAATAAATTTAATAATAGTAATAATAGAATATACAATTGAGTGATGCCCAGTGCAGTTGCTCACCACCCACTGACCAATGCCCATCCTGTCCCAGCCAGAGATCCCAGAGCAGAGACAGTCCCCAAACTGAAACCCCGGAAGAACAAGAGCCTGGGCTGTGATAGTTTAACTCAGCTGGCAGCCAAACAAGACACAGCCACTTGCAGCCCACCCCACCACCCCTCCCTCCCCCCTGCACCAAGGGAATCGAGGAGAGAATTGGAGGGGTAAAGGTGAGGAGACTTGTAGGTTGAGATAAGAACAATTCAATAATTAGAGTAAAAATAAAATTATTAATAATAAGAGTAATAATGATAACAACTATATGTATATAGTGATGCAGAGCACAATTGCTCACCACCTGCTTATAGTGATCCCAGAGGAGCGAAAAGGAACCCCGAGTCTGAAATCGCGATCCCGGAAAAGTGAGCCCAAGCGATTCCCGGGAGAATCCCCCCCTTTCCGGGCAGCCCCGGTGAATATACTGACCATGACGTGATAGGATATGGAATATCTCACTGGCACATCCAACTGGCAGCTCTGGAATTGCAGTTATCAACATTGTTCTCATCACAGTCCTCACTGAAACCAACACACGGTGCTTTCTGGCTACTGAGGAGACAATGAGCCCTGTCCTAGCAAAACCAGGACGCGAGTGATCCCTGAGAACATACATCCAGTCAGCCCTGGCTGTTATACTGACCGTGACGTGATATGATCTGGAATAGCTCATTGGCACATCCAATTGCCAATTTTGGGTTTTGCTAATTACTGCACTTCTCCACTCCCTGTTCTTTGCACCTGCAAACACCCAAACACGATGGCCTTGGGCTCCAGCAGCAACTCATAACATCAGCACCTTGTCGACATTCTTCTCATAACAAATCCCACACTGAAGCCAAACCACAGCTATTCCAACTACTAAGAAGAAAATTAACTCTATCCCAGCAACACCAGGACATCCTCATTATAAAAAAATGGCTTCCTTATATCTAGTCTGAATCTCCCTTCTTTTAGTTTCAAACCATCACCCCTTGTCCTGTCACTGCAGGCCCTGCTAAAAACTGTCCCCGTTACTCCGGGGAGGATGTTCTCGTGCCCAGGCCGAGCAGGCGCGTGGTGCCCAGACCTGCCCCTGCAGCAGAGATCTTGTGCCTGGTGCCAGGAGATGAGAGCAGCACAGAGATTGTCTCCATGGACATCACTGAGGTTTTGATGTGAATGAAAAAAGCAGCTCAATTAAGCTACAGAACTAGGATTTGGGGGAGGGGGTGATTATTTTCATTATAGATTGAACTTGTCCACTTCAGAGGGCCATTATTAATGCCAAGTGCAAAAGCAGCCAGTGGCTGGAGATGAGAGAGGTCTGCAGCAACATCGCTCTGTTCAATTCAGCATCGTTGTTTTGGCATAAAAGAGCATTTCAGGTGAATCCTGACCTGCCCTTTCTATTTTGGAGCACAGGCCACTATACACTGTGGTGGCAAGGAAAAGCTTTCTGCTGTGTTGCTGATGCTGAATCTTTAATAACCCTGTGCCTAGTAAAGCAAAAACCTTTCAGACTCGGTCTGGGCTTCGTGAGCTGGTAACAGGGGAAGGCAGATGCCAGCAGCTGGAGCACTGCAAAGCCTGAATAAATAACTGGCAAGATATGTCCTCACCATGTGACTTACATCAAGTCCTCTCTTTTCAGTAGTAAAATATTTCATCACACTTGGGTGGGGTTTTTTTTTTCCCTTTTAAGCCCGGGGTTTAGCTGCCCCGAGGGATGCTCCTGTCCCGCACCCGACGGCGCTGCCGCTGCACCCAGCGGCCAGGGACAGCAGCGCTGCCTGGTCCCTGCAGCCGCCCCCCTGCTGAATGCCACCGCTCTTGCATTAACAGAAAGGGGGAGGTCTGAGGTTATTTTCCACTCCCTGCACTGAGCTAATTAATGTTAAAATCTCCTAGCAGAGGCTGAAGATTGGATGCCTGTGCCTTTTGAATACCCCTGGTCTGTGATGGACGCAGACAGCTGGGTTGTGCTGCTCGTATCTCTGAGGAGCAAAGATCCCCACCCACCGCCACTGAGGCTTCCAAACCCGCCTGGGGCTGCAGAGCCCGCTGGAAGTCTTTGGCAGTGGTGGTGCATCACCCTGGTCCCGTGGCTGCCTGGGGAGGGCTCAGCCCTCTGTCCCTCTCCCACCTCTCCCATGTCCTGGGGTGCCCTTTCCGCTTGCCTGGGTGTTTCACTTGGAATAAAGATTTGTTCAGAAGGTTCCCAAGCACAAAGTGGACCCTGGATATTTTCAGAGAGGGAGAAGCGGCAAAAAAAAAAAAATCTGCACTCTCCATCCAACCAGTTCTGGGTTGGGGCTCGTCCTCGCTTGGGGGGACAACACGTGTGTCAAATTCACAAGTGCCAAATGCAAAGGGTTGTTCCTGAGCAGCGGTGGAGCTTCCTGCCCCTTTCTCCTGCCAGACAAGCCAGCAGGAGGGCACAGAGCTACACTGGGGCACGGTACCCTGACCCTGGCTGGTGCTCGCGGTGCTGGCGTGGCAGAAACAAGGGGTGGCACAAGGAAGATGGGCCCCACGCTGCAGAAATGACAACTCTACTCTTACACTTTTTTTCCTGCACAGCAAGGGAGGAAAACCCAGAATTCAGCACTTTCAAATGCAAACTTGAACCCATTATGCACAGATGAGCACTGACTGGTCAGCGACTGGGCTGCCTGCTTCTAGATTCTTTATAGGCTCCAAACAGGCACCTCCACACACTCTTGGTAGCTTTTGCTCTGTGGTGGTTTCACTTGGCTCCAGTCAAACACAGGCACTTGCTCACTCTCCCACCCAGGAAACAGGGGAGAAAATCAGAAGGGTAAAAGCAAGAATCACAGAATCACAGAATCACAGAATGTTGGGGATTGGAAGGGACCTCGAAAGCTCATCCAGTCCAATCCCCCTGCTGGAGCAGGAACACCTAGATGAGTTCGCACAGGAAGGCGTCCAGGCGGGTCTTGAATGTCTCCAGAGAAGGAGACTCCACACCCTCCCTGGGCAGCCTGGCACAGGGCTCTGGCACCCTTACTGTAAAGAAATTCTTTCTCAAGTTTAAGCGGAACCTCCTGTGCTCCAGCTCACACCCATTGCCCCTTGTCCTACCATTGGACACCACTGAGAAGAGCCTGGCTCCATCCTCCTGACACTCACCCTTCAAATATTGATCAACATTAATCAGGTCCCCCCTCAGCCTCCTCTTCTCCAAGCTAAAGAGCCCCAGCTCCCTCAGCCTTTCCTCATCAGGGAGATGCTCCACTCCCTTCATCATCTTGGTGGCTCTGTGCTGGACTCTCTCCAGCAGTTCCCTGTCCTTCTTGAACTGGGGGGCCCAGAACTGGACACAATATTCCAGATGTGGCCTCACCAGGGCAGAGTAAAGGGGAAGAAGAACCTCTCTTGACCTACTGACTACACCACTTCTAATGCACCCCAGGATGCCATTGGCCTTCCTGGCCACAAGGGCACAGTGCTGGCTCATGGTCATCCTGCTGTCCACCAGGACTCCCAGATCCCTTTCCCCTTCACTGCTCTCTAGGAGATCATTTCCTAACCTATACTGGAACCTGGGGTTGTTCCTGCCCAGGTGCAACACCCTACACTTGCCCTTATTATATTGCATCAAGTTTTTCCCTGCCCAGCTCTCCAGCCTGTCCAGGTCTCTCTGATGGCAGCACAGCCCTCTGCTGTGTCAGCCACTCCTCCCAGCTTGGTATCATCAGCAAACTTGCTGACAGTGCATTCAATTCCCTCATCCAGGTCATTGATGAATATACTGAATAATACTGGTCCCAGTACCGACCCTTGAGGGACTCCACTGGACACAGGTCTCCAACTCGACTCCGCCCCATTGACCGCCACTCTCTGGCTTCTTCCCACCAGCCAGTTAATGATCCATCTCACCACCTGATCATCTAATCCACACTTCCTCAATTTATCAGCGAGGATGCTGTGGGAGACCGTGCCAAATGCTTTGCTGAAATCAAGATAGACCACATCCACTGCTCTACCATCATCCAGCCACCTGGTCGTGTTTTCATAACAGTCTAGAAGGTTGGTCAAGCACGACTTCCCCTTGGTGAAGCCGTGCTGACTGCCCCTAATGACCCTCTTATCCTTGATATGCCTAGAGATGGCACCAAGGATGAGTCGTTCCATCACCTTCCCAGGGATGGAGGTGAGGCTGACCGGGCTGTAGTTACCCGGGTCCTCCTTCTTGCCCTTTTTGAAGCCTGCAGTGACATTTGCCTTCCTCCAGTCCCTGGGCCCCTCTCCCGTTCCCCACGACTCAGCAAAGATGATGGAGAGCGGTCTAGCAATCGTGGGTTGAGATAAAAACAATTTAATCATAGAAATAAAATAATCATTAAAACAATAATTATAATAAAAATAATAGTGAAATATTCAAATGAGTGATGCCCAGTGCAGTTGCTCCCCACCCACTGACCGATGCCCAGCCTGTCCCAGGCAGCGATCCCGGAGCAGGGACAGTCCCCAAACCCAAACCGCAATCCTGGGAGAGCCAGAGCCCGAGAGAATCCCCAGCTGTCCGCTCAGCCCTGGGTAACACACTGAACATGACATGATGTGAGATGGAATAGCTCATTGGCAGAGCCAAATACCAGTCTGGGGTTGCTAATTACTACACTTTCCCCCATCCCAGTCCTTTGCACTTGCAGACTGGCCAAATACAAAGTTCTTGGGCTTCCAGCAACAACTAAAAACATCACTATGTTATCAGCATTCTTCTCATAACAAATCCCACACTGAAACCAAAACACAGCTGTTCTAGCTACTGAGGAGAAAATTAACCCTGTTCCAGCAAAACCAGTTCACACATCTGTCCCACACCTTCCACGAGCTGGCTGTGTTCTGGTGGATTAAGTGTCCTGTGGAGGGGACATTCTTGTCCAGATGGAGCTGGACCTGCTTCTGAATCTCTCACCTGGAGGGTTTATAAGGCAAGTACAGGAGTTTTCTCTCACACACCACCCCATGCTGCTTTGCTTTGGTTTTGTGGTGTTTTATGGTTACGCAGCAAAGCGCCATCAGAGCCTCCAGAGGTGAGAAGAGGCTCGTGCTCACCCAGGTCCCACGTGTGCTTCTTGGAGCTGGCTCAGAGTCACCCTGATGTATCTCTGCTGCTTTTTGCAGCTCTGGAAGAACTCCACCCTGCCAGATAGGAGAGATTTTAGGCAGGCAGGAACCAAATTCAAAGTCCAGGTATAACAGGTAAAATAATGGTGGGAAATCGGAATTATTCACAGCAAGAATTCAGACAGGAGTTTTTTATGACATTGTTGCCAGAGTGGTGTTTGGCATTCCCAGGCAGGGAGCACTGTGGGGCACAGATGAAACTTGCCTTGACTGGCACGGAGTCACTAAGAAAACAAAGACGTAGGAAGGCAATTCCTCATTCGGAGCTGGGTGAAATTCAGCCCTGGATGAGTCTAAGCTGGTCCTGACTCTGGAAACACAGACACGGAAAACTTGTTATCCCATCACACCCTGTCTCTGCAAGTGAAGGGCACATGCAAACTAAAATAGTGAGAGTGACATCAGGTTTGAAGCTGTTGGCATCTCTATTTGATAACTGTGATCCCTTTGAGATGTGGCAATGAGACCTGCCAGGGCGGCTGGGGGGTGTGGGGCTTCCAAACCTGAGTTTTTATCAGCATGGAGAAAAAAAGAGTGCAGGAGAATGCTGACCCACACAGGCTGGTCCTGGCTTGCCCTCACGCTGCCTCGTTTCGTGCACTTCATCCAGTTTGATTTTGTTAAGTCACATTGCCAGGATTTGAATCTCCACGAGCAATGGAGGAGCCCGGGGGAAACACAGTCATTGCTCTCCTGAGTGGTGCCCTGCCTGGCGTGGGTGGTGAATCACGTTTTTCTGACACAGGAAAAAAAAAATCTTATTTCAGGGTAAAGACATGTAGCTGTCCCCTTCCACAGCTTCCCCAAGTCCAACACAAATGTGAAACACGAGGCCTTCCCAGGGGTTTAAACTCTTTTTCATCCTTGATGCCAGAAAACCGGGGTAATGCTGGATGCTGGTGAAACTGATTTCTTCTCTAATTATTTTTGGCACTGGTGAGAATGTCAGGCAATGTTTCAGGAGTCTTTTTCATACCATGGCACCAGATTCACCACTCACCCCCTAACTCAATAAAACCTGTATTGTAAAAAGCGAGTAGGGGCTGCCTCTAAACTGGAAGAGTGGGCAATGGAGGAGGAGCAGTTGAGAGCCTCGTGAAGGAGGCTGGAAGAAAAAGTCACCATTGGAGTTTTTGCCATCTCTGTTTCTGACAATGCCCAACTTGCCTGATGAGCTGGTACTGGGAAGTGTCTGTTCCCAGCTGGGGAGCTGTGGCCCTCTCCTGGGGAAGGCAGTGAGATTATTACATAGTTCTGGCTATGAGAGAATCCAAGAAGGAGAAAACAACCATGAGTGGTGGTGCAGATCCCCCCAGGGCTGCATTGCGATGTCACCACCAGCCAACATCATTCTTGTTTCAGTTAGACACAGTGGGCTGGGGCAACCTGGCACTTCTGATCTCCACTGGAGCAGGGAGCTGGAACAGTCCGGTACCGTTTGCACCGGGTGCAAGTACGGTGAGCTGGGACCATGGGGCACTCCCTGACCCCCCCTGGAGCTCCTGCTGCCTGGGAAACGCAGGCAAAACTCCTCCTGCCTGGATCACAGCCCACTCTGAAGGGTGCCAGGATTCCCTGACAGGAATAACGGCCACAGTGAAAAAGTCCTGACCAAAGTCAGTCGTCTGGCGACCCCACAAACACTGATCCGAGTGAGGCTGTGGGAGCTCTCGGGAGCTGCTGCCCCTAACTCCTCCCTTGATTTGAGATGCCTCCTGGGGTAGATTTTTCCCACCTACTGACAAAGCTGACAAAGGGAAAGAACTGTCCACTGACAGAGCCAACAAAGGGTGGGAGTGAGGAATCCACTGCGGTTTGATTTCGTAACGTTTCCAGGATCGTTTGGGTACCAGAAATTCATTATAATCTGCAGAGAAAGAAATATCTTAATAACTGGTTAACCTCTATATCCATATCTATATCTCTGTGTGTGTGTGCAATTTGATTTAGGAAACTTTGTTGGATCCTTTAAGTCTCTGCATTGATTATAACCAGTTGTTGATTATTAATTAAGTTTTGATAGAACTTTATTAAGTTTTGCTAGAGAATCGTATCATCTAATCTCGTGATTTGCCATCATAGTGTTAATGAACATTAAACTGCTGCTGTTCTAAAGTCACACAAAACACAGAATCACATGTTAAAGCACAACACTGAGGCCCCTGCACCTAATCCCTTCAGACACAAACTGCTGACCCAGTCTGGGACTGGGAGTGGATCCAGCTGAGACTCTTCTCTGAGCAGGAGTTTAGAAAGCCAGGGGCTCCATACTGCACCTCGAGACTCAGTGGGAGGGTCTCCCTTATCCTCTTTCCCCAGTTCTGTACAAACCACTCCAGCCCAATTCTGACTTGATTTCCCCTCATTTCCCACAATCTATATGCAAATCATTCTGACCTAATTCCAGCTTGATTTTAACTTGTTTTTTCCAATCTTGGCAATTCTGTGATTGTCTAATACCAGGGAAGGTAATTTTTTGTCACCACTTTGTTAGGAGGTTGGATAATAATTGGTTAGATCATAGAATCATAGAATCCCAGGCTGGTTTGGGTTGGAAGGGACCTTAAGGCTCATCCAGTCCCAACCCCCCTGCCAGCAGCAGGGACACCTTCCACTAGACCAGGTTGCTCAAAGCCTCATCCAACCTGGCCCAGAACACTTCCAGGGAGGAGCAGCCACAGCTTCTCTGGCCAACCTGGGCCAGGGTCTCACCACCCTCACACCAAACAATTTCTTCCTCACATCTCATCTCAGTCTCCCCTCTCCCAGTTTCAAGCCATTTGCCCTCGTCCTATCACTCCCTGCCCTTGGCCAAAGTCCCTCCCCAGCCTTCCTGGAGCCCCTTCAGGTACTGGGAGGCCACTGGAAGGTCTCCCTGGAGCCTTCTCTTCTCCAGGCTGAACAGCCCCAACTCTCTCAGCCTGTCCTCACAGCAGAGCTGCTCCAAGATGTTATTCTTGAAAAGATTGTATTCTTGAGTTCTGCTGTTTCTCACAACGCACCCTGCAGCGACACGTGGTCACTGCTCCCAGGGTCTCAGACAAGAGCGGGGGCCAGGGCTGAGCGTGTGCACTCAACAGAGAGTAAAGAATTCACAGAATTCAATCAGTGTGAAACTGTGAAACTCCTCCTTGCAGGAGAAGCAGCTTTTAACCACCACATCTTTTCACATTGGCCTTTTTGCTGTGTAGGTGCCTACCACAGCCAGTGTTCACTCCCTAACACAAACAAGAGCTGCCCGCCAACGGGGTGAGAGGTTCCATCAGCTCTGCCCCTGCTCCTGCCCTCTCTGCCCTCCCACTGCTGCTGAATGTGTTCCAGTGTCAGGATCTCAATAAATGACGGTGGAGATAAGGGTAAAACTCTGGGCACAGCTGATGCATCACCCCAGCAGCATTTGGACTGAATCCAGCCTCCGAAAGCTCTACTCAAAGAGCCTGCTGCAGCCATGCAGTTATTTATCTCTTCCTCAAATGCTTCCTCTCATTTATTTTAATTTATTTCTTGCTCTAATAATGTCTTGCCTCAGCTTTTGACTCTGGTCCAGCCTTGTTGATCCCCTGTGAACATTAAAGGACTGCAGCAAGACCCCTGCGTGACACCAAGATAAATGGGTTCCTCTCTTCAAGGAGACGAGGTTGGCTCCTCTCCTGCTCCTTACGTATCTCAGCTGTTAAGCAGTGACCTCTGCTTTTTCCAGGAGAGAAAGCAAGCCTGCTCACACACGTAGCTTTCTGACATAAAGGCAGTGGGAATCTGGGACACAGCAAACCTTCTTCTCTTTCACATGCTCCCGAGTAGGTGGTTGGCTCAAGCTTAGTAGTAGTCTTGAGATGGAGTTTGCCTACTTTGCAAGACCTTTGACCATGGTGCCTGGTGCTGTTGTACATGAAAGCTTGTAAAATCAAAATGATGTGCTGAAATGTTCTTTCATAAAGGAGAACATCATCTAATTTCCCATCACTGCAGAAGGTTTCTTCCAAGACACCCACTGTCCTCTGAGGTAGTTCCTTGGAGCAAAACCTGCATCTAGCCTTGTGGTCTTTACAACACATGAACTTCACTTCCAGGTCATTAAATTTGTGTCTATGTGATGTTAGCCATGGTTGTTTCCACTAGAAAAAACTGTATTTTACAAATAGCTACCATCTGGTGCTATCTGGGGCACCAGTTGTTTCCAGCCTAATTCTGAGGGAAATGTGGTATCTGTGCTGCTCCTCTGCAGTATCCTGGCCTGGATACTGGTTGAATAGTGATAACACCGACTGGGTTGTCTTAAGAACTGAACAGGTCCACTTCCACTCTGCTTGATCATTTCCCTACCAACAGCGCAGCAAAACTGCTGGGAGCATTTCAGAAGCTCTTGGTTTGTGATTTTTTTATTTCCTAATGGATTTGTGAGGTTGGCCATGCGAAGATGGGAGGCTCCACCTCTCACAGTGGATATTTATTTATGTATATAACCCATGGATCATTTCTTTACAAGCAAAACACCCTCAATTAGAAGCCACGTGGCTTTTTCCTGTATGCAAACAAGTGAGGAGGGGAGCCTGCTCCCTGTCAGGCTCAGTGCCTCCATGTGCCCACTGCTGCCTCCAACCTTACGGGGTATTTTATGACCCATTTCCAAGGAGTGGTGTGTTTGAGTGTGTAGGTTATCAAAGATATCAGTTATACACATGAAAATTATCATCAGTTTTCTTCTAAGTGTTCCCACTGCCCTGAAGTAAGTAAATGCACTTTTGGTAGAGTTTGTTCTCCTGTGGTTTGACAAAGTTATATTGTAGAACAAGAACCAGCTTTTGAGATCGTTCTTGTGGGTTTTCCTGAAAACAAGCTGTAAAACGGTGCACAGATTGGTACCACAGGTAGCATTTCCTGAAGCAGATGAAACTGAGAATGGCAACACCTCTAGTAAGCTAGAAAATAAGCAGAGCTTGGTGTTTAGATTCTGCCACTCTGTGGCAGAATCTGTGGTGTTCAGATTCTGTGCCCTGGTGAGGCCACATCTGGAATATTGTGTCCAGTTCTGGGCCCCACAGTTCCAGAAGGACAGGGAACTGCTGGAGAGAGTCCAGCACAGAGCCACCAAGGTGATGAAGGGAGTGGAGCATCTCCCTAATGAGGAAAGGCTGAGGGAGCTGGGGCTCTTTAGCTTGGAGAAGAGGAGGCTGAGGGGGGACCTCATTAATGTTTATAAATATTTGAAGGGTGAGTGTCAGGAGGATGGGGCCAGGCTCTTCACAGTGACAACCAAGGGTAAGACAAGGGGTAATGGGTGTGAGCTGGAACACAGGAGGTTCTGCTTAAATTTGAGAAGGAACTTCTTTACTGTGAGGATGCCAGAGCCCTGGGCGAGGCTGCCCAGGGAGGGTGTGGAGCCTCCTTCTCTGGAGACATTCAAGACCCGCCTGGATGCCTTCCTGTGTGATCTCATCCAGGTGCTCCTGCTCCGGCAGGGGGATTGGACTGGATGAGCTTTCGAGGTCCCTTCCAATCCCCAACATTCTGTGATTCTGTGATGCTGTGATTTCTGATAACTCTTTTGTAAATATTTGAACGATCAAGATTACCATTTTTCTTCCAGCTGGTAACAATAAAGGAGCATCCAAGCTTTTCGGGTAACATGTGGTAACAAGCCCATGCCCTGGATCAATGAGAGAGCTCAGCACACAGGTGCCTCTGGTACAGGGCAGTGGGCTCTCCAGTCAACCAGTGCCTAAACCAAACCATGGCTGGCAGGGCTCCGTGCGACTTGTGGGAAGACATGGGGAAAAACAGGAGGGAGCATCTGTTAGAATAAATTCAAAGGAGTGACCAAAACCTCCTGAATGAAAGTTGTGGAGAAAACAGTGACCAGGATCTCGCTTTCTAGTCCAGCCCAGTTTGGGTAACGCTCAGCTGCAGAATAAGCTTCAGCAGTGACCTGGTTTAAAAGACAAACACTTAAAAGTCAGTTCCAGTACCTATAGTTGGTGTCACCTGCTTCAGGAAGTGCAGCTACACTGAAATCTTCAACCCTGCAGTTCTAGATCCTGAAGGGACTAACGAGCACAGCCAGAGCAGCATGTGTAATTCCCACTCTGCTCAGCAGCTCATGAAATGGAAGTAAAGGGATGACCTGGTATGAACCATTTCCCAAGACAGCCTGTAAAAATTCATCTCACTTCATTATTGATGGCCTCTTTTTAAGTGAAATGTTTGCCTACAACCAAGAAGTCTGGAGAAGGACAGCACCAAAGAACCCTTCAAGCCAAGGCATTTGTTCGCCGCCCCTAGGAGATATTCGCTAGGATTTTAAATAAGCACCTGCCTTAAAAGAGTAATAATCATGTGATTAAATTATTTATACGTGAAAACAACTTGCAGATGCTTTTGTATGCTGAAAAATACATGAAAGCTGAAGGCTTCAGAGACTTAAAACACAGGTTGCATGTCTGAGGATGTTTAATTGCAATAAAAGCCACGGTAATAAACCAGCATCCTTTTTATTTAAAAACAGACATCCAGTTGCAGGATGAACACTGCTGGTGCCCAGTACAGTCCTGCAGTCAGGTGGACGGCTGTAGATCAGGTGTTTGTGTGTTCAGAACCACAAGAAGAGACCAGGCTTGGAAACTGCAAGTGTCTCTGTGCCATTTCAGTCACACCTTCAGGAGCTCAGCAGGCAGCAGGATTCTTGGGGGTTTACGGCTGTTCTGATCCTGGCTCTGGCAGACTTCAGCTCCACAGACACCTCCCCCCTTGATGCAGATCTCCACATCCAGATCTTGGCACCCAACAATGTGTTAAAGCTTGAAGTGGTTTTTATTTCCCTCCTGTATGTCCCAAAACCTGTGTTTTGTCAAGTCCACTGGAATGTGCAGTTGAGAAGCCATCCCCTGGTGAGTGTTCCCTACTCCTCTGGATCCAGCCAGTTCCACAAGCTGCTGGGAGATGGGATAAATAAGCCTTGGTAGCTTCTGCTGGACAACAGCTCTGTCTGTACTGGGCATCAGCTTCACTGCTGTACAGATCCATAACAACAATTATCGTTTTCAGGAGAAACCAACTGTAACAGCTCGTTTGCTTGAGTGACCTGAAAATACCTGGTCCAGTAATGAGGGGAATAAAATGGGGAAAGACCTGGTATGTCCATATTGCAACCCCCTCTGACTGCTTTCAGGGGTTTCAGTGCAAGACAAACATGATCATGCTCATCAGAGAGGGCTGTGGCAGGAAGGACCACAGGAATGGAAAGCTACATTCAAAATTGGGCCAAATCACCACCAAGTATAAACACAGTAAATATCAGTAGAGCTTGGGTGTCTGTGTGCAGCCGCCTTCAGGGCAGCAAGGACAAGTCCAAAGGTGAGAGGATGAGCTCAGTGCTAGAAACACATTTCTTCCTATTTTGATGTCCTGCTTAAAAACTAGAAAGATGCAAATCTGGCAATGCAAAATAGCTAATATTCACACCTGAGCTAAAAGTAACTACCTTTGGATGGGGTAAGTATTTAGGACAACACAAAGCAACTACCTCAGACATCTAGCTTTGGTACAAAGCTTCCTGCACAGACAAGAGCTAGATGCCTCCAGAGACCTCTCCAGACTGAATCAGATGCACAGATGGGAAATAACTCCAGTGAGTAAAAAAGTGAAAGGTAACAGAGGTGGTACATTCAAAACCTTATCAAAATTACTGCCCCATGTTGAGATAAATTTCATGCTTGGAAGGGCTCTGCCTACAGCCACCTATTTTCTCCAAAAAAAAGGTTTTTAAGGTTTTCAGCACTGCTATGTGGCCAGCCAGTTCACCACGCTACAGAAGGGAAGCTGTGACAGCACAAGTGTGCAGGGATGGCCCTTCAACACTTCACTGGTTTGTAAAAAATAAATAAGGAAAATGATCCTGAGTACTTAATTCAGAACTTGTTCTAAGCTATGTTTAAATTAGTACAACATGCACAATTAAAACCATTGCTTGCTAAATGCTGTTTAAATATGTGTTAAGTTGGAAATGAAGAAACAAAAGACAAATTAAAAAATACAAAAGAATGTCTATTCCATCACTAGTCACACAAGTTTCTGACTTGTTTTCTCCTAGTAATTCTTACAGAACACATAAATGAAGATAGGGTACAGCAATGGGCCTTGAGCCACAACTAAAGAGAAATGTGATCCATAAAAACTGTAAATGAGATGAGACATATGGAAACCAAACTTCCAGTAATGTGTGCAAGAGAGCATTTAAGAACGAATGGTGAGGAAATGTATTAGTACAAATCTGCATCTACAAGTAAGCACACTGGAGAAAACAAGGATTTTCCTGATTGCAGATGGGATACTTGGAAATAAAAAGACTGAAATGTTTTTGTTGTAGACATTTTAATAACCTACACCATCACTAGCAATAGTGTATGTAGAAAAAAGTGTCAGTCCCTGAGCCAGCAGGTGAGATCATACAAGATTTTTATATCCCTATATATAGTCAAAAATAAAAATAAAAAAATACTGATGCTTTTAGCCATAAACCTGTAAGAGTAACACAACTGCAGCAACCAACCTTGGGAAGAGAAGAGGGAAAAGTAAGTTACAGAGCAAGAAACTTTATCCAATTTGCTCCTGGAATTGCTGACAGGTGCTCAGGACTAGTTCAGCAGGTAACGTTCACCCTGTGTATGCTCCAGTTTTCCAGTGGGCCCAGAAAAGGTAGGGCTTCCAGAAACATATAATGCACAGAATATGGAGTGTAGCAGTTAAAACTATTAGCAGTTAGGCTATTTGTGTGTCTGTGTGCAAAGGAGAAGGAAATTTTAAGTGTGGTCCAGAGATGAAGGAGGAGGACAAGTGACCACCTGTGAGCAAAGCTGGGCACAAGATCTCCCACTCTCTCTGTTTGTCTCATCTTTGTTATCTAGGGCAGAAAAAACCAAAGAAAGCAAGGCACAGTTGTCTCTGCACACTGCGAGGGAAGATCACTGCTGCACTATGGAGTGCATAGGTTTGGTGCCAAGCAAGTGAAATAAAGGACAAGGTGACGGTGTGGCCATGGCAGAGCCGAAGGCCTGACACTTCTCACCACGCTGGAAATGACAAATTGCCACTAACACAAAAGGCACAGAAATGGGGAGTCCTGTGCAGTGCCACCAGCTGACACTATTTGATGGACTTCTGTCACATCTCTGAAAAACTGTTAATTTATACAGAAACTGAAATGCCAATATTCCAGAAGAACAATGTCCTTGGGTCAAAATCAACCTTTCTTTAGATGCCAAACAGTTCAAATATTAACACACTGGAAAAGTTTAGGAGCACAAATGTTCTGGTTGTTGGAAACTTGACAAAGCTGCTTGATCTATCCAGCTTCTTCAGGTTATTTTTTTTTCCCACTGTGTCCAAGTGTAACTGGCTCAAGTGCAAATGGCATCTACAGAAGAATGAAGGCTTCAGGTCTCTGAAACAGAAAACAAAGACACTGAGGTGTCAGTGATACAGGAATTACAGTGAATGACAAATTTGCCTTAAAGGGGGAATTAAATTTTATTTGTGCAAAATAGTGAAGGTGAAGCCAAAAACCAGTGGCCATTCAGTCCCTCAGGGCTCTGAGAAGATTGTGGCAGTGGACTGAAAAAGACTTATTTTTCAAGTTACCTTCAGATGATGAGGTGTTTTCATCAAGGGCAATATGTACAAAGCAAACAGCAGACATAGTGTTCCAATGCAATTAAGAACCTCTACATTTAACAAGTGGGGAGCAAAAACCACAGGTCCCAGACATTTGGCCATTTGATGAAGAAACTGCATGTGTGAGAAGCATGAAGGCAGGACCAGGCAGCTGCTGGTTTTGTACAGATGTGAACTTGCTCTAAACATCCTTTGGTCTTGCCTCACCTGTGGTTACACAAAACAGCTACTGCTTCTCCTGTATTTAAAACCTGCAAGTTTATTAAAGCAAGTTCAGCAGTAGATACCAATCATGTTTTGGAACCCTCAACACAAGCAGGACATGTACCTGTTGGAGTGGGTCCAGGGGAGGCCACAAAAAGCCTCCCACATTGGTGGGATGAGCAAAAACTGCTTCTCCTCTCTTGCCTCTTAAGTTTTTCTTTCACTGTATCAAAAGAGGTGAGGCTGGGATTCTGCTACACCACCTTGTCCATTATCTGAATTTCTTGATGCCTATTTCAAACAATAGGCACGAAGATTCCTGTCCTGCCTCTGTTCCTGGCTATTGTGCATGTCTTTTCCCGTGAAGAGAGCTAAAATTCCAATAATCCTTAATTCAGTTCTCTTGGCTTTGCCAGTGCAACTCTGTGGTTAGTCTTTAAGTATTGGTTTAATACATACTGTTGAGATGGATGTTCTACCAGAATTCTGATAGTATCTCAGATAATCTATGTGCTCTTTGCTGCTAAAATTAAATATTCACCAGTATATTTGTAGAGACTATGGCCAGAAAATACAATAAAACTATTTTGTTTCACTGCCAGAATTTCACAGGTTTTGGTTAAAGCAGACAATTCCACCAATACCCTGAAGTAAATGAATTTAATTCTTCATCTTCCCAGTAATTTGTTGCACTGATTTCCCCCCATGCTATTTAGAGTCCTAAGAGATTTTGGTCTGGTTTCCACTCTTGCTACAGATTCATCTCCAGATTAGGGGTTTAAAGCCTTGTATCTTCTTTTTCATGGAGAAAGGGTTTCATCTGGAAGTTGACTCACACTGAGAATGTCACATGTATGGGCTGTCTGTGTGGCAGCCAGTGTAACCCTGCCTTGCCAGGAAAGTCAAGTACCTCCTCCTTCAGCAGGTCTCCTGAACCTGATTTAGATTGGGCAGATAAAGAGCCAGAGTGATGCTGGCACTCACAGGCTTAGCAGTGCTATTTTAAAGGCAGATGTTGGACTGCAGTGCTTCTTGGGCTACAAGCCTACAATTTAGGTTCATCTCCTCCCAGCTTGTTCATCATAGCTATGATGCCAGGAAGATACTAATTTTGATTCCCACAATTCTTATATTTATCCTTCTATATAAGTAAATAAGAAACTTTAAAATGCAGGTAGAGAAAACAATATTGTTCTTAATAACTGCACGTGTGGAGGAGGGATAAGGCACATCTTTGTGGGCCGAGTCTCCCACAAAGTGAAAGCTCTGCAGCTTGGGAGGACAGAAAAGCCACGCTATCTTCATAGGAACTGATGGGCTCCAGTGATTTGTAGCATTATATGTTGGATTTAATAGCCCTAGTTACTTGGATAAAGATTAAGTCTTCATAAGTGTTCATAACAGACTGGACGCAGTACACTGCAAACCCTCCTTAAAAAAGAAGAGGCATTTGGAGGAAGCAAACCAGAATTATTTCCCTTTTTAGCTTAGTCAGCAATGAGGAAAAGGAGTGGCTAAGCCAGGACAATCCTGACACTTCCTAAGCGTGACACATGCAAGGGGCCCCTGACAAAGCAAGATGCTGCCACCAACTTTTGAACTCTACATTTACCAATGAACAGTTATAACTCGGCAGTTCCCAGCAGCTTCTGCTTCTGCAGTAGTCTGAAGTGAACTCATTTATCTGCAAAGGCCAGGACTGTACAGATAATGCTCATGGCTATTTCTAAAGCTGTGCCTTAGTGCCCACTGCATTCCTGGACACTGCACCCTGCTCCCTCGCAGTGCAGCGATCCCACTCACCTTGTTCTTACTGTCTTGATGCCGACTCAGCAACCGGCTTCTGCACTCCAAAGGCAGTGATAAAAATATTCACAACTACTATAATGAATACCAGTCCAGTTGCAAGGTTGTTGAGGAAATCCAGCTTTCCATGTTTTGCAGGGTTGTTAAGGTCGTATTTTACTTCAAAGAGAAAGGGGAAAAAAGCTTTAATTATTATATTTATTATTATATATTTCAAAATCCAAAATAAAAGTCTTCACTACTGATGTAGTTCAAGAATATCTCTTACACTGAGCTATTTGCATCAGTCATACTTAAAAGGGAAGTAAGATTCTGCAGTGTCAGTAAAAGTGCTAAGGGGAAGATATTTAACCACAAAGAGCCCATTAGCTTCCAGTAATTAGCAGCTAATCTCTGTGGATGCACATGGGAAGTAATGGATACACAAACATTACTAGAAACCTTCTGAGTTCTTGATGTCTTGAAGTCTAGTTTTGTTGCAGCCTTTAAGCATTTAAAAATCCTTTAAGTCATGAAGCTTGAAGCCCTGACAGGATGGAATGAAATTGAATTTCCCCCAGCTAAAATGCTACAGGTTCTTTGCAGACAGCCCAACCTCTCTACCAGCGCTGGATTTTTCCTGTACCGGTGCCCCTCCCAGCTGTACTCCCAGCTTTTGCACGGATTCTGCTTGCAGAAAGCAAGGGCATTGTATCTGTGAAACAGGGGAAGGTTTCAGAGCAGTGTAGCTGCAGTCCTTTTCACAGAGAGCATCAGCTGTGTAAACATTCTCTTTTGTTTCTTGCAGTTGTTTTTTGGTTGAACTGCTAATGGCAGTGAGGGAGGAACACACAAGGGAGATAGTATTAATTTAGTTCAAGCTTTGATCCCAGGCCTTGTGAAAATATATAAATGAGTTACACTGGACTGATAACAGACTTGATGACAAAGTAAAGCACGTGCTTGTATAGGACAGTAAGAATTCGGGGGGGTTCTTGCCTGGCATCATGAGGAAACCTAAGATTTGGGTCTGTGTGCTCTCCTGCAGTAAGGGCTCTGCAACTCAGCCCTCTGCTAAATTCCGTTGGCTCTGGAGGAATGAGCGCTGATGAATTCTGAGGCGTGTTTTGAGAATGGCTTTTGTCTGTGAAGACTCTTAGTTCTTAAATGCATGATCACTGGAGCACGTGTGTGCATGCACAGGGCATGTGAAAGTTCACACCTGGCAAGGTTTTACAGCAACAGAAACAGAACTTGGAGCTCCTCCTGACAGGCGCGTGCACAGACACAGAGCCTCACGGCTCCGCTGCGTGAGCTCAGCTTTGTTATTTGCTTTCACCATAACGACCCTTCCAACACTGCAGAACTCAACCACAGAACCAAGACTTGCTTGTTGAAGCAGTGAAGGAGAAGTGGTGGCAAACACACTTGTGTTGCTGAAGTATTAAAAGCCAGGTTCACTTGGTATCCCTAATTAGGAAGTCTAATGCTGTTTTGGTTTCAAGGAATTCTGGGCGCCTGTTCAAGTCCTGTTTGCTTAAGCAGTGGAGTCAAAGCCCACAGGCCAGGCAAAGCACTGAAAAACAGTGGGGGAACTATCTAAGAAGCTGCTCCACACCTGTGTAGGCATGAAATAATTTGAGCTTGGCAGTACTGAACCCTGAAAATGAATTTATACATGTTTGTTAAGCATCAGGAGCTACGTGGCTGCTTGCATCCAGCAGTACCTGGAAGGACTCTGGCACTGTCATGTGAATGAAGCGGGATAAATGACATGGAATAATTAATCCTGAACTCTGGAAGAAAAGCATTTCAGATGGTTGGTTTAAAAAAGAACAGGCAATAATGGCCTGACATGTTTTGTGAGTTAGAAGAATCATGCTCAAAAGAGAACTGACACTTCCAGAGCTGTCCCTTTGTCCAAATAAGGGTCCGAGAAGACAAGCGGTGTTTGTTAGTTTAGGTGGTGCTCTGAACGTTGAAGTAGCATTGCAGTAACCCTCTCCTTGTGATTACAGTGTTTAAGATGAGGGTGTTTGTGAAAATGTTCTTAAGAACAGTTATTCTTTCAGGATTTTATTACAGTGGGATAGATTACTATGATTTCATGCCACTTAAAGTATTTTAAGATATACTTTGCTTTTCTTTCAAAAAGAAACTGGATGGTTGCAAAGACTGGTTTGGACTTGTGAGAGCTTCTAAGAGGCAGAACTTTGTGGCTGGACAGAAAGGCAAAGGGTTCCTGCAGGCACAAACCACCAAATACACATTGGGAAAAGCAAGTTCTCGCTATGATACCTGTGTCTCTGTACCTTCACATCCTACTTCCTATCTATCCTCAGTACTTCTGATTGCAACACAACAGCATTGCTCCAACAGCACACCACTGCAGAATCACAGCACTGCCTCGACTGGAAGAGACCTGTGAGATCATCGAGTCCAACCATGAACCCAACACTGACCAGTCCCCACTGACCCATGTCCCTCAGCACTGTGTCTACACGACTCTGCAATCCCTCCAGGGATGGGGACTCCACCACTGCCCTGGGCAACCCCTTCCAATGCCTCAGAACCCTTTCAGCAAAGAAATTCTTCCTCACATCCCATCTCAACTGCCCTGGGCACAACTGGAGCCCATTTCCTCTTGTCCTGTCCCTTGGTGGAACAGACCCACCCCCACCTCTCTGCACCCTCCGTTCAGGGACTTGAACAGAGCCAGAAGGTCTCCCCTCAGCCTCCTTTTCTCCAGGCTCAGCACCCCCAGTTCCCTCAGCCGGGAACTCAGCACACTTGTGCTCCAGACCCTTCCCCAGCTCCTTTCCCTTCTCTGGACACGCTCCAGCACCTCCAGGTCCTTCTTGGAGTGAGGGGCCCAAAACTGAACCCAGCACTTGAGCCGTGGCCTCACCAGTGCCCAGTGCAGGAGGAAGAAAACTTCCCTGGTCCTACTGGCCACAGTAGTGCTGATATAGGTCAGGCCACCTGGGCACTCTGCTGACTCATGTCAGCCAGGTGTCAACCAACACCCCCAGGTCCCTCTCTGAGGAGCCCTCTCCAGCCACTCCTCCCCAAGCCTGTCACGCTGCTGGGGGTTGTTGTGACCAAAGTGCAGAACCGGCATTTGGCCTTATGGAAACTCATGGAACTGGTCCTGGCCCATGGATCCAGCCTGGCCAGATCCCTCTGCAGAGCCTCCTGCCCCTCCAGCAGATCAAACCCCCACCCACCTTGGTGTCCTCTGCAATCTGACTGAGGGTGCCCTCGATCTCCTTCTCCAGATCATTGATGAAGATGTTAAACAGGACTGGCCCCAGTACTGAGCCCTGGGGACACCACTCATGACTGGCCACCAACTGGATTTACCTCCACTCCCCACCACCCCTAGGGCACGGCCATCCAGCCAGTTTTTTACCCAGCAAAGCAGATGCCCATCCAAGCTGTGAGCAGCCAGTTTCTCCAGGAGAATGCTGTGGGAAACGGTGTCCAAGGCTTTAGTAGAGTCGAGATAGACAACGTCCACAGCCTTTCCTTCAGTCACTAAGGGGGTGACCATGTTGTAGAAGATCAGGTTAGTCAAGCAGGACTTGCCTTCCATAAACCCACGCTGACTGGGCCTGATCATTTGTTGTCCTGCACGCCGAGGGCTTTGTCACCCTCCATGTGCCAAACCTACAGCCACTGCTGACTGCAGAGCCCAGCTGAACTCCTGAGGATTCTCACTATTTACTAAGTGACCTGTGAACTCTTTACTCTCAATGTGACAAAGATAAAAATGACAGAGATGGAAGCCACTTTGGCAATGTCGAGCAGAAACAAGCACTGAAAAGCGATGTCTCAGCATACACTGAGAGATTATTGGACAACAAAAACCAAGGAACTTGCTTACAGCCTCAAAGCCTGCTTAGCTGAAACGACCAGCAGGCAGATGCCTTCAACCAAGACACATGCAAGTGTTGTGTTGATTTTTCCATGACTCTCTTCCCATATCCCCCAGTATTTTCAGGTTGCTTTTTCCAGTCCCTTTCTGGAATCTCCTCTGAGCCAGGACCTGGATTTTGCTCTTGTACCAACTCTATCCAGTGCAGAGACAGCTGTATTCTGTCTCTTTTGTAAGAAACAAAAAAGCTATGTCAGCTGCACGTCAATATTACAAGCCTTATGCATCCTGGTTTCCTAGGAACTTCCTCCTTGAACAGAAAGTTGTTTTTTCAGTTGTGCTAAAAAGCGGAACATTGAAAGGCAAATAGAGATGCCAAAGGTGGCACCTCTGGCTCAGCAAATGCCATGTGTGAACTCTGGCTATCACCTTCAAGGCTTTTAATTTACAGCAGACTTATGATCTGTCATCCAGAACCCATTCATTTAAAGGGAAAGATTTGGAAAAAAGTTACAAGAATAAATTATCCTATGTCACTAGCAAAAGAAGTGATGCATAGCTGCTCCCTACTAGTGAAGGCGTCACTTAGTTCAGTGAGTAACGGGGTTCAACTAATGCTGAAATCTAAGCATTTCCTCTGATTTCCACAGGTAACTTTGATCAAATCCTCCAAATTTATGGTCTAGGGCTTTGGGTGCTGCTAACAAACGTCGCAGGTTTTCAGGAACTTTGCAAAGTGCCATGGGATTCCTTTTGCATTCTGCCTTGCAAGAGCATGAGGGTAAATATCACAGCAGGTTAAGACAGCAAAGAGTAGCATTGGTGACTTGTTTAAGGTCAAAACAGAAAACTCAGATTTCTCTCTACTCTCAGTGGAGTTCTAGTTGGGCTTTTTTGGGTCATTCATGCTCACTTAGTGGTGACATTGTTTCAGAAAAGAGCCTGGTTCTATAGCTATTAGATCAATATTCTGCCTTACAGAATGAGGCAGAGGGTGTAGGGCACACAAGTCCAGCAATACTAACTTAAAATACCTCATTTTTAGTGGCAAGTACTGGTTCCTGTGCCTCACAGCACTGTACCCATGAGCAGAACCTCTATCTCTGAGAACAGCAAAGACACTGAACTCCCAGGAACGTGAAGGTCTGTAATTAAACAAATAGGACCGAAAGGGGAATGGGGGGGAAGACAGGGAGCAGGGAATCAACCCTAGAGCTGTCTGGTTAAATGTGTCCAAAGCACTCACCAACACAGCTCCTATTTGAACTCACTCTTAAAATTATTTCTAGCACATGGTAAAGGTATTGCATCCTATTTCTTTGGTAGAACATAGAGAAGATTTCCCCAGCGATAAGCAGAATTCCAGACACTCTGTTTGTAGTCCCAGGATGGTTCCTGGACTGTCTTTTCATATTATATGCAATTTCAGTTTTTTTTACTTAACTCATAGTATGTAGATAATAGATGAGGTATGTTCTTCTGGTGAAATCTTGCTCCAGGTAAATTATTTTTTTTTAACTTTAATTTCAGTTTAACTCAGGTTTGAAAATTAACAATAACAAGTACATTTCTGCTATTCCCCACCCAGAGTCTTAGGATGCTTTGAATAATTTCCTAAATTTAAAACAAAGGGGGTTTTTTCATTATTGTCAAGCCTTTGCTACCAAACCTGTGATTTGCCTGCAGAAACACAAACAAACTGAAGACAATATCCCACACCAGCATGAAGATGGACATTTTAACTTACACTTTTCTTTCAGAGTTCTATGTTCACAATATATTCTTATAATATTACTTATGATATGACTGATATGGAACAAATACATTCCAGTCATAAGATTAAGTAACAGGTCTTGCCAGAAACAGAATTATGAAACTGGGCAGGCTGCATGATCCCATCTGGCCTATTAATGCTTCTTTTACAGTATTTCATAATTTTCCTTCCTCCTCAGGCCTTCTGAAAAGAAAAATATTCATACTCTGGGCAAATGAGGATGAGGAAGTTGATCAAAACTGCTGCCCTTATCTCTTTTGTTGCACTATTTCCATGGTCTTAAGAGAAAACTTCAATCAATTCTGAATAAAGACTTTCAAATTTAACAGCTTTCTAAAAATAAACGGGGAGTCCATGCACCACCTTATGTATCACCTTATAGGCTGCATCCTATAAGAAAAACACATGTCAGTGGTTCTTGCTGTTGCTACGTACCAAGGAATATCAGGAGCACTCCCACCATCACTTGCAGGGTGAGAGACAGGCTGATAAGAACGATGAGTGGGATGTAGAAGGAGAAGGAAGGTCCTTGCTCCATCACGGCTTTCAGCTGGGAGGCGTTGGCCATCAGCAGGGCGATGTCCAACATGCTCTCCGCGGCGCTCTTCTTGTTCGCGTAGTGGTTGATGTTCATGGGCCCATTCCTCTGAAACCACTGTGGCACTCTGCGCTGAATTGGGAGAGAGGAAAGAGATCATTCACATCTCTCCTAATTGGTGCAGTGAGCAAGAGATCACTTGGCCCATCAACTGATGTCTGTAATCACAGTGATAGCGGCACTGAGACTGCCAGTGCACCTTCCTCACCGCTACCTGACAAAAGAGCAGTGAACAGTGTCTGTACTGCACTTGGGCAGATGACACACATTTTCCAGCTTTCAGTTTAAATAGTCAGTATGTTTCTACCCTGGGAAAAAGAGAGATTGAAAAAGCTGAAAAGTTTGCACTGAGAAAAGCTGGGAGGGAAAAACCACTGGAAAAGTTATCAAGCAAACACTCTGTTGTAACTAATTCACTCCAGGAATAATTAAAAATACAAATATTTATTAAATTCACCCTCTGTCATCACCCATCTGCATAGTTCCTTCATTATTCATGAGTCTTATTTTGAGGATTTATGTAGAAGTTGGCCATGGTATGAGCTTTGCTTGACCTCCTTCCCTGCTGCTTCCTATTCTGCCATGCCACTGTCCAGGTCCATCCATACACAGTGAATTGCTTTTCTGCTTAAATATCATATGATCTGTGATTGCCCAGCACTGCCCAATTACAAGGAATTTTTCTTTCCACTTTCACATCAGAAGTTTGGGTGTTTGTTTTGTTTTGTTGGTTTTTTGTTGGTTTTTTTTTTTAAATTCCCCTGCTAACAAACAGAAAAATAAAAAAACCCCCAAACAACTGCAGGGCCAAACCAGAGCTGGTTACCCCGGCGGGATGGATAAAATGAGATTTTCCTGATGACAATTCATGTGACCCAACCTGGAATTTGACAGCTCATCTCCCAAGGGTGCCTATTTCTCTACAGATTAGATGCAAATTAAGTTAACTTGGTTAGGCTTAGATGCCTGAGATTAAGAGAGTAGGTAACCCTGCTTTCCGCAGTCTCTGAACAGCTTAGGAACTTCATTCTCCCTGCACTTACTGCTGGATTTTATTTTCAAAAATGATACACAAATATACTCCAAGGAAGCTCATTCTAGCTGACTTCTTTAACCCTGCTTCTTAGAGACCTTTTCACTGCAGAAATGTGTTCCTGCCTGCCAGAAAATACCGTGCGGAAAGTCTGGCTTTGAAGGCGAGTTCAAATGCAGGAAACGCCCTCTGTTTACTCTTCAGCAGCACTAGGAACAGCAAATTTCCAGCTCCAGAGCCAGGTTTGCCACTGCCCAGACTTAAAAGTGTCCTTTTACATAAGACAGATATTGATACACACAGCAAACACACCGCCAGCTTTTCCAGGGTATTCGAATACCGAACTTGACCTGTTTTCACCAGACATGTTGTAATCAACCACAGCTGAGGTATTTTACTGAGTGAAAAATGTCATGGGCAGATGTTGATACTCTCTGCAAAGAGAAGGAGCCAAAGTCATGGCAGCTTCACGTAGGTGCCTTACTGAGACCAGGCTCCCAGGAAGAAGATGGTTCTGAGACAGATGCTGACTTCAGTCAGGAAGAACTCGATATTCACTTGGCTTTGTCTATAGTCCACAATCCATAAGTGCAATTTGGCTGGGGAAATCTGTCCCACATTTGTCACCTTTTCTCTCCCCAAGGAGAGCCTCCTCTTCCCACCCCCTGCCCTGTTAAACCACATCAGGATGCTTCAGAAAAAATACTTTAATTCTAGTGTATCGTCCAACAGAAGCACTAAACGAGGTGTGGATATTCATTCCCTTATGGAAAGCATTGTGGAATATATGCTGGCAGTACTCAGTAGAAAAAGCCAGACTAACATTTTTCACTGTTTATTGTACAGTAAAAAGCCAAACACACGTTCAGCTCTTGGCTACCTTACGGCAGCAGTGTAAGAGGGGATGGGGAACTACAGGTGCAATTTCTGGGCATGAATTGAAAAGAAACTCTTCTCAGCAGACTGTCGAAGTAATACTATCTATTTTCTCACAGGTTCACAATAGAGGAAGTGTTTTCCTATGTCTAGTAGCTAATTAGCTCCTTCCTGCCAAAAATACTGACTTTGAAATACCGATTGGATCTACGAGGCTGCAGTGGGTAACACAGGCAAAGTCTACACAGGCAGCTGCGACTCAGTTCTTAATCACGACGGAAGGGGACTGCAGGGACAACGTGACGACCGGTTTCTTTGCTTTCTCTCGATGTAAGAATGTGATCATGTTTTATATGGCTTCTTTTTTTTTTAACTACACAAAAGAGTAAACAGTCTGGGCTACATCTTCCTTTCAGTTACATCTGTGGCTAGGTGATGTAAGACAGTTTTTACACACCCAACGGAACACGATCTTTCCTTTTTCCCGAGGAAATGTACTGCTGCACTTTTAGCACCTTGCTGTTTGCTAATTTTCTGTAGGGTCAGGTGGGACCTGACCGGCTCTGAGGTTTGAACTGCAGTGGAAGCAAGGTTTTGAGTCACTTCTGATCTCAGAAAAATGGAGAAGACTTTTCAAAGTCAGGGGCTGCTAAGGCAAACTAAGGCAAAACTTCTTATTCCTGGAATGACAACTCAGCTATTTACTACGTTTAGATTCTAAGAAATGGCATTTTATTCTGTTCAGAGGCTTTCAGCTACCACTCCTGAAAGCAGACCAGTTCAGAATCGCAACTAGACATATGGAGAAGTGAAAGGTCGGCTCTACTACCAGAGCTTCTTCTCAGCCTGTGATCTTGCCTTCTGCCAGGAAAAAGGATCTGTAATCATGAAAGTCCCAGAAACAAGCATTTCCCATCTCCTGATTGAGAAATGGAGCCTGCTGACTTATGCTGGAAAATCACAAAATGAAACAAAACCAAACAAGCAAATTAGCCCTGGCTTCTGGAAGCAAGTTGAAGGCAACTGCCCAAAGAATTGGAACAAATGCAGTCAGTACCATGGCAGCAAATTTCAGGATCAGACTACAGGCTGCACAGCAATATATGGACTGGCAATGAAAGAAGAGCTGTTGCCTTAACCTCAAGATAATGACAGTCATGTACAACAGCAATTACACAGGAGCTTTGCTATGTGGCTTTATGGTTGCAGGGAGGATCCAAGCACGCAGCAACATGTGCAGCCGGCAGCACCGAAGGACACCTACTGTGCTGCCATCACCTGCAGGGCTGCAGAGGGGACGTGGAGCTCCTGGAGATTCCCTAGGACACGGGTGAAGTACGGCTTTTCCTGCAACTGCCACTTGGCAAGAGAACAAACAGTGTGTGTTCCACGTGACCTGCCTCAGTCTCCCTGTAACCAAACCACCACATTCCACACTTCCAGTACTCAAATTCCCTGGTACAGACAAGGTGCTCCCTCCAGCTGGCGTTACCAAAGGAGTGTGAGGAGAAGCAGCGTGTGTGTTCACAAGCAGGAGAGCTTGGTGTAGCTGGAACTGCTGCATCTTCCCCTCCCTGTGAGTAACAGCCCACTCTCAGGTCTCCCATTCCCTCAAACCCTGAGCAGCACAACCCACCGTGCTCGTCTACACACAGTTATAAAAAGGAGAGGAGTGAAAAGCCTCCCCCTCTTGCTCTGTCTGTGACAGGAGGAATCCCCTGTGGAGGAGTTCACTTTCACAGTCACACACCGCTGTCCCCACAGACAGCACCGCTCCGCGTCTCCGCGCGGCAGCAGGGACTGTTTGCTCGCCCAGAGCACTCAGTTTGCCAGGATAAAGCTAAGTTGCTACGTCAGAAACTGGCACTTTCCTTCCCTAAGACCAAACCTCCACACCAGGACTGAACAGTGTTGGATACACAGTCTTATTGACAACGGTGTGGGCACAGACTTTGCCACTGCTTCGCTTCACTCGTCATTTAAACAGCACATCCAGAAGAACTGAGTCCCTCTGAAATACAGAAAGGATTTACTCATTACATTTATGAAAAAATAGATAAAAGTGGCACTGAGGCAAATGTCCTTAGGTGCTGAGTTTCATGAATCCTGTCTAAGACACACCTGGTGATTCAACAGGAAGGAAACAGCACTGAAAATGGAAAAAAAATTGAAAACAAACAATAAAGTATCTTTGCCAAACACAGGAGCTCGCTATAGTAAGGATTTCTGCTTCCATTACAGCATTAAATTGCTACTTGTGACAAAATTCATGCATCTGTTTGCTCAGCAGTATGTTTATCAAACACTAGTGGCTGCTGAAGGAGTCAAATTAACGTCCTGGCAACCTGATTAAAAAAAAAAAAGGAAAGCCCAAGAGTATTTTTTTTTTCTTATCCAATTTGACCTCACTGACTTTCCCAAAATGGAACCAGTTAGTCTGTCTGGAGAGGATGGGTGAGGTTTTTGACATGTCAGTCATCTGTAATCCAAAGAGGAAAAAAACACTGGTGAAAATGACACCTATTCTGCATTCATATTTGGAACTTAGTTATGTTCGTTTCTGCCACTCTGCCCTATGAAGGCAGGAGAGAATAAATTATTTGGATTTGAGTGTGAGTTTTTAGGATTAATTCTTTCTCTTTTAGTATGCCCCTAGGTACTTTACTCAGCTTCTTAAACGTCTTCTACCATATATCTGTTTCCCTAAAAAGATTTTAAGAAAATATTTTTTAAAAGCCAAAACACAAGTCCCACAAAAACTGTAAAAGGCAAATATTGTCTGAACCAATAAGACCTTGAAAATTCCAAGTTAAGAGTCTGATGTTTTGTGAAGATTGAATTTGCTGAAGTTAACAGACACTTGCAATATCACGAGATTGGTTACTGTTTTCTTCTTAAATCCCACTAGAAAAGCAGTATTTTGCAGTTAGCAAGATCCCAAATTAACACTTAGAACCAGAAAGTGCAAAGTGTAAGCCATAAATATAGCCTGAGTTGATTTTGATTTGCAATTGGAACTGCAGCTACTCAATATCAGCTGGGAGTGCAGGACCCACAGCTCAACATGTTTTGCCGTCAGGCCCAGAGTGCCCCATCTGGGTTCTCGAAACATCCAAATATTTCTTTTACTATTATTTCTTTTAGTATTGGTACAATATTAGCACTAAATACTTCCATGATATTCCAACTTTAAATCACTATGCAGCAGAATGCCTTTATTAAATACAGGAGACCCACAGTTTTGTATGGCATAATTGGGAAAATAATGCTGATTATTAGTTCCATATTTCAAACAAGGTTTCTAAGAACTGTGCTTCTGATCAATAACACCTTCCTTAAGCTGTCAGAAGGTTCTGCATCTGCACATACATTTACTCTGAAATACAGTCTTCATACTCTTTGGCTTGGTCTAACTCTTCAATTTTAGACACTTTTAACAGCAAAACAGCCTTGACCAACATGACCTCTGGGTTTGTAATGTCACGCTTCCTTAAATTCTTGTGTTTAGAGACAGTCCTGATTTTAAAATAGTGGGAACAGGCTATGTAACAATGAGGCTGTGCAAATAAAAGGCTGAGTCATGCTGATCTTACAAAGGACTGTTCCTTACTGTGTTTTGCAGTAGTCTTTCTAATCAAAACTGTTAAAAAGATGCCAAAAAGCCCTTTTATTTAAGAAAGCAGTTTTCTAAGTTTTTGAAGCATTCACCTTTAAGAAAAACACTGCACAACAAACTTTTCCAGATCTTTTAGAGGTAATTTCATGTTCAGGAAAAATCCAGTTATATTAAAAAAAGAGAAGGATCAGACACAGAAGGAATAATGCAGGCCTAAAACAGAAGACATTTTCAGAACTTTACTTTCATTTTTTTCTAAGATCAACCCTACTATTACTGAATTGAACTAGTAACTTTATACTACATAATAATCCTCATTGATGTGGAATTTCTGTCCATATCTCCATCACCTACACACTGGAAATGTAACGGGCCACACATGCCCATTGTGAAACTGGACTTGCCTTCTGTCTCAGTGATCTTCTGATCTAGAAAGATAGGGAAAATATTCTACAAAGAAAAGAGATATTCTTCCAATAGAAATATCTTAAGCTGTATCAGTTATGTAAGAGATAATTGGATCCTTTGCACATCTCCTCAGAAGATATTTCTTTTCCTCCAATAAAACATTAGATGACTTGTTCATCTCAGCACTGACTCAGAGAGGAAAAAAAAAACCACATCTGGAGCGAATCATCAGTTCCACTTCCCGCAGGAATTTCACTTGAGGAGGGTGGGAATCTGTCCATACAAGTACCAACCTAGGGGAACACTAACTAGCGTGTGAGACTCCTGCAATCACACCTTCAGACACTATGGCTGCAGGTAACTATTAAAAACAAAAAAGGGGAAAAACTCAGCCTGTGTTCATCTTTCACAGACAACATCAACCTTCTAGCATCTTTAACAGCCTGTATGAAGAAGAGCCACTTCCCATAGGAACAGACAGAAAATGCAAGTATGACTATGTCAATCAAAAACCAAGTGGCAACCCTGCTGATCCCTGAGAGCTAAAAAGTTAGTATGAAAAACAGGGAAAATACAGTCATGTAGGTCCAGGGCAGAGCATTGTTTTCCTAAAGTCATACTGGTTCCAGGATCAAGTTAGAGTATTTTTAGTCATTAAATGACTTCAAAATAATCAGCACACCTGACAGCTTTGTGAAAAGAAGTAATACCTTTAGCTTGCTCACACAGCTATTTAAACAGAAGCTTTCTCCCCTATGATTTCTTTTTTTGTCTTGCACTGCTACTGCCCATTGCAGTGATGAGGTCTTATAACACAATTTCTCCCAACTGGGCTGTGGGCTGCCTATTTGGTGTTGTTAAAGCAGTGTTTGTTTATTCAAGCTACTTAAAAAAAAACAATCAAGCAGATACTTATCACCAGTAGTTTCAATATCTGGAGTACATAAAATATTTCAAACTCAGTTTGATCTAAGTAACACTATGGAACATGCCACTTCAGTCTATATGCAGTAAAATTATTTCAAGTTCCTACAAATTTTAAATTTGTTACTAGCAGTATAACGCTAAGAAAATTCCATGTCCCAAAATTACTTGTGAATTCATGTACAATTTTGATACATTTTTAGTAATAGCATGACTATAATAGCAGCCAACCACTCCAGAGCTGTTCTTTTCTACTGTCCAATTCTTGTTCATCTTTTTCACAGTTCTTTAACTTTCTCAACTATAATTTCCCGCTATCTTGGAAACATTAAACTAGGTTTTACAACATGATAAACTCAGACTGTTTCAATATGGACCATGAATAGGGAAAACAAATAGAGGAAGATGAAAAAACAGTGACTATCTGGATTTGTATGAACAGATCCTTTGTAGATGTGGCCAGACAGGTGATTACTCACATTGGTCAGTGAAGTGTCCCAGGCCAACCCACTACTAGAAGCAAGGAATTTATTGCTTCTAAAAGCCGGACAGCTGCTAAAAAAATGTATCCAAATTAATGATGAAATTAAAATAAACCACCTAAAACCACTGCATGGTCACTCATCCAGAATTACAGTGGGCTTACCTAGCCTTTTTTGTGTGTGCTTCTACAATGCTTTGAGGGTAAGACAACCATATCTGGATTTCACATCAGCTCTTCTGCAAGAGGAGGCAGCAGTCTGTTGCTGAAGATGTGCCACAGAATCTATTCTGAGGAGAGGGCGGATGGGCAGTGAGCAAACCCAGGAGGGCCAAGCTGCGATGCCTGCGAGCATTCCTAAAAGCAGCCACTGACGCACTTTTCACTCCAATACTGAAGATTTGGGCACCTGCGGATTCGTGGTCTCTCCAGGTGTAGCTGGCTGCTGAGTTGGGGTGTTCTTTCTTTGTGTGAATTGTGAACACAGTCAGATTTTTTCAGGTATCTCCTACTCATAAGACTGTTTTTTAAGAAATCTGTCCCCATCTGTTTTACCTCATATATACTTTTTTTTTTTGGTGAGAAAATGAAAAAAGTGTCTGTAAAGTTCTCTGAAGTGCTACTGCACATGTATAATACAATACAATAGTATGTCTCACTGCTTATTCTTTAGATGGCACTCACATAGCACTTGCAGTTTCTATGGGAATGATGTAACAAAATGATGATTGCCCACATTGAGGGTGAAGTAAAACAGGAAAGTTGCAGAAAAATCCTTGGAGCAGGCTAAGTTAAAAAAAAAAAATCCCCATTACTAGTATTTGTGATGCAATCACAAACCTTTATTAATAAAAAAAGCAAATTTCTGAGAAGTCAGTGCTTTAAAGGAAACCCCTTCAGGCCACCAGTGTGACCTGCATATCCCAGCCTTGATTATCTTTGGGTACTTCCCAAGAGTTATTAAAACCAGATTATTTTTTTTTCTTGGTATGATATTCACGAGCACAAAGGTTTGTCAGGAAGGGAGGGAGGAAGGACAGATCTGCTACACAATCAGTCCAGTCTGTCTGTAACCAGAAAGTTTTCCTAGTGACGTAGAAGGTGGGCTAGTACAACTGTTTCTATGTGGCAGAGTCTTAGGTTGGAATAAAAGCTGCTTTATAGAGTTTAGTCTCTTCCAAAACAACATAAAAGATGCTCTTTTACCAGTCTGGCTTTTCAGTTAAGTGGCATGCTTGGAAAACATCCTTTCTTTGTAAACAGAATATGGGATGACATGCTTTCCAGTGAAGATCTCTGGTCATGTTTTGACTCCATGGAGTAGTAGAAAGCTGGGTATTTATCTTCTTGTTTTTATTTGGATTACTGTATTCAGAAAAAAACCCATACAAGCCCAACCCTTTGAGTGAAATTCCTCCTACTTTTGTGCTGACTTATCTCCTGTGTTGATTCCCCGAGTAACTTTTCCACCCTCTCCCAAGTCACCTGGGTGGAAACACCGCAGGCTGGAGCGGTGTGGTGTGCTCGGAGCGGAGATGTCCGGGCAGGAGGACACCTGAGGAGCTTTCTGCTGACCTGTGCGGGAACCAAGGGGTCTCCGTGCCAAGGACTAACAAGGGGGCTATTTTCAGTCCTTCCCTGGCACTTGCCTGTCTCTGAAGTGAGACAAAACGGGACACTTGCAGCCGCATCCCTACAAAAAATGGGCTGAGTCAATGGCAGACGTGTAAAAAAAAACCAGTAACGGAGCGGTCCCGATGGCCGGGCAGCGGCACCAGCCGCCACCCCGGCCCCGCCCCGCCGTTCCCCCGGCCCAGCGAGAGGGTTCCGGAGGCACCTGCGGCTGCCGCGGCCCCGCTGCGCCCAGGCGGGGATGGGCTCCGGGCCGCCCCGGTCCCTCCGTCTCTCTCGCCGCTGCTGTCAGACCCGCCGCTTCCCCGGCCGCTGCCGCCTCCTCCCGCCCCGCTCCCGCCCGCCATGTCCGGGCGCCGCGCAGCCGAGCCCGCTCCTCGCTCCTCGCTCCGCCCGCCTCAGCCGGCGGGAAGCGCTCCCGGCCCTACCCGCTCCGCGGCCGCCGGCTCCGCGCCCTCCGCCAGCCCGTTGAGCTCGTGGGTTTCGCTGCCCGAGTCCATCGCGGCGCGGCCTCGGCCCCAGCCCGGCTGCCCGCGGGAGCCCTCTCGCCCCGGCTGGGCCCGGCTCGGCGGGTCGGGGCGGGACGGGACGTGCCGCTGAGGTGAAAGTTTCCAGCGAAGTGGCGGCCCCGCGCCCGTCCCGCCCGCCCCTCAGACACGCAGCCCGGGGGCCGCCTTCCCAGCCCTGCCGGGACCTCCCTACCCGGCGCGGGCAGCCCGGCCCCCCCGCCGCTCAGGGTTTCCGTGCGAGTGGAGACCCGGCCGGCGGCCAGACGGGCCCGGCACCCGCCCCCCCACCGCGGCAGCGGCCTCTTTCCCGGCGACCGCCCGGGCCCGGTGGAGGGTCCTCGGCTCCTGCTGGGTTTGGGGCCGAGCCGGGCTTAGGGACATGAGCAGCTGCCCGGCGCTCTCAGCTCGGTTTTAAGACCAAACAGCTCGGTTTTAAGACCAAATTTCCAGTGTTGGCCGAGAATCACAGTTTGTGCCATTCTGAGGAGGACAGGTAACTGCCAATGTGTGCAAATCGTAGAATCATAGAGTCGTTTGGTTGGAAAAGACCTTTGACATCATCGAGTCCAACCGTCCCTGTCCACTGCTAAACCAGATCCCTGAGCACCTCGTCTGCCCGACTTTTAAATCCCTCCAGGGATGGGGACTCCACCACTGCCCTGGGCAGCCTGTCCCAGAAAACTCTGTCTTGACAAAATTAAAGTTGAAGGCTGAAATTTTAATTCAAGAGTGCTCTCATCAGTGGTTTTACGTTTTCACTTTCATTATCCTTTATTTTTTTCCTCCTTAGACTTATTTTCCCACCTGTACCATGGCAAAAGCTGAACATAAAAACAATGAACACCCAGGTCTGATGGTGATGGAACATCAGAGGAACACTCGGATGCACAGAAACAAGGCAACTGGCAATGAAAGCAGTAAAGTAAGCCTGAAGTATATAAAAAAAGTAAAATAACTTAAATTAGATTTTAAAATGTTATTGTTACAAGCAAACCTTCTGCCACTTTGGACACCTTGCATGTCCAAAGAAGGGCAGCGGAGCTGGGGAAGGGTCTGGAGCACAAGTGTGCTGAGTTCCCGGCTGAGGGAACTGGGGGTGTTGAGCCTGGAGAAAAGGAGGCTGAGGGGAGACCTTCTGGCTCTGTCCGAGTCCCTGCAAGGAGGGTGGAGAGGTGGAGGTGGGTCTCTTCTCTCAGGTAACAAGTGAAAGAACAAGAGGAAATGCCCTCAAGTTGGGCCACGGGAGGTTTAGATTGGATATTGGGAAAAATTTCTTCACCGAAAGGGTTATCAAGCACTGAAAGAGTCTGCCCAGGGCAGTGGTGGAGTCACCATCCCTGGAGGTAACTCAGGGATGTGTAGATGTGGCCCTTAGGGACATGGTTTAGTGGGCATAGGGGTGTTGGGTCAACAGTTGGACTTGATGATCTTAGAGGTCTTTTCCAACCCTAATTATTCTATGACTCTACTTAAATCTAACAGTGTTCAGAGTAAAAAATAAATTTTAAAAAAGATGTGTCTTATATGACCACATGTGATCTCTTTTAAGGCGAGGAATCAACTACTCATCTGTGCTGAAAATGTTCTTGAGTACTTGTTCCTGTGTGTGGTGTCCAAACATTTATTCCACAGGTTAACAACTCCTTCAAAATCTTCTATGTTAGGAATCACTTTTCTCACTCTCTAAAGAGAATTACAGGATATTTTATTTACAAACATATAGAGAATAAGTAAACATACTGAATATAAATAAATATAAATGGAATTTTTTAAAAAGGTATAAGGGCCTTTTTCCAGACCTTGTGTATAGAGAGATGATGTAGAAACGTTACTGCCAATTCCTTTTTCACCAGGACAGGGTTTTACATAAGCAGCTCCTGTGGAGGAAACCCCAGCTGTATTGCTTAGTGCAATAAACACCAAGCTGTTGGACCTACAATCGTGAACAGGCTGCAAGAGGCCACTGCTGAAAGGACATCTGGGGACTTGGCTGTCCTCGCGTTACAGCCGTGGTGCTTGGGGATGAGCTGCTCACCTGAGCCTCACGGACACACACCAGGACCATGCCCTGTCTGCAGGGAGGGGTCTGCAGTTCTCCTCAGCAGGTCCTACAGCCGGACTGGTCAGAAGGTTGTGTACGAGGTCTTGGACTGCAGTGTGCCCTACAAAGTGGGTCTGCCCAAAAACACAGACTTGGGCTTAAGGGTTGTGACACATCACATAAAAATCTCTACCATGCACCGTGCCAGTGCAGCTTTTTCCACGCAGCAGGTGGGCACGGCTCTCTGACATGCAGCAGCTACTCAGCAGATATGAGTGGAGTTGTGGCAACCACGTTAACATGGTATGAGTCTCTGTGACTATTCAGTCCTTTGAAGTTTCTCCAGCAGGGTTTGGTGGAAGAGACTCAATAGAAGGATATAAAGCTCCTATTTTTATCCTCAGTCTTAGGGACTTCATAACTTTTACATTTCCAGGCTGAGATGGCTTAGCTTAATCTGTTCCTATATATTAATTTCTCCTTTTTAAAGACACACCAAAATCACAGCACCTTTTTTTAACCACAGCATATGTATATGTGCGGATTTACATACTTCTACACTTAAAGAACACAAGATTTTTATGCAAAAGTTGTTGTGAAAAATTGTGTAAATGAAATGAAATGGAATATAAAGTTGCTCATCAGAACTTCTAGACCAGCCTCACAACACCAAACTTGCAACATTAAACTGCACTCACATCTTGTAGCTGACTTTTGGGTTTGAGTTCACAGTGGTTTTTTGCTAAAGTAGACTTAATTGGTGACTGAATCCATTTTTAGAGTCCATGCAGAAGCATGTGGACAACTAAATGTGACAAAGCACAAATGCAGCTCAAGTTAGGCTTGCATTTTTAATGCTGAAGGTCACTGAAGATTACATTTCACTGTACTCAGGAATGTGTTGAATTGATCATTAACTTGTCTCATAGAAACCCCCTGACAAAGGATACCCTCACAAATTGCTGTCCTCACAAACTGCACAGCAAACACATTTAATTAGCCTTTATAGAAAATCCTCATCTGTCTTGATTCCTAGGGGCCTTCTCTGCCTCTCTTTGGTACAGTGGGCTAGAAAGCACTTCTTTAGAGAGAGAAACAAAGTTTTGTTATTTCTCTTTCTTCCACAGAAAATGGAAGATACAAGGTATTATAAGGGCAAAGGTAAATTTGTATCTCTCGTTCCTATGCTGCAGAGTATACAGTAAAAGGAGAAGAATGGACATAACCTGAAAAAAAATATTTGTTGCACTATCTGGAACCAGTGCTATGCTGAACTCCCATGTGGGATGTTTCCAGTGGGTGGGAAAATCATATTAATTGCTCAGGAAGTGTTGCAGCTGGCCAGGGTGGGCATAATTCTTTTGTCCAAGGGTAGGCACGGTAAGAGGGGACACTGGAGCACTTTGAAGCACAGCTGTAAACCACACCATGTTGTCAGTTCTTAGCAAGTCCTTGGCTTGAAAAAGCACAATGCTTTCCTCAGGTTTTGGGTTCGTAGTAGCTGAGCTTCAGTAATGCACTCAACAAGAGTAGGCTTTGTCAGACACCTTACCAGTTAATTTAAGAGTCATTAAATGTGCTTGGACCATAACTGCCACAGTGTTTGGGCCCTGAGACAAGCTGATCAGAATCCCCTCTGGCTGCAAGTGTCCAGTGACATTTTCAGAAATACCATTCCATTTCTAATTGCCCCTTTTTCATCTTCTGTACCTCTTTGCAAATGCATTTTGATCAACTTCTCTGGCAATTGTAAAGGTTTGATTTGCTCTAGTGAAAATACTCTGCCCCTACTCCTGAAAGTTAGAGAAGATCTGCTCTCTGTAGGTGGCACTAAGGAGTGACAGTGCTGAGTGATTCCTTCTCTGTGCTAACTCACATTTGCACTGCACAGTCACATGCCAGAGATCTGTGAGAACAGGACCTGGTGTTAATCTGATGGGAAATGGGTGCAATTTCAGTACTGAGAAACAGCTTAGCCCGAGCTTGTGAAGCGGCCCGTGAGCCAATGTTCACACACAGTCAATTCTGTGTTGCATCTTTATATTGTTGTGCTTGTCAGTCCAGTATTTATTTTTTAACAATAAATTTTCCTGTTATCCAGCCTTTGAGTTAGTTCTGCTGAGTGAATCTGAAAAAAAAAAAAATATTTTGTTGCTTATGAAAAGGACCCCACTCTCCCCATAAAAACACAGTCGCAGACTGAGGCTGGTGGCACGAGAGGACGGGTCGTGTGATCAGTCTGCAGCCGTGCAATAGAGCAACAAGATAGTGCTGTGTGGTGGGTCAGCCTTGTTTGTGTGTGAAGTTGGGCAGTCATTATAAAATGAGAACTCTGCAAGGGTTATCACATGAGTCTGAGTCAGGGTTTCTGGTGGCTGATGCAGAGCAGACATTGGAGGGTGCAGCGCGGGTTCTTGGGTCCACTGTCAAAACAGCCACTGAAACCTGGGTGGAAATGCTGCAGACAAAGAAGACCCAGTGCACTGCATCTTTGCATCTCAGCCATTAAATTAATTTGCAGTCTGTATTAGGATCTCAAGCCATGAATCATTACTAACTATTTTGGGTTTTTTTCCTCGAAATTGCTGTGATGACTATGTGACAGGTACAGAATGACCCTAGAACACTAATGAAACCTCACTGGGAAGGAAAATATTCTGCTTTTTCACTAAATATCAAAAGATTTTTGATTTGGTTTGGTTTTGGGGAGAGATTTTTTTTTAATATTTTGTTTTTAAATCTAGGAATTACTTTTCTCTGAGTGAATACTACTTACGTGGCCAAAGAGACAATGTGAAGAAGCCCAAAATAACAAGTACATGGTAGTACCTGGCATTTGTGGTCACTACAAAAACAAGTCATTATGCAAACTGGTAATTCTGAACTAGAGTACGAGTTTAAGTAAACGAAATGGCATTTGGTATAATCTCTCCATGGAAAAAAGTCATTCAGAAGTGCAGAACGAGGGAAGGAGGGTGCTGGTGATGAAGAAACCAGGCTGCCTGAGCTATTTAACGTGGATATAGAGGCTGCAATTCCAAAACTGGTACTTTGGCTCAGTTACCACTGTGTCACCTGTGATTGTCAACTCCAACCTCCCTTGGCACATCCTACTTTTTTTTTTCCCTGGCATCTAGATTTACATACCTGAAATTTTAGTTCCTTGCCCTGGCAGCTACTCTCAACAACAACAAAACCCCCTTTCCATTGACTGTGAGATATGTGTCGCTTGGATCTTCATTTGCTTTGGGAAAAGATGAACATTTGTTGTGTCACTGAAACTACTTGGGGCAAAACCCCATTATTTTGTGCTGATTTTTCCTCTTTTGGTTTCCTGTTATTCCTTCAAGCCTTGCATTTTACCCTGCAGAAAATCATGGTGGTTTAGAAATAATTTTAAAGGTAAACACTTAATTTAGGCAGTTCTTGCATAAAATGCCTGACTGATTTTAATGAATATAACATTTAAAAAAATATCTAGCTGTTAGTATCTGATATCTTCTTAGTTCATGACTCCTGCTAGGTGTGAACTCTAGGAAAGAAACTGACTTTTTTCCTTTATTTTTTCACCTGAATTAGGCATTTAGTACTTTTCTTGTGGTTTCCTGTCATAATTTCCTGCCTGATGCTTGTTCTTTGGCTTTATGTGAACTACTTGGGAGCTGGGAGAACACAGACAGACAAAAAGGAGTTTCTGTGATGCCCTCTGTGAATGTAAGAACGGGATGCAGTCGAGAGATATTCTCCACCTAAGGGCAAGAGACCTCTCCCACTTTCCCTTTTCAAAGACAAATTATGTGGGTAAGAAAATCAAAGCATTAATTTGGAAAAAACCCAAGGCAGTTTGAAGGGCCTGGCAAACATCTCGCCTAGCAGCAGAACTGCAAAATTCCCTGCATCTTCCACTCATCTCTCTAAAATCTGTCTTTGCTTCATGTCATTCTGTCTGCTAGTTCCCAGCAAGGCAACCTGCTCAAAATGACTTCATAATGTGTGTGAAAATGGTGCTTTTTTCCTGTTATGAATGGTGCCTGTATGGAGTTACGGCTCTGCAGGTGGACGTGCCCAGTGCTGTAACCGACACTGCAAGCTAATCTCCTGTCGTTTGTTTTGTGTCCAGGGGTCATGATATATAATTCAGATCTGACCTGTTGCATACTCTGGGCCTTTAATAGATCTCTATTTAAAGGACACTATTCATTCCATAGAGCCATAAGGTAATTTGCAATATTTGTTTTACAAAATTATTGACTTCCCCCAAACTGCAGCTCAGTCTGGAGCAATCTAGGGCAGGTAAGGCGGAAAGGTGCGGTGTGATGATGGCTACCAAGCACCTACAGACTGCAAAAAAAATTAAATTTACTATCTGGGCAAGGCTACATGTTGGAAAGAAAGAGGAAGAAACAGACTTGAAACTGGTTTGGGTTATGGCTTTAGCCATCTCTAATAGTAGAGGCAGATGTGGATGGAGGATTGGTCGGGCACACTCACTGAGAGATATTTAGATAAGCTGAAACTTGTCAAAGTAAAGTTTTGATCTGAGAATTAGTTACAGCAGGACATCTACTATGGGCACACAGTCAGAGAAGGCTGTAGAAGATGGTTCAGTGTCTAGGGAAGAGGTGTTTACATCTGTGGGTGTATAGTACCGGTGTGACAGAGCAGCTGTGTTGTAGGCAGGTAACTAATTGTCTGCTACTTCAGAAATCATCTTGTGAATGATGAGCATTGTGTAACACAGGGGTGAGGAGGTTTAGTGAATCTACTACATAGCAGCTGACTGGCATTGCAAGTGGCTGGGATTGCTCTGGAATAGTTTAAATTTTAGGTATACCTGGCAGCCCCCAGGAATCAAGATACAAGGATGGTTATGACAGTGTAAAAGTTTTGAAAATGGCCTGAATATTTTGATTTACTGTGAGCTTTCATGGAAAGCCAATGGCCAAGGGAAGTGATGGTGCCCTTCACTTCTAATCGGTGGGTTCTTGAAAGACTTTTTGCCTGCTCACATAGAACCCGTTGTGGGCTGAGGGCTCGGATCACACAGGGAAATCCCTGGCCTCTGTTGTTCAGAAGATTGGATTCAGCAATGACAAATGTCCCTTTTGGATTTAAAACCTGTGCAACTGATGATTAAAATTCTTTTGCTTTAGATGTGCTGGCTAGCTTGGCACCTGCATACTTGAAACAGACTTTTTAAGAAAGAGAAGATTTCAAGCAGCACTGGACTCATGCCCGAAGGAAATGAGTAAGCTCCTACCTAGAAATATGCAGAAACATCTGCGCAGACGGGTTTGGCATTAAAATATGGACATCTTGAGTTTGAAAATGATCTGACCCAGGATATACAATTTAACAGTACTCTTCTGGATTCATTTCAGGTTCATTTAGAAGTGTAAGGCAGTTCATTTTGTCAGTAAAGAGCAAGTATCACCCATTAGGTAAATGTCTCTTCCATGCTGCAGCCTCCCCTGGGCTGACTGTCCCTCACGCGCTAACACATCTCTGTGCAGCGCATTGTGTTCGCAGCACGCGTCAAATTAGCTCTGCACTCAAATAAACCTCTTAACTGCTCCATTCTGCATTGTGCAGACAGATACTCACATAGAATGAAGTGCTTTGTATTGTTTATTGAAGCAGCTAGCACGACTCCAGTCCAGATGTTAGCTAGACTGTGCCTTTCAGGACGGCTTTAGGGAGAAGAGGGCCTTGGCCTTGGCCTCCCATGGAAGGAGGTGGCTGCAGTGCTGCACTGCACTGATGAGGTGTCCAGAAGTGGCTGTGTCCCCTCTGAATCACAGAATAGTAGTGGTTGGAAAAGACCTTTAAGATCACCAAGTCCAACCACAAACCCAACACTGCCAATCCCACCTCTAACCCATGTCCCTGAGCACCTCGTCTGCCCGTCTGCTAAATCCCACCAGGGAAGGTGACTCCACCACCTCCCTGGGCAGCCTGTTCCAATGCTTGACTGCCCTTTGGGTGAAGTTTTTCCTGATATCCAATCTAAACCTCCCCTGGCACAACTTGAAGCCATTTTCTTTTGTCCTGTCACTTGTCCTTGGTGGAACAGACCCACCCCCACCTCTCTACACTCTCCTTTCAGGGTGTTGAAGAGACTGAGAAGGTCTCCTCTCAGACTCCTTTTCTCCAGGTTAAACAACCCCAGTTCCCTCAGCAAGTCCTCATAGGACTTGTTCTCCAGGCCCTTCACCAGCTTTGTTGCCCTTCTCTGGACACTTTCTGTAGTGAGGGGCCCAAAACTGAACCCAGCACTCAGATGTACTCAGATTCAGAGCCCAAAGCAGCAGCGCGGCCACACATCAACTGGGAACCACAGAAATCTGCGTGGGGTTGACGTTGCGTGTCAGCATGCTGTCTCATCACAAACCCCATGTACACAGGTCACTGTGCAGTCCCTCAGCCTGGCCCATGGAGCAAAAACCTGTGCTGTATAAGAATGATTGGCATTCCTCCATTCCTCCCTGGAGAGTCTGTTGGTCCTTTTTTTGGTTTGGTTTTTTTTGGGGCTGATGAAAGCCAGCCAGGCTGTCAGGTGCTTCTGCTGTTCTCTAATTCCAGACCACGCTTCCTGAGGAGATCTGGCACTGGTGGCTCAAGCTTCCGATTAACTCTGTCCTGGAAGGACCTTCAGCGTGTGCTTCCACTGCTGCACCTGCCTGTCCTGGAGGGGACAGTGTTCACTCTTCCAGAAGTGTTACCCCACAACGCTATCTGAGGAACTGGTGTCAACCTTTTGTTTAAAATAGGAAATAAATGCCAACAGTATGGATAGAAGAGACTCAATAGAAGGATATAAAGCTCCTATTTTTATCCTCAGTCTTAGGGACTTCATAACTTTTACATTTCCAGGCTGAGATGGCTTAGCTTAATCTATTCCTATATATTAATTTCTCCTTTTTAAAGACACACCAAAATCACAGCACCTTTTTTTAACCACAGCATATGTATATGTGTGGATTTACATACTTCTACAACTAAAGAACACAAGATTTTTATGCAAAAGTTGTTGTGAAAAATGGTGTAAATGAAATGAAATGGAATATAAAGTTGCAAGTTTGGTGTTGTGAAGCTGGTCTAGAAGTTCTGATGAGCTTGAACATTGTCTTTATTAAAACTGTTTGTGGAAGGTACTGTGATGTGTATTCATGATTTATCTTAGCTGGGAAATTTCTGAGCTCAGAAAAGCACATCTGCCTGTGTGTGAAGCTGTGGAACTGGGCTGTGTGCTGCAGAGTACACAAATAACACACAGGTTTCAGAGGCAGTGCCGTGTTTGTAGAGGATGGACAGGTAATTGGCTTTACAGGTGCTAAATCTGTGACTAGGTAATGAGTGGGAGATCAGGAACCTCCAAACTGTGTTGTCGTGGTTTTATTCCAGCCAACAGGATCTTCTTATTCTCATTACATTCTTTTTATAGATTTTATTATATTAAATAGATGGAGAATGAAATAAAAACTGCTATGTGCAAACTCTGGGAAATAGTGTTTATTTTTGGAATATTACTTTTACCTTTTTTCATCAACTGTATACTCAGGGATTCTCCAGATGCAGTGCTCTAGAAGAGAAAGTGGCAGGAGGTTGTCTGCTGGTTATTTAACAGTTGGACTGGATGATCTGAGAGGTCTTTTCCAACCTGAATGATTCTGTGATCTGCAAACAGGAGTAAAGATGCATCTGTTTTAAACACCAGGTCTTTGCACAGGTGGGAATCTGAATTGTTTGTCCTTACCTAGCTTGTTAAAAATGGTTAAAAAAAAAGAAGAATCTGCCCTCTACCTGCTATTGGAAAAATGTGATTCAATGAAAAGAATAATCCAGTTAAAGGAAAAGGCCTCTGTGTGTGGAATTACTCCAAAATGTAATCTGTAGAACAATGTGTGCTATTGAAACATAGTTGGGAAAAAAAACCCCAAACAAACCAAAAACATGAAGAAAAAAGATCTGTTCAAAGGGTTCTTTTGTAACACAGACTCAAGTTTTTAGTAGTTCCCAGCTCACAAGATGTACAGGGAGAGAAGGGAGGGAGGAAGGAAGGAGAAAAGAAAATTTCCCCACACCAGCTCCACAGGTGCCAGGGCAGCAGCGAGGTTCCCGAGGTCCTCAAGCACCTGTCCTGCAACGACCAGAGGAGAGACGTGGAGAACAGAAAAGTAGACACCATTGCCAAGGTCCAGCCCATCCCCATTTATTATGTATTTTATTAATTTTACTGTCTTTTAAAAAAATGAAGTGATCCTTACTAGATGCCACAGTCTCACAGCAGTCAGCCCAAGCTTGTAGAGCTCTTGTGTTGTAGTGGGATTGTGACCGTGGGCAGCACATGAACTTGAACCTGGTTGGTTTTGTTTAGACTCTGCCAAGACTGAGTTCAAGTTGCACTGTGTGCAATGGGATAACTTTATGTGCATTACATGTGCACTTAAATACTGCAAAAATAAGCTTAGCAGTGTGACTAATGTGTGCAACAAGGGAGACTGTCTGTCTTGAGTGTGCAGGCAGTGAGGCTGCTTTCACTGTGCCTGGTTAAGATTGGTTTTTCTAGAATTTCTGGAGGTTGTATGTTCCTAGATCTTAGAATAATTGAAAGAAACATGAGGAGGTCAGCTAGTCTAACCTTTTGCTCAAAGTAAGATTAGCTGTGAGGTCAGAGCAGGTGACTTAGGGCTTTACCCTAGTCTGGTTTTGAAAACCTACAAAGTTGGAGACTCTCTGGGCAACTGTTCCATTGCTTGTCCTCATGGTGAAAAAGTTATTTCTACTGTCTAGTCCGAATCTTTTTTGTTTCAGCTAACATCTGTTATCTCTCATCCTCCCATGAGGCACCACTGTGCAGAGTCTGGCTCTGTCTCCTTGATGGGTTCTTTGCAGGCATAGGGAGGCTGCTACGAGGTCCTCTCAAACCTTCATGACGAACAAGCCCAGTTCCCTCAGCCTCTCCTTCGCAGGGCAAGAGCTCCAGTCCCTTGGCCATCTTGGTGGCACTGTGCTGAACTTGCTCAAGGTTATTGATGCCTGGTTTGTACCAGGAGCCCAAAACTGGATGTTTTGCAGATGTTTTCTGCAGATGGTCTCGTGAGCAGTACAGGGGATAATCCCTTCCCACCATCCACTGGCTACACTGCTCAACACAGCCCAGGATGCCGCAGGCCACCTTGCTGCCAGAGCACACTGCTGGCTCATGCTCAGCAGCCTTTAGGCATTTTTTTGGTGGTTTCTTTGTCATGGTGATGTTCCAATATACAAATTTACAAATATCAAGGTACATCCCTTTCAAGTTCTCTTTTTGTGAGGTTCATAGGCAGAAATTTTTTGGAAAGCCAGGAATTTGACAGTGCAATTTTTAGTTAGTTAGTTAGTTTGTTTGTTTGAGGAAACCACATTGAATCTTTAGGTCTGGATCATTTAAAATGATACCAGCACAATTTGATAGCTTTTCATTCATGGTTTAAAGCAGCAAGAGGAAATTCCATCTCAAATGTGTATTTCAGCCCCAGATATCACTATTGTGATAATTTTACTTGAATTTCCCTCAGCACCACTTGCAATTTGCCCCGCAGCTTGTGGCTGAACCAGAGCATACATTTTAGAAAGACAGTTGGTTTTGTTTAAGTCCTTGGCATTGCTTTTAATACTGATATTGGAGGTACTCGTCAGATTTAGGGTGTGATAAACGATCAGCTTATGGACTAGACTGGACTGAAACCATTAAATATCATACACAGGGAATTTCTTAAATCAACTTACACCTGAAAGTGCTGAGTGCCTTCAGCAGAACTTCGAGATGTTTCCATTCCACCTGTGATCTTCAGTCACTCATGCCCCTCTGCAGTCACACTGAGTGTTATTTGTTGTTTGTAGAAACACAGATTGATGTTGGAGTTTTACTGGCAGACCATCAGAAATACAGTGCAAATGTTTTCTTTCTTTTGGTTCCTACCTTCAAGAGCAGGTATATTTGTAAGTGATTTTTTCCTTGGAGACCTGTTGCCTGAAGGAAGCAGCGCCCTCTGGCTTTTTGTTTCTTCTATTGACTGAATATTTGATACAGTATATAAAAAAACTTCCAGTATACCCATTTTACTGGCACTGTGTTGCTGTGGTTTCGCTTCATTAGGTGCTTATGCTTGCAATTATTTCCCGCTGTTGGCTTTTCTTCTTTTATTTGCTGAGTGACTTTTGTATTCTTATTAAATCTTGATGCACTACTTGCGACTTATAATGTAATCATCAGGGAATTAAACCTCAAGTCATTAATAGAACATAAAATAAAGACAAAAAGCTGTCAGGAATATCATGTCAGTTACATAGCCCACAAATATAAGAACATCTTTGTGTTTACCCGTTATTTGTTGTAATTCATTGGTATCTTCTTTTGTTGTAAGCTTTGTCAGGAGCTTAGATAGAAGGGGAGTTCAGGGTAAGTGCCCCATTAAGATGCATATTTTACTTCTTAAACGTTGCCTGCTGGGTGGGTTTCTGCCATCTGCTGACCTGCACTGCAAACATCTCTGCTGGTGCTGGCGTTACTCATGCGAAGGAGCTGAGCATCAGTCCAGTGTTACAAACTGAAGTACTGAAGTATGGAGGAAATGAACCAGAACTGATAAATAATGTTGAAAACTGGGCATAGTTATATGGGTTTAGATCCAAAAATGTGATTTTTAAAACTGCTGTCTAGCTGGAGATTAAAATCAATAGTTGTTCTTCTACCTAAAGTCAAGAACTGCTTGCATTGAACATCTTAATGCTGAAGGCGTGCTGAAATCTAAAGGTTGGTTAATTCATCTCCCTCAGGGCTCTGAGGATGGATCTCTGCTACCCAATAGCTTTAAACTGGAAGAGGGGAGAGTGAGATGAGATGTGAAGAAGAAATTCTTTGGTGTGAGGGTGGTGAGACCCTGGCCCAGGTTGCCCAGAGAAGCTGTGGCTGCTCCTCCCTGGAAGTGTTCTCGGCCAGGTTGGATGAGGCTTTGAGCAACCTGGTCTAGTGGAAGGTGTCCCTGCTGCTGGCAGGGGGGTTGGGACTGGATGAGTTTTAAGGTCCCTTCCAACCCAAACCAGTCTGGGATTCTGTGTGCCTGAATCTACCCCAGGCACATGCCCTGGGATAGATTGGCAAAGCTGTGACCCCTCTAGAGCGCAGGGGTAAGAAGCTACTTCACGTTAAAACAAGGTTCTTCGAGGAGGCGAGGTGGTAGTTCTACATACAAATTTGAGGTTATGCCCAGAAGTGGGAGGTGCCAGTTCTAAGCCCAGCATGGAGCTGCTCAGTGAGTGCTTTGGGGAGCATAGGGAAAGTCAATCCAAAATCACATTTTCCCTCATCCAGCACATTTTTTCCCGACGTGTGGCATGGCTTCAGTGTGAGAGGTGCTGAGCATCCCCACTAGCAGAGTTACAGTCTTTGGGGTGCAGGTCTGAACCTCTCTTGTTGGGAAAGGAACTGAGCATGGCTAAGTACTTGAAGTACTAAACTGCTACAGTTTAAAAGAGAAACACCATTGCTTCTTTATTTTAGAATAAAGAATTTCACCCATCTCTGTGGGAAGGAAAAAAGTCGTTCTGGTGTCTAGGCTTTGCCTAGGGTCTGAAAGGAAATTGAGTGACCTCTTGTACTGTCTGAGGACAGAAGGAGGAAAGGTTGCTAGTTCGAAACATTGGCAAGCCAGGCATAGTAGTGAAAGTAGTAGAGCCCCAAGAGGAAATCCAGCATGCTGGCTACTTTGGATCCCATTTTGATAGACCAACTAGGTACCAGACACAGAATCCCCAGGTTTTCTTTGAGATCAGGTGCTTCAGGATGAAGTATAGCAGAATGTAAGTTGTGTACCAGATCTGGCTCCTAAGGGACCTCCAAGTGACTAAACATGGGCTATGTCCGTGCTTGGAACAGAATCCAGGTGTCCTCATCTACAGGTCTGTGCTCTCACTCACTGCCAGCTCTGTGGTTCCAGCAAAGGCTGCTTTCAGGGCTTGGATGCAGGCAGAGTTTAATCTTTTGGGCTAGAACTGTCTCTGTTGTAGGACTGGACGTGAATCACGGCTGCAGTGCAGCTGAGTGCCAGGAGGTCTAACTGGAGCCCTAAATCTACCAGTCAGTGTGATGGATTGTAAAAGGGTTACAATAAAAGGGGAAGTCATTAGTCCCTGCTGAGGATTTCCTTCCTGAGCACCACCAAATCATTTTTCTGGCTTCCTAAGTAGGCAGGAGTGAGAGATTAATTTATCTTTCTCTCTGGCATTGCTTTTCTGCAGGATGGATGTACAAACAAGAGGTAATCAATGACTGAGAGACAGGAAACATTCTAATGCTGGGGCCAGGGCAGCTGTGGTTTGGGTGGTTTGGGTTTTGCTGCACGCTGCCTTTCTAAGGACTTTTTATTTATTTATTTCAAAAGAGCACTGGCAGTGTGCAGGAATGATGGATGCTTCTGCTAACAGTGAGCAACCTCATAACCTTTGTAAGGGCATCGCTACCAGAGACTCAAAGTACAGAACAGGAATTCTGAAATGGTTAAAAAAGAGCACTTTGACCAAGTAGGGGTTTCTGGATGAAGACAGAAATAACCACCCTCACATTTTTAGGAGAAAAAAACATAGATTCTCAGCCTAGCTTAGAAATGCTGCAGTCTTATCTGTGGCCTATAAGATTAATCAGGAGGATGAGAAGTAAATCTGTATCTGGACTCCTTTGTCAGGCTGCACCATGCACTAATCATCATGTTCTAATGCCTGAGTTTATAGTATGGTGTAAATATTTACATTATCATCAGTAATTATGGTTAATCACTTTTTTGGGCAGTAACATAGTGAATTTGCTTGGCAAATGCTTCTGCAATGGTGCTGGCTCTAAGGGAAGTCTGAACATGTACCTCCTGATACCTTCTGACCTACCTGCCAGAAAACTTACAAAATAGGAGAAATCACATGCTCTGAGGTACTTACTTGCTGGTCCATCACTTACCTACCTAAAAATGTGTTATTCTAAAACCTAGCAAACCCAGCATGAGGGTGAAAAGCAAGTGCTTAAAACGGGTGCTGTTTTCCAAACAAATTGACTGGAAATATTATATGAAAACTAAGGGTTCAAATTTACCCCCATTTGAAGGATGCCAGTTTCTGAGCACATGTATGTTCCAAATAATTCTTGCCTTAATGCATAAAAAAGACCAGAATTCCAATTCCAGAAAGCTTCAGCTTTGAAATCTTTGTGTCAGATCCATTTGCAGTATCCAAGCCCACATGATTTAGACACCAAAATGGAATTTAACGTCCTTGTTCAAAAGAGCAAGAAATTTTTAAGTGTTCTTAACTGTTTTTCAGACTAGTCATAGTCAAGTACATTTTTTTATTTTGGTGGAGGATTAGAAGCAGCGAGATAATAGGATAAAATATGAAAGGTGTGTGTATGAGCTGGCATGTGAAGAGATCCATCTTATTCTGTTCTTCCAGAACAAGAAGATCATTAGGAAACTAAATAAGATATTTACGTCTATTTTCACTGAGAGAAACTTGAGAGAGGTGGGACTGACGTGATCTCTGAGTGGCTTTCCAGGAACTGAACATTCTTGGGTAACCTTAGGGCAAGGTCTGAGGAAGAGTTCATAGAATCATAGAATCCCAGACTGGTTTGGGTTGGGAGGGACCTTAAAGCTCATCCAGTCCCAACCCCCCTGCCAGCAGCAGGGACACCTTCCACTAGACCAGGTTGCTCAAAGCCTCATCCAACCTGGCCCAGAACACTTCCAGGGAGGAGCAGCCACAGCTTCTCTGGGCAACCTGGGCCAGGGTCTCACCACCCTCACACCAAAGAATTTCCTCCTCACATCTCATCTGAGTCTCCCCTCTTCCAGTTTAGTGCCATTTCCCCTTCTTCTATCATTTTGTAAAACATCCCTCCCCAGCTTTGTTGTAGCCCCTTCTCTTCTCCAGGCTGAACAGCCCCAACTCTCTCAGCCTGTCCTCACAGCAGAGCTGCTCCAGCCCTGGCATCATCCTCGTGGCCTCCTCTGGACTCGTTCTAACTGGTCCATGTCTCTCTTGTGTTGGTGGCCCCAGCACTGGAGGCAGCACTGCAGGTGGGGCCTTATGAGATCGGAGTACAGGGGAAGAATCACCTCCCTGGCCCTGCTGCCCACGCTGCTCTGGGTGCAGCCCAGGACACGGTTATTGGCTCTGGGCTGCCAGTGCACGTTGCCGGCTCATGTTGAGCTTCTTGTCCACCACCACCCCCAGGTCCTTCTCTTCAGAGCTGGCCTCAAGCCACTCATCACCCAGCCTGTATTTGTGCTTAGGATTGTCCTGACCCAGGTGCAGGACCTTGCATTTGGCCTTGTTGAACTTCATGAGGTTGGCACAGGCCCCACCTCTGCAGCCTGTTCAGGTCCCTCTGGGTGGCATCCCGTCCCTCCAGCGTGTCAGCCTCACCACCCAGCTTGGTATCGTTGGTTAACTTGCTGAGGGTGCCCTCAATTCCCCTGTCCATGTCACTGACAAAGATGTTGAACAGCACCAGTCAATACTGACCCTTGAGGGACACCACTCGTCACTGGTCTCCACTTGGACATTGAGCTGTTGACCACAACTCTTCGAGTGCCACCATCCAGCCAGTTCCTTACCCACCGAGTGGCCCATCCATCAAACCCACATGTTTCCAGTTTGGAGACAAGGATGCCATGTGGGACAGTGTCAAATGCCTTGCACAAGTCCAGGTAGATGACATCAGTTGCTTTAGCCTTGTCCAGCAATGCTATAACCGCGTCATAAAAGGCCACCAGATTGGTCAGGCATGATTTGACCTTGGTGAAGCCACGTTGTTTGTCCCCAATCACCTCCTCATTCTCATAACTGTAATCCTTCACTCACTGGCCACACCCTGCTGGCAGAGGCTCTTTAGCCACGTCATAGCGAAAGCAATGCAAACTGGAGATGGCCACTGTTACATGGGAAGAGTTATTGGAAACCAGCTCCCAGGATTTTATTATTGTTATTGAAAGAGCTCCATTTTATTAAAGGAAATTTAATCCATAAGTGCATACAAAGCTTGGCTGTTGGTTTATCTGACTATCTACCCCACAATATATTTTCATCTTTTTTTCCTTTTTTTCCTTTTTTTATTAAATCTGTCATAAGCAGAAAGGAAAGGGCATCTTTGGTCAGTGCTCTCAGTTTCTGCTGATGCTGTTCAGGGCACAAAAATCTATGCTTATATTACTGTGTTGTAATAATGATCCCAAGAAATTATTTGCTTTGCTTTTAGTGCCTCACTGTAGGCAGCAATACATTCAGGAAATTAATTGAAAGTATAACTAAGGGCAGTTACACAAGAACTGAAAAAAACATACCCACATAGAGCCCAAACAGCACAACTTAACCACGAGCACGTTGCAATCCCCTGGCCTGTTTGGATTCTTTGAAAGGATTGGAAAATTATGTGTTTAACTTACACATTTCACAAAGCCTTTAACGACAATATCTCTTAAAGTTCTGGAGTCATTGGAGGAAGGAGACAAGGGGAGTTGCAAGTTAAACCCTGGTTAAGCAGCTGGAAGTCAGAAAACTGTTTCTTAAAAAAGAACTGTTTCATAAATGTCTCCTTCTCTGGAGATGTTCAAACCCCGCCTGGACACGTTCCTGTGTGACCTGCTGTAGGTGATCCTGCTCTGGCAGGGGGTTGGGCTGGGTGATCTCCTGAGGTCCCTCCCAGTCCCCACCAGTCTGTGATTCTGTGTCATTAAAAAGTCACTCTGCATCAGCGCTGGGGTCCAGGATAGGTGTGGTTTTGGGAAGGGTGTGGGGGAAGCCGCTGCCCCTCTGCCAGGAGAGCGTGTTCTGTGCCCCTTGGCCTGGGAGCAGAGCCGAGCCGAACTGGTGGCCACAGCCCTTGGGCTTCGGGGCCCGGGGCGAGTGGTGCCATGGAGTGGGCGAGGCGTTCTGTCGCGACGGAGGGAAGACCCGGACGCTCAATATGAGTGATCAGCAAGCTTCATTTATTGATTTATTGTGCTCCTTATATACAGTGGTTAATTAAGCTCATGCATATTCTTAAAGACCTATACTGATTGGTTTATTAATGATCCTGGGAACTTTCTCCTTTGTTATAACAGGTGGCTTTGCTCTGTTCACGTCCCAAGGACGTCAGCAGGGCACTCCTACTTTGCGGTTACCAGCTAAAGCTGCTCCCTACTTTTTCCCAGCTTAGTTTTGCTGAAGTTGTTTGTCTGCAGTCTCAAGGACAAGTCAGGATCCTGGAGACTTCTGCTAATTCACCCTGACCGTGCAATTGCTGTTGTACTTATGTCAAGGGCCTAAGCTGGCTACTGCGGCCTGAGCCATTTCGTACCCTCGCTGCTCCTGCTGAGCCTCTGATTGTACAACAGCTCCAGTGATCCATGGCCCCTGTCAACAGCGTTCCCTCCCATGGGACCTTGGTGCCACTGCTCCAGTTGGGCTGTGGATAACGAGCACAATAAGCTGCTTGTGCGCAGAGGCCATCGGGTACCTCGATGTCGCTGTCCCTGCCAAGGGTCTGGGTGACCACAGACAAAACTGCTCGCAGGGATCTTGGCAAAGGTGCGAAGCCAGGACCCAAGAGTGAAACCTGCCTGCAGAAATGGCTCAAAGGGTACAAAAGGCTTCTTAACAAAGGTGAACCAGGCCTGTAGAGAATGCGTATGAGGGTACTTTGGGTTTAGTCTTTCAAAGTGCGATTCTAGCACATAACTGTAGGCTTCTGGACAGGTTTTCCTGTTCTGTTACTGTAGAGCCAGCAACTGAATTTTTTAAAAGTCCACAGATCTGTTTAGGTTTAGAGTTACAGCTTGCTTTGCTTTAGCAGCTTAAAGGTGTCTAGAGCTGTTTTGTTTAAACACCTAAAAATACAACAAGTCTAAATATGCTGTGAGAAGCAGCTTCACGTTCCTGGAAAGACCAACAGCCAGGCTGGGGAGGAGGAAGTGCAGATGTATTTAACCTGGAGAACACTGTTTCTCACTTTGCTGTTTTTCCATGGTGCCAGTGATTTGAGAAGCAACCAGGCACACGGCTGTGTGTTATCCCACTAATGTATATACTGAGACATGCCAAGGAGAGAGACATAAACTGTCTCCCCCACCCAGTATTTATATCCTAGCTAGATAATACTGTAACACAGAAAATCCCTGTGTGTTCTGGCTGCCAGACAATGTTCCTGGGCCTGCTAATGCCGTCCCACTGAAGCAGAGCAATCATTCTGATGCATCTTTAAAGAGACTTTTGATTTTTAAAGTGAAATAACTCACGGGGAGAGAGCTGCTACCAACATGATGTCCAAGCAGTAGATGTATGGGTGAGCATCTTGCTTACATTGCCTACCTGTGCATCTTTCATGAGACTGAGAAGACAACCTGTGTTTTCATGAGCTGATCCAAAACTTCCTGAAGTTGAAGGAAATCCTGCCGTGAGCTTTTGCTGAGTGCACTGAACATGAACCAAGACTGCAGTAAAAGATATAAAATGAAAATGTTTCTTTTGAGAAGACATTTGACACCTGCTGTATGGTTTGCATGTCTTTATCTCCGTTGCCTTACTGTTTAATTGCCTTGCCTACTTTAGCTCTTCCAGGCCTCTCTGGTTTAGTTTATGTAGAGTCTATAGCTGCAGGTTTCTCTTCTTACCTGGTAGTCTTTTGTAGGAATAAAATACATTAGCAGGAGGGAAAGCCAGGCTGCTTCCAGAATGAAAATACACTGCCTGCATCAAACACCTCATCTACCTGCACAGCCTGATTGGAAAAAAACATATTTAAAATCTATGTTGCTGTGGGTTTTTTTGTGGGTTTTTTTTGGTTTAAGGTGACAGTTCTTTGATAGAGTATCTGTCTTATTTTCTCCATTTCCCTTCTTGCCACTCATTATTTTGCCCACTCCATCTTCCTGTGATGTCTTCTCTCTCCCCATGTTTTATCTGCTCTTTAATCCTCTGGAGCACGTTCAACAGTTCCTCTGTGTGAACCTGGAGGAACAAGAGTGAACACAGAGCGAACAATTCCGTTTTGCAGGCTCTGTGCAAATGTTCCTATCATGGCTCTTTGAGCACACGTGCCAACTCACCATGGAGGCACAATTCTTCATTCCTTGCAGGGTACTTGCTGTTTTAAGATTAGGGAGCTGTAGATTGAAATGAAAGTAGCAGGGCTATGAGAGTGGTCATGGTGTATGGTGACTGCTGCAGCCCTGCAGGAAGGCTTGGTTGTGTTTGCCCATCTGCCCTGCAGCGTAATGATTTCATAACTTTTGCACCTTTGTGGCCAGCAGCACAACCTCTTTCATGGTGTGACAGGTTCACTGGGCTGGCCCTTGGCCAGCAGCCAACACAGCCCTTCACCCACTGCCCCCTCACCCCCAGGGGATAGAGGAGAGGATTGGGGGCAAGGGTAAGGAGACTGGCAGGGTGGGATAAGAACAGTTTAATATAAAGAAATAAAAGAAAACTAAAAAAACCCCTAATATTAAAATAGTAGTGATAATTATAATAGTAATAAAATACGCAAATGAGTGACCCCCAGTGCCATTGCTCAGCACCCACTGACCCAGCCCGGCCTGTTCCCAGAGAACGATCCCGGAGCAGCGACAATCCCGAACCGAAACCGCAATCCCGGGAGAGCCAGAGCCCGAGCGAGAGCCAGAGACAATCACTGCCCTTACTGGTCAGCCCCTGATCATATATTAAACATGATGTGATATGATCTGGAATATCTCATTGGCACATCCCAATGCCAGTTTGGGGTTTGCTGTTCACTGTGCTTCTCCCTCCCAGTCCCAATGCAGCTGTGAAGCAGCCAAACACGGTGGCCTTGAGCTCCAGCAGCAACTCATAACACCAGCACTGTTATCAACGTTCTTCTCATAGGTCTTACACTGAAAATAAACCACTTCTAACTACTGAGAAGAAAATTAACTCTGTCCTAGCCAAACCAGGACACGTAGCACCATCAACAATGACTTTTTTATATCAACAGTCCTGTGGAAAAAGATTTGTTGTATTGGAATGGACATTTACTGTGGGAGGAGCTCAAATGCTGCAGCCAGTGTGTGTATCATCTCCTCCCTGTGGTTTGTAATATATGCTAATTTTGATATTTAAATGAAAAATAGAACAATCTGAAGCAATATTGTGGCTCTCTGCGATCTTCCCTATTTATTTATGTATAGTCTGAAACAGGGACGCATAATGGAGGGCAGGTACTGGGGCTGGCAGGTGACAAATGAATGGTTGCAGCCCATGGCTGAGTCTGTATCTCCTCACTTGGATAGTCACCAGAATGCATTATAAGATGCTAATGGCCAATTCTGTTAACTCTGCTTTTTGTCCAACAGAATGTGGCTAGGATGGTTGATGGAGATGGTGCTTCAACATGGAAGTGTGCAGTCCTAAGCTTCCTCCTAAAGGTGACATGGGCAACTCAGGAGGGGTGGTGTCTGCGGGGAATGTCAGTGCAGTTAAGTAAACACTCAATGCTTCAGTGTGTGTTCTCCTCTGCCCGTTCTTTCCTTCCCCCTTTGACTGGGGAAACTCCACAGGTTCCAACCCCAGTTGCACAGGTGACGGGTCCAGTGCTGGGTCTTTTTCTGCTGAGACACAGGCTGGAGGAGTACAGATCTCCTTGCAGAGCTTCTCAAAACCTCACCACTGAAGGACAAGGTCAGAGGCAACTAGTCAAGGGTTTTGTCTGTCCAGACTGGAGCTGTAGGAGATGTTAGTGTAGGTGCGTGGTGGATTGCTGGGAGCCCTACCCCTGGGGAATGACCACTGTCCTCAGAAATTCCAATCCACTGTATCAAAATGAAAGGCCCTTAATTTGGACTTTGAGTGGGTGTGTTACTCATCATTGTACAACTGGGGTTTGAATTAAGCTTGGCAAAAAACTTAATGCTCAGGTGAGCACTTTTCAGCTCTGTGTGAGTGCAAGCTAGGTCCAGAGAACACCACCCTGCAAAGCCTTGGAAGAGATGAGGAAATATCCCTTGGAGAAGATTCAGGTTGTCAATTAAAATTTAATGAGAGCCTTTGGCAATATGAGAGCAAAGGTTGGGTCTAAAGCCTTTATTCAGTCCTATAAATAAGTTATAGCTGTTAGGTGCATTGGTCATCATTTGAAAGACAGCTTTTGCCAGCAAACACAACTGCGTCGTGTCTTAGACCATGGAATCAGGAGTGCAACTGGCCAATGACATAAAATTAACAGTTGGCTTCCACTGCCAGTTTAGGGTGGTAAATGGGTGTAGTGACCCCAGGAACACAAATGAGGTGGTCAAACACAACTGGAAGTAGCTGATTTTTACCTGTACTGGTTCTGGTTCTGTACAGGGGGTGGTGATGGTGGCGTGGGGAGACAGCTGGCACAGAGTTATTTGGGGATCTCATTAAGAAGCTCCTGACAACAAATGGCTTAATAAGATAACTGCTTTAATAATGCAGAATAACGAGAGGAGCATAGATAGCAATTAAATCCTATGTCCCTTTAGATGCTGGGTACCCGTGTTCATGCAGCATCAGATGGAGCCCAGGCTGATTCTCCACTGGTGCACTGTGCAAGGCAGAGCAGATGCTGTCTGTGCTCCCTATTGGTCATCTGAGCTAACATTTCCCTACCAGAAAAATAAATGAATCTGTTCCTAAAGGGTGCTCTCATGAAAACTTCTTGCTGGACTTTCAGACTGTGTTGGGTTTATGTGTGATGGGGCCATTTTTGGTAGAGGGGGAAGGGGCTACATTGATGAGAAGCTTTGTGAAGTTCCCCTGGATCCAAGGCAGACCCACCTCCAGCTCAGGCTGAGCCAATGAGCAGTACAGAAACGCTTCTTCAAATCAATATTCATGAGGGGAAGGACTGTTTTGAAAAGAAGAAGAAAGAGAGAACCTGGAGGAGAGGCCATTGACCTGAACAAAAGACCATCAGCCTAAACAAAGAGTTTCACTGCCAGGAGGAAGGAGTGGGAGGACAGAGAACCTCAGACACCCAGTTCAACTGTGTGGAGTAGGAGAAGGTCAATGAGTTGCCCTGCAGCCCATGGAGGTTCACTGGTGGAGCAGATACCCATGTGTAGGCCATGGAGAACTCCACACTGGAGCAGAAAGCTGAGCCAGGAGCTCTGCCTGAAGAGGTCTTCCCCCAAAAAAAACAGCAGAAGATGCAAAGAGATGGTAAGTCTGGGTAATAAGAGCACCAGAAGGCTTGTTGCTAGGCAAAAGCACAAAGAAGTGGGTAATAATGTTCCAAAGAGGAGTCTGTAGATTTGATTTTAAGAAAGCAGCTGAATTTCAGTAGAGACCTTTACATATTTGGTTTGTAGAGCTGGTGCTTGATATTAATTTTAAAAGAAGTCTATAATTTGCCTTGCTGGCCATTGTGTTTTAACTGTGGCACTATTCTAATGCCTCCCATTCAATTTTTTCCCATTGCAATTAACTTCTGTAAAATCATGTTTCCAAGGTTTTTTTTCAAATTTCATGAAGAAAATTGCCTGGAATAGGATTCCTGTGCCGCGGCTTTTCACGGCGCGTTTGTTCCCTGTCTGACACAGTTAAACATCTGTTATTAAAATGCAATAACAGTAACACCACAGAGCTGCAATTACATTATGGAACATTATCTGCATGGAATAATGGTACTTGAGGGACACAGTAAAGGACAGGTTTTCACAGAAGCATCTTGAGGTTGCTTCAGCAGCACGATGATGTCTTTCCAGGCACGTCAGGAGACTTCTGTAATGCTTTTAAAGTGAATGTGCAATAACAATAAAAAATCTTGAAAAGTAGCTCTTGCTTAAACTTTAGTGACTTAAATTAAGCAATTTGACTGCCTTTTCTGAGTTAATAGCTGGAAGATTTTAACTGTTGAGGGAGTTAATCAGTACCTGTGTCTGTGTATGTGCCCTGTGTATACAGACAACATCCGTGTGCATGTGGGTGCCCATGCAAATCACAGCATCACAGCATTGCCTGGATTGGAAAAGCCCTTTGAGCTCATCCAGTCCCATCATGAACCCAACACTGACCAGTCCCCACTGACCCATGTCCCTCAGCACTGTGTCTGCACGACTCTTCAATCCCTCCAGGGATGGGGACTCCACCACTGCCCTGGGCAACCCCTTCCAATGCCTCAGAACCCTTTCAGCAAATAAATTCTTCCTCACATCCCATCTCAACTGCCCTGGGCACAACTGGAGCCCATTTCCTCTTGTCCTGTCCCTTGGTCCTTGGTTGAACAGACCCACCCCCACCTCTCTGCACCCTCCTGTCAGGGACTTGGACAGAGCCAGAAGGTCTCCCCTCAGCCTCCTTTTCTCCAGGCTCAGCACCCCCAGTTCCCTCAGCCGGGAACTCAGCACACTTGTGCTCCAGACCCTTCCCCAGCTCCGTTCCCTTCTCTGGACACGCTCCAGCACCTCCAGGTCCTTCTTGGACTCAGGGGCCCAACACTGAACCCAGCACTTGAGGTGTGGCCTCACCAGTGCCCAGTGCAGGGGTAGATTCAAGGAGAATACAGACTGGTTAAGGGACTGGATATCAACAGGTTGGATTTTTTGTTTTGGTTTGTTTTTTTCACTTTTCTCGGCAAGAGAGAGAGATGGTAAAATCTCAAAGCTGGCCCTGCCTGTTGGCCTTGCCAGAGCTGGAATTTCAAACCAGGGATTTTAACCCTCAGGCCAAGGGAAATAGAAAAAAATCCAAACATCTGAAGTTTAAACAGGAGAATATTTTGTTCAGATTTTGAGGGTTGTGTCTGTGTGTGCTCCAAGTCCATCCCAGTACAACAGGGCAGTAAGAAGAGGGTAAAATTTTTGTGTGCTTTGTGCCAGATTTTTCTCCTCTTTCTAGGAGATCTGAAATGTGGATGCTGTGCTGGCACATGCTGGGAGTTCTACAGACACCAAGATGACATTCTACATCAATTTCCTTGATAACAGCTGGCTTGTTACTTGCTGTAGTACACCTTGATATCCCACGTAAACATGCTGAAAGACATCTCACTTATGTAGAAAATGAACAGTATTAATTATGAAATCAATGTACAAACTTATTTACATAAAAAATAAGTAATTGAAGACAGAATTAATTGCACATAATAGCATGAATTATATTCCTTCAGATATCTCTAGGCAATTCTATAAAGATGGTTTCAGCATTTATATTACTTAAGACATCTCAGCCAGCTCTGGCATGCAGCTATGGAGGGAATAGATTATTCTGCAACAAAATGAAGTTATTTGGAGCAATGTTAATAAGATTGCTTATTTATTAAAAAAACTAGGCATCTGTGTTTGTGTAGAAGTGCTCCAAACCGACCTCAGATGCTGTGCAAAACAGAGCCACAGGGGAGCCCATGACAGAAGGACTCAGGAGTGAGTCCAAGCCTTGCAAGCAGTTTTCGCCTGGGGACAGGGTATGTTGGGGTTGCTGCTTCTTTTTTGGGCTTTAGAACCTTTCCTTGAGGGTGATTGAAGACTTGATTGGTGTCTCAGGCTGTGGTAGAGGAGAGAGGTTCTTTCCACCGCTCTGCCTCTGCAACTGACTCCCCACCACATCCACGTCCTTCATCCAGCAGGTTATCCTCAGGGATGGGCAAAGCAGCCAGGCTGCCCCGCCAAGGCAACGTCATCCCCCTTTGCAGGAGGGTACCGTGGGTCACACCCTCCCCTGGCAGCTGAGGCAGCTCCTCTCTGGGTGGATTTATATGCAAATACTCTCTTACTTTTAGCATATTTACACAAGCGGAGACCACGGCTGTTTAACTGCAATAAAGTTGGTTTGTGTCTCCTCACTCTTTTGCATAAGTCTGACCAAGTGAACTGCTGAAGGAAACATTTGATGTTTTGAGGAGTTACACTTCTGTGATGGGTCTGCTTGGAGTCTTTGTGTTCTTGTTGATAAATGAGCTTGTCAGGACATAAGCAGCACCCTGATGCATTAAGCAGCTCCAACTCACAGAGCTCAGCATGAGCCGGCACCGTGCGCTGGCAGCCCAGAGCCAATAACCGTGTCCTGGGCTGCACCCAGAGCAGCGTGGGCAGCAGGGCCAGGGAGGGGATTCTGCCCCTCTGCTCCGCTCTCCTGAGACCCCCCCTGCAGTGCTGCCTCCAGTGCTGGGGCCACCAACAGCACAAGGACATGGAGCTACTGGAGCCAGCCCAGAGGAGGCCACGAGGATGATGCCAGGGCTGGAGCAGCTCTGCTGTGAGGACAGGCTGAGAGAGTTGGGGCTGTTCAGCCTGGAGAAGAGAAGGCTCCAGGGAGACCTTCCAGTGGCCTCCCAGTACCTGAAGGGGCTCCAGGAAGGCTGGGGAGGGACTTTGTCCAAGGGCAGGGAGTGACAGAACAAGGGGTGATGGCTTGAGAGTGGCAGAGGGGAGATGGAGATGAGATGTGAGGAAGAAATTCTTGGCTGTGAGGGTGGTGAGACCCTGGCCCAGGTTGGCCAGAGAAGCTGTGGCTGCTCCTCCCTGGAAGTGTTCTGGGCCAGGCTGGATGAGGCTTTGAGCAACCTGTCTAGTGGAAGGTGTCCCTGCTGCTGGCAGGGGGGTTGGGACTGGATGAGCTTTAAGGTCCCTTCCCACCCAAACCAGTCTGAGAGTCTATGAAACACGATGTTAAGACAGTGTAGATGTTTCATATTGCTATACAACTGGCTTCTGAGGTGGAGTTTCAAACAATTATTCTGGTCAAATAGACAAAGGCAGGATGGAAAATTTTCTTTTGATGTATTCTTGGACTCTGAAAAGTATGATGAAAACGTAGGCATTACCAAAAGAAGGGACAACTTGAGGTCTTTGAGTGGAAAGGCAGGAAACAATTTAACATCTAATGAAATAGCTATTGTAAAAGTGAAACATTTCTTCATTCTACAGCTCTTTTAGAAAAGCCAGTGCAAGGACACAGAGTAGCATCTGTGAAAGGTTGTGGAGATTGGGTGGCAGGGGATCTCTGACCGAGAGAGAAATGCAAATAAGGTACATGTCTTCAAAAAGGGCAAGAAGGACAATCCAGGGAACTACAGGCTGGAATCACAGAATGGTGGGGGTTGGAAGGGATCTCAGGAGATCATCCAGTCCAACCCCTGTGCTAAAGATCATGGAGCATGTCTTCCTGGAAGCCACTTCTGGGCATGTGAAGGAGAAGGAAGTGTTTTGGAATGCCCTGTTTACCAAGGGTAACTCGTGCTTGAACAACCTGATTGCCTTCTGTGATGAAACAATTAGATCTGTGGGTGATGGAAGAGCAGTAAATGTCACCTGTCTTGACTTTAGCAAGGCTCTTCACACAGCCTCTCACAGCATCCTTGTATCCAAGTTGAGCCTTTAAGAGATGGTGTCAGTCTAGTTATGATCCAGTAGCAGCCTAGACTAACAGGTAAGTGAAAGACTGCCTAGGTCATTGGGCTCAAAGAACAGTTCACACTCAACCTGGAGACAGGTTACAAGTGGAGTTCCTTAGAGGCTTGTGCTGGGACCTGTCCAGTTTAGTCTCTATCAATGACCTGGGGGAGGAGATGGCATACACCTTCTTCTAGTCTGAAGGTGACACCAAACCAGGCAGTGCAGTTGATGTGCTTAAGGGCAGGGCCAGGTACAGAGGGACCTAGGTAGGCTGGAAGAAAGTGCCAGTGGGAACTTCATGAATCCAGCAAGGGCAAATACAAAATATTTGCCCCTGGGATGGACTAAGCCCCTGTGACAGTGCAGGCTGAGGACTGCCTGGCTGGGTAGCAGCCTGCTGAAGAAGAACTGGGTGTGCTGACAAACAGTAGGTTAAAAGTGAGTCAGAGTTACAGCCTGGCACCAATGAAGATAGGCAACGTGGTGGCCTCTGTCAACAGGACCAGAGTCAGGAGATCAAGGAAAGTGACTTTTTTTTTTTCTCTTTACTTTGCATTTGTTAGAACATATATGGAATTTTGTATCCAGTTTTGGGCCCCTCAGATGTTGATAAATTTGAATGAGTGTAGTGGAGGATCCCTAAGATGATCAAGGAGCACATGAACTATGAGGGGAGACTGAGGGAACTGGGCTTGTTAAGCCTGGAGGAGAGAAGGGAACATAACAGGAGTCTTTCCTATGAGGTCTTTACCAGGAACAACTTATCTTAGAGGCATGATAGGAAAATGAGAGGCCATGGTCATAACTGGGAGGTCCAATTACATGTAAGGAAAATATTTTTCATTGTGAGGATAATTAACACTGGAATAAGGACCCAGCAGGGTTGTATAATCGCTGTCCTTGGGGGTGTCTGGATAATGCCCAGAGCAACCTCATTTAAACTCAGTGTTGACCTTGCAGGAGGTTGGACTAAAGACCTCCTGATGTGTCTTTTAGCCCATGGGAGTCTCTGGTTCTACAGAGTAATGCAGCAGGTTCTCACCTGGAGAAGAGTCTCAGAGTTCCACTACAGCCACTACAGCATGTTATGGGACTTCCCTTTCTGTTCCTGCAATATGGAAACAGAGAATTGTCCTGCTCTGGTGTTACAGCATCCCTCTTCTGCACCTGAGCAGGTCTGTGATATCCATGAAAGAGGAAACTTGCACCATAGCTGGTAGGAAAAAGATAAAATCCCAAGAAACTTCTCTGGTGTGATGGAGCCTCACTGCACAGCTTGTAGGATACTTTCAGGCCATGATGCAAGCTTGCAACAGACTGCATCAGCCAGTATTACCTACCAAAACAATCCCCAGAAGAAACCATCAACAGAGATGCACGCAATCCAGCAACAACGGAGTCAACGTGGCATGAGTGTGTGTGGGGCAGGCCAACCTTGAGGACTGGAATAACAGAATATAACAAGTGTTCACCTCTTCTGCAATTTGCAAGGAAAAGGAGAGAAGAAATTGGGGCCAAAGTTTCCAGAGAAGCAAGAGCAAGTGAGGAAAGGTGAGTTTCTGCCACCCAGTGCCATGTTAGTGTACTGCCTCCTGGGGAACCAGCCCAGAGGAACACCTGAATGCACGGGGTGCACGTGAACACCCCAAAGCTTTAACCTCTTTGCAGTGTGCACCACCCAAAGGCATGACTGCACCAGGAGGGTGTAAAGCAGACTGCCTTACCTTGTGTTATGAGCAGTGTCTCTCACAAGAACGACTTCTTGCTCCTTGTCACGTGAAGTGTTTTTAGGCTTTGTGGTGTTTCCTTTTGCCTGTGGCTCTGAGCTGTGCTGCAGGAATGTGCTCCACGAGACAGGAGTGCAGCACCAGGGTTCCACTCCACAGCTAGGAGGATGTGAATTAGTTGTGCAGAAGTGTTGGGACAGGAAGAGTTTTCAGATATCTGTTTCTTTTAGCCACAAGGCTTGAACCTTGACTTCTACCTTCCCAACACAATGTCATTTTTTGCTCTCTTTCCCATTTTTAGGAGCTGGGCAAAAATAAATCCAACCTATGCTGCTGTTTGATACTTGTATGTATGAAGTAATATTATTCCTTGTAACCTTTGCAGCTCATGGCTGGTATCTCAGGCTAAAACCTCTTCTGTAGTTGAACGTGCTGTGATGTTCTGAGCTTCCGATGATCTCATATAGGTGCAGACAAGTGTACTGTGGTTAAAAATGGCCTTTTCAAATCTTTTCTTTTATTGAAAGTACCTCCACTGACTGCTGTCTAAGATTGCCAACACACCTGTTAAAGGAATTTAACTCAGTTGGTGGGTGACTCTGGGTTTGCTTTATTGACACCTCGGAGTTGGGCCATCACCTCAGTGAGTGGCAAAGGCATTGCAAAGATCAAGCTCTCTATATATGCTAAATTTAACATCATACAATAGATATTCTTTTCAAAGTTCTTGGTATTTTCCCATGAATCCTCAGTTCCAAATTTCTTATTAATTTAAAATTCTATAAAAGTCCACAGCGGTCTTCAAACACAGCTGATTCTCCCTGTCTTGTCTCAGTGCCTCTTCAGAAGCTGCAGCCCCTCTGGTCCCATTCTGGTCACTGTATTCACTGATCTTCTTGGATAATCTTCCTGTCTGCTCACCTTGGCACTTCTAAGAACAACTTCCACAATGACATTTAACTTATGTCTATTTTAAAATACGTGATCTTTCACAATTCGCCTACTCCAGGTTAATCACTTCTCCTCTATCATTGCCTAAATTCTATTATTCTTGTTGATTCAGCTGGATTGGGTTTAAACCAACCATGGACAGGGCTATGCAAAGGACAAAGTGAGAAGCAGCATGGTTGCATGGTTTATAAGAATTATTATTATTCTATTATTTCATAGCACCTGTTTCTAATTTTTCATCTTAACCAGAATACTTCTGTTAATCAACATCATTTTACCTACAAGCATTTTCTTGGAGAGTCTTTCCCTTTCACACACCCCACGTTGCTGGGATACGAGGCTCTCCACAGGAAGCCCAGCTTGATGGGTTTCTTGCATCACTTAAATACGAGCTCTATGTCCAATGCAGTCATCTCTTTCAGCACCCCCTGGGCTCGCAGGTGTGCTTTGTCAGGACGCTCACCTGTAGCAGCAGGCTCACAGCTGGGGCACAGCAGCACACTCTGCTGCACTGCTGGGGGATGTGGTCTTTTATTTGTATCTCTGGATGTAGGAATCAGAGGTATTTGAGCAGACAAGACCACAGTGTTTGGGGTTCTTTTTTAAGATTATTACTATTATCATCTGAAAAGCTGAATAAACATGTTTAAAGCATTTTTTAGTCTTCCCTGGTGACTCACACTCTCAGTGCAGCATGGTCTGTGATTATGTCCTCCCCTGGTTGTCACAGTGTCTGATCACTGCTGTTGCATTTGTCTAATGCTTGCACTATTTCTTCCGCCACTTTTTAATTTTTATTTTAAGCCTATGACTAAGGGAAACAATTTAAAAACCCATTACAGTGTTGTCCTTGATGATGTGCTCATCAGAGAACAGCTCTCCTAGGACTGAAATTATTTGGTATCTTCAAAGCTCAGCTGATAGAAACTGACCAAGCAAGGGAATTAGCCTGATCTATGAGACAGAAGAAATTCCTTCCTGCACTTGCCAAAACATAACAGAAAGGAGCATTGTTGGTGTGAGGGAAGCACCCTCTGCTCAGGCCCTGGCCACGGGCCTGCATTGTGAAGTGTGGATTAGCCACCACTGGAGGCCTTTTAAGAACAGGCTGGAACAACATGTAACTTGGCAGGAGGATGATATGTGTGTGAGCCTTGATGAGCCTGCCTGAGAGCATCGAGCTGGGCTAGGTGACCTCTCCTAAAGTGCTTTTTTATCCCTGCTACTCCTGTATAGTTGTCTGTTTTCCTTGCTTGACAAGCAATACAAATGTAAATGCCTGTGTGTAGCTAAGCAACGTCGCCAACTGGATCTAAAGTTTTGCCCCCAAAAGTCACTCCTTCCATTTTTGTCTCTGAGCAAGCACAGGAGTGGAAGTTGGGTCAGACCTCAGGGGAGAGCTGTGGAACTGAGGAGGAGCGTGCATCTGCTGTAGGATGGATGGAGGGGGAGAGAGCATGCACTGCTCTCCTGAAACCCTGCTCTTGAGGTCCCCAAGCCCCTGCTTCGAGGCTTAAGCTTGCGTTGGACAGGGCAGTCAAGAGGCCTTAGTGTGCAGGGTACACAAAGAGAAGACAAAGACATCCAGCTAGTTTCCAGGTTGATGCTCCAAAGTCTATTTCAATTTCTTTTGAATTTGCCATTTTAAAACTTTGAAAGAGCTGATCCAGATCAGGAAAAATTATCTTCTCAGAAAACGTGGTGCAATTCTTCAAATCTGCCACATGCCAACCTGTCACATTATGAAATCTTTTGAGTTTCCACAAAAGATGAAATGTATTTGGCTTAAAAAAAAAAAAAAAAAAAAGAGGAGAAACTAGCATTAAAATTTGCTTCAATTAAATTTAAGGCCTTTTAGATTCTTAACATGACCTATCCAGCTAAAGCTAGATGGGGCCCTATTTTACTGCAGAAATGCAATGCCTGAAGTGTTTGATGTCCTGTTACCACAGCAGCTCTTTTAAATACATTCTGACTGACTTGAATGAACCCTACAATGTCATGCTGCAGCAGGATTTATGATGCAAAAGCTTTTTCTGTTCCTGTTTCTTTTTGTCCTATCGACTACAGTCCAAAGAGCACAGCTCTCATCTACAGCAAAATCAGTCATTGCCCAGGTCATGGTGCAGTAACTTAGAGACAGCTAATATGGATTTTTTTATTTGCTTCTTGTAGAATCATAGAATCACAGACTGGTTTGGGTGGGAAGGGACCTTAAAGCTCATCCAGTCCCAACCCCCCTGCCAGCAGCAGGGACACCTTCCACTAGACCAGGTTGCTCAAAGCCTCATTCAACCTGGCTGAGAACACTTCCAGGGAGGAGCAGCCACAGCTTCTCTGGCCAACCTGGGCCAGGGTCTCACCACCCTCACAGCAAAGAATTTCTTCCTCACATCTCAGCTCCATCTCCCCTCTGCCACTTTCAAGCCATCACCCCTTGTTCTGTCACTCCCTGCCCTTGTCCAAAGTCCCTCCCCAGCCTTCCTGGAGCCCCTTCAGGTACTGGGAGGCCACTGGAAGGTCTCCCTGGAGCCTTCTCTTCTCCAGGCTGAACAGCCCCAACTCTCCCAGCCTGTCCTCACAGCAGAGCTGCTCCAGCCCTCACATCATCCTCGTGGCCCCCTCTGGACTGGCTCCAGTAGCTCCATGTCCTTGTGCTGTTGGTGGCCCCAGAGCTGGAGGCAGCACTGCAGGGGGGGTCTCAGGAGAGCAGAGCAGTGTTATGTGCTTTGACGGGGCTGCCTCTGAGCATTGGGTGGGACTAGATGACCTCTCCTTTTTCATCCCTGCTACTCCTATACAGTTGTCTTTCCTTCTTATCCTGTAGTGCAGATCCTGGTTCTGTCACACACAGGAGGAGGACAGCCAGCATGGAGGGTCCCTGGCCCCTCTGCCCAGCTGAGTGAGGTCTCTCCCAGCAGATCCAGCCCTTGACTGGTCAGAGTGGGAATGTAGCAGTCCCTGCTTTCCTCTTCCCTTCCAAGGCAATTTAACCCCCTAAAGGCTTTTGTCTGAAGCAGTTGCAAGTTGGTAGCTGTACAATCAGGGTTTTACCCAGAAATGGTTACATTCTTTGATGTTTGAATCATTTGGAGTACTCTGGACATGTCACAGCACTGGGTGAAAGCCGCTGTCAGCTCTTCATGTCCTCACCGGTGCATCCCACTGTCGTTAACAACGTATTCAGTGTAAAATAATGGAACGAAAATAGGCAGAAACTCTTGGTGTCTAGTCTAAATGTAACAAAAAATTTTCCTTGCTTAGGTTTTAACCAAGACAGCTTTGCTCTACTATCTTGTGCATGCTAATACAGTCTTCTTTTAATAGTAAAGATGATCATATTCTTAAAATTAACTCTGTTAACCAGTTAGTGCCATAATACTTGGCCTGTTGTTCCTGGCTACGACTGTGTCAAAAGACACTTCCAGATTTCAGCCTGAACTGGGCAGTCACTGCCATTAAGCTTCATATATTTTTATATATATATATATAAATTTTTTTTACATGTTTGTATTTGGATATTCTTTTTTAATCATGTTTTTTGCCGAAGTTTTTCAGACCTGTCTCAGATTCTCTAGAAGTAATGCAGCTCCCAGAAAAGGCAACGGAGCAGATTAACCACTGATGCTGTTTCACACATTTAGCACCCTCATCTGACTCGCACATATGTTATCCTGTTCTTTCATAACTTGCATTCAGAAAGTGCTGGAGGGAGCATGCAGCCAGTGGAAGTTTCTTCAAACAGGACTTGCCTCACAGCTTAGCTGTGATACATGGTAGGGATTGTTCAGTGATAATCTGATCCATTAACTCTCTCTGCTGGGTTGCCACGTGCAAGGAAGGAAGAATCTCTTTTTTATTGCAGAAAGAAGGTATGAAGAAAGTTAATATGAGTTATGAACAGAGCTGCACACCAATATAAGCTGTAATGGAAATACACAACAGACTGGAGAACTGCTGAAGGCAGAAACGTGTTGGAAGTGGTGCCCTATGTACTTCATTTATGTTATTGGCACCATAAAGGGGTTTTGGTTATGGTGTGAATCCTTATCCAGCTCTATCAGAAGACAACAGCTCTCTGCAGACGCACTCCGATTGCCTCTTTCTCTTTGGCAAGGTACATCCTTTTTTGACAGCAGAAATAATGCCCCAGTAAAAAGTTTGGCCAAAGGTTTTATTCCCACACCTGGGTGTTTCCCTGCTGGTTTTCTTTATTTTTCAGTATCTGAAGTTGTTTCTCTCCTGCTGTTCTGTTCATTAACTTCACCTCCAGAATGAGCAGCTGGAATCAGCCCATCTTTCTCTATGAAGTGACAATACCTGGCAGCAAGGATGTGAGACCCTGCTGCATCTTCCCATAGCAGCTGGTTCATGGTCATTTTCCACGATCACAGGGAGCAGCCGACCAGGTAGCGATGGGGGGTCAGTGGTGCTGTGAACACACCAGCTCCTGGGCACTGGTGTGCTGAGTCTAGGTTGGTGAAGAATGCACACACTGGATGAGTGACAGAAATCTCAGTAACATTTCCTTTCTGTTGTTTCATGGTAAGAAACTTTGCAAATGGTTCCACAAGCACACAGGTGTGACAGCGTTTGGCATCATGCTCATTTTTATTACAGCTGTTAAGGTCTTGGGTGTCTGGAAATATTGAGTGCTTTAGGAAGGAAAATGCTTCTGCTATCCTGCTGAAAGCCTGCTCTGTGGAAAAATGTAGAGATAAAACTTGTAACAAAGCAAGGAAGCAACTCTGCAGAGTCTCAGCTGCAGGCTGGGTGGTAGGACCTGGGCAGATGGGAATCCTGTGTCCGGCAGGGAGGGTTTGTCCCAGGGCAAGACAAGGTGACGCCTGTCAGCCTGCCCTGTGCAGTAGCCCTGTCTCTGCGACACGGGGAGGGTTGGTGTCTCCTGCACCAGATTTGTTCACAGGAACGACCCTGTTCCTGTTGGGGAATTCATGACAAACCTGGTCACAGGAGATCCTGCACCCAGAAGCCTGGTTCTATGTGTTACTTTGCCAGCTGGCTGCATTGTGCAGGAACTGGTCAATCCCTGCATCTAAAACTGACTGTGCATTTCAAAGCCACAGTAATTAGCTAAGCTAAGAGGAGATGATCTGCTAAACCTTCCTCACAGCTAATGTCTGAAACGTGTGTAATAAGACTTCCAGATTCCAGAATGTTACTAAGGATGTGTCTTCTTCCAGTTACTTATTCCAGTAAGTCCATGCTTTTCAGGGTGCTCAATTACTTTTCATCACAGCACTCCATTGGCTTTTGGGGTTGTATTGCCTCTACTGCAGATTAATTTGGGGCTGCTGTATTTGTTCTAATGAATTTTCATCATGAAACTGCAATCTCATTTATTTTTATTAATGCTGTAATTAGATAGCTGGACAAACTGTGATCAAATGCCCGGGGTGATAGGCTGGGCAGAAGTCTCCCCAAAACAAACCACCTGCAGAACCTGGAGCGTGTCCTTGCTGTTTCAGTGGTTAAGGAAGGCAGCCTGTGTGGTCATTGTGGTCATTGTTTCTGCTTCCATTGGGGGGGTCAAAATCAGCTTCCAGAAGGAAGGAAATTCCTTCAAGGAACTTCCAGAAAGAATGGGCAGGAATGAATTAACTTCTTGAAATTTGCAGTGTATCTTTGGTCTTTTCTGTAGGACTGTTTAGTTGTTAACTTCCTCAGATCAATTCACCTACCTCCATCTGTCTTAAAATACCTTCAGAAGAATGGAAATATTCATTCTAGCAACCATAGTACACTCCAAACCTGTAAAATCTTTTAGGACTGCTTACTAATTATCTTCACACCTGGAACAGAAGAAATTACAGAAGCCATTAAACAAAGGGGACAAGGAAATAAATGTGAATGTCTCATACCTTACAGTTTTCAAGAAGAAATTTAGTTTAAAAGATAAAACCTAAAGATTTCAGGTAAACATGACCAAGCTAGCCACAATGTAGATATAATTTAGGGCTGATAAAAACAACTCACAATAGAAAAGAAACTCGAAGCACCTACAGACCTTGCCAGGATGAAATTAAAGGACGCGGATCAGAGTGCAGCAGTGGCCAGCTCATGAAATGTGAGAAGATGGATGATGATCTAGATAAACACTGCTGGAAGTGCAATCATGGGATAATTGAAACCCACATCGCAGCCTCACCTGGAGCACAACTTTGATTTCGTTTGCAAAAGGATTTTTGAAATGAATGCTACTGAGAAAAGTAGGGAAGAGAGGAGCCAGACAAACAGCAGGCAGGGAGAACTGGGTAAGAGGGGATGGAATGGGTGTGCTTAGAGAACTGGAATCCTGCACTTCCACGTACTTTTATTGCAAGAACAAGCATTTTAAATCAAAAAGCATAAAATCTGATGTATCTAAAAGGCAATACACAGTTTCACTGAGGAGCCACTTGTCTTGGGATGCTGCCTGTATTCTGAACAAATGTACTGAGCACTAGAAAAGAAGTAAAAACCCCACCTCTAAAAACTGTTTGAGATGGCATAAATGATTGTCACCCTCAGAAATCTATTTCTTAAATCTAGAGCAGACCCCAGGGAGCTGTAAATATATGAAAGGTTTTCAAGGCACCATATGGTGGTTATGAAAGAATCTAACAGGGGCCTATTTTTGAGTCAGAAGAATGGAAGAGGAGGGCTAAATCTTGGAAAGCAGTATGTTCGTGATTATGAAACCCAACGTGGTAGACAGGCTCAAGCCCTCTACACTTCAGCAACACTTGCTCTGTATCTATTTATAAATCATTTTGCTAGAGGGGCATTAATCAAGTGAGAAAATACTTTTCTGCTCCAGCCTGGGAGTGAAGAAACTGTTAGGACACAAGAAAAGCCAACAAAGCTATTTTAAGTTGCTGCAAGAGGCGTTGACTCCAGGCACATTGCAAAGGGTGGTCGCCCTGGCTGCTCTTGGCTGGCCTCTCCCTGAGCAGGTAGCTTTGCAAAGCTTACATCAGGGTGTTCTTTGGTAAAACAAATGCTGATATTGCACAACCCCCAACTAAAATGCTCCAGAGCTTTTCAGAGGATGTTGGTAAAGGCAGCCTGAGTGCCTTTAGGACATCTGTGGTGTGCTAGAGGATTCCTATCTCTGTGATCTTCTCCTATCCTGTGTCAGAGACACACTATGTTACTGTGCTGCTGGTGCTGGCACTGTCCTTCTCCATGCCATTCCCAGCACCTCCGTTCTCTTTGTTGCTCTTCCAGCCCTGGAAGTCCCCACAGTGAATGCTGCAGTGTTTGGGAAGGATGTGTTTGAACTGCCCATGCCTCTCTTAGCTGGACAGAACCTGCTGTAACAGCAGAAGTGCTGCCAAGCATCAGCTGTTTGCTCATGACACTCCCGCCCTTAAGTTCATACCCACTCCCCAGTCTGGCAAAATCCAGTTCCTCTGGGAGTTCCTTTTAGGAAAGAAAACTCTCAGGGATACTTCCAGGTTGGCTTTGCATCTTTTTTTGCCAGTTTTGCCAGTAGCAGGTATCAAAGAGGACACAGGGAAGAGGAGTCTTTCTGTACGGTGATGTACAGCAGCGCATGTCCCCAGGCTGAGCAGCGAAGAGCAGAATGACTCAGCAAGCTCAGCACGTGTACCCATGGGAGAGAGCTCAGGGGAGGAAGGAAAAATGAATCATGGAAGAGTTTGGGTTGGAAGAGACCTTAAAGGCCATCTAGTCCAACCCCCCTGCCAGCAGCAGGGACACCTTCCACTAGACCAGGTTGCTCAAAGCCTCATCCAACCTGGCCGAGAACACTTCCAGGGAGGAGCAGCCACAGCTTCTCTGGCCAACCTGAGCCAGGGTCTCACCACCCTCACAGTGAAGAATTTCTTCCTCACAGCTCACCTGTGCTCAGTCATTTTCACTGTTTTCTAGCAAAAAGGGGATATTTGGCACACTGGGAAAACGCGTCACAGCAAGGAAATCACCACTTGGAAATGCGCTTTTCCTTTACATCCTTGCTATAAACAATCTCAAGGACCACCAGATCTATTAAATAGGTCACACTAGAAACCAATCCTCTATTTTTTCCAGTGTTTCTATTATGTACTAATTAAACCAAGTGGATATGTAGCCAAAAGTAGAATTTGGCACTGAATAGTTAATCCTGCTGTAAAAACTGCAAAATCAGTGGGAAGAGCTGACTTCAGGGTCTCGGTGCAGAGGACAAGGGCGTGTTTCTGTTCCCCTGGGGCTCAGAGCAGGGATGTCCAACCTACTGAACACAGATAGGGTTTCAACTGCTTATTGAAGCTGGACTCTATTGGCCAAACTAGAATATCATTTGAGAAAATATAAATGCCTGAAAGAAAGAGCTTGAAGAAGTCCCTGCTGAGGTGTTATTTTACTGCCTTATACAGAGCAATTCTGCCTCACAGGATGAAATAGCGAAAGATTCAGCTGCAACTGGATATTATACAAAAGGGAGGAGTGAGGATTTTGCTTTAAAATTAAAAAGAAAAAGATTTTTAGAACAATGTTTCATTTAATTTTTTAAGAAATATTTTCTGCAAACCTCTGAAAAAACTTTGGAAATTCATCTATTCCACAGCAAATTTGTATAAAATATTTTATTCTCCAAGTTTGACCAAACTTGTAATGAAATGCAATAAAGAATGTTCTGTGCTCTGTTATCAAAAGCTGACAAAAATTAATTATAGTGCCTCTATGATGCATGACCTGAAAGCCTCATGTTTTAGCTACTTTTCCAGCTTATAAGAAGACCTTTGGGATTTTTGCACTACACCCTTGTTTGCAGCAGTATTTATAAAATAATGATCACATTAAATAACGCTATTTGAAAATTATGCTCCTTTATAAAGTGCAAGGAAGTTATTGCAGAACCGTTCACAAACAGGAACAGCAGAAGCATCAGTTATTCTGCTTACCATAAATGTCAAGCTATAAAGCCTCCTCAAGCACCTAAAGTTAAAGAATGAATGGAAGGCCAGGGGAAAACTGGGGATCCTCATTCAAATCCATGATTGTTTCCCACAGTGTTTTCCACTGTTCAGCAAGATGCCAGGCTTCCACTTGTACCTCCTTCAGAAATTAGTGCTTTCCCCAGCTGTCCTGGTTTTTAGCTGGGACAGAGCTGAGTGTCTTTGTAGCAGCTTGAACTCTGCTGGGGTTTGGTTTCAGCTGGAATTTGTTATGTTGATAAAAATGTTGATAAAAATGTTGATAACACACCAATGTTGTCACTGGAAGTCGAAGGTCTTCGTGTTTTGCTGGTCTGCATGTGCAAGGTCTAGGAGGAACGAGGAATATCTAAATTAATAAGATAGATTGGCACTTGGATGTGTCAATAAGATATTCCATATCATGTCATGGTCAGTATATTGATGAGGGTCTGTCTCTCGTAGGGTTTTGCTCTCTCTCAGGCTCTCGCTCGTCCAGGATTGTGGTTTGGGATTGTGACTCCTCTGGGATCATTATCCGAGAACAGGCTGGGCTTGGTCAGCAGGTGGTGAGCAATGGCACTGTGTATCGCTCATTTGCATATATTATTACTAATATTATCATAGAATAGAATCATAGAATGGTCAAGGTTGGAAGTGACCTTAAAGCTCACCCAGTCCCAACCCCCCTGCCAGCAGCAGGGACACCTTCCACTAGACCAGGTTGCTCAAAGCCTCATCCAACCTGGCCAAGAACACTTCCAGGGAGGGTGCATCCAAAACTTCCTTGGGCAACCCGATCATCATCATTATTATTTTAATATCATTATTGGCTTAAGTTTAATTTCATTTCCATTATTAAATTTTTCTTATTTCAACCTCTGAGTCTCATTCCCTTTGCCCCCCAGTTCTCTCCCCCATCCCCTGAGGGCTGGTGTTAGGAGTGAGCGAGCGGCTGCATTTGGCTGCCAAGCAAGTACCAGCCAAGTGAAACCACCACACCAGTTTAGGCTGTTATTCTAAATTTCATTAAGTGTTGTGAACTGGTTTAACTGGTTGGCCAGGAAGTGACTTCCCCAGCAGGAAAGAGTAGGATCAGCTTGGTGGCAGCCAGACTTTGGCGTCCCCATGCCCTGGTGAGGTGCTGAGCCACCTTCAGCTCCCAGTCTGTCACAGGACAGCACATTTGCCCTCTAGAAATTATCACCCTGTTTACAGTTTACCACATAATGACAACTGTAGATTAACCTTTTCAGCATGCACTGAAGTACATCAGCTCCTCATTAATTTCCAGTGATGTGCTCACAATTTCCTGAACCTTGAAAACCTCCTGCTCGGGCGTTTAATTGTGAGCGCTGCACACCATTCTTTCCTCTGTTTGATTTACATTTGCCTGTGTAATGCAAATAGGCTTTGACCAGTTAAAAAGGTGATTTCCAGGCAATGTCCACTGTTACAGCTGAGGGCTGTTTAAGGTGTGTTGTCAGCTGATGCTGTCAGAAAACAAGATTCCATCCTCACTTTGGTCTCCAGTAGCTACACCGACTGCTCCCTGACTGTGGTGTTCTGACAGAAGCCCTGAGTGGTTACCTAGAGGTTTTAGATGAAAATCCTAGAAGTAAAACAATTCTTATTGTTATGGTAATAGGGTAGATTGTGAAGCCTCTGAAGAGCTGGCATCCTGCTCAGGAGGGTAATACAAGAAATCATTGAGTTTGTCTTAAATGCCTAAAGCCCTTCTGGTGTTCAGGGACAGAAAATCCCATGTGCATGGCTGGAAACAATCAGTGCCTCAGCAGCTTGGTTTGCCTCTGCCAGGATGAAGGGCTCACAAGTCATTGATCTTCCATCCAATATGCAATTACACATCTCCCTCTTCCCCTCTTTCCCTGGGGTTTCACCCATGATTAGGGTGCATTGATTCTGCACCAAGGCAGAGGTGGGTGGGGTTGGTACTGGGGGGGGATGCACACGATTTACCGAGTTCTGGAGAGTCTGGGTATTAGGCTCTAAAGGAAAAGATGTTTCATGGGAAATGGGTGTGGAATGTCAAAGCAAACAACAGAGGCTTTTCTTTTCCTATGAGGAGCTGCTGAGGGAGCTGGGGGTGTTGAGTCTGGAGAAAAGGAGGCTGAGGGGAGACCTTCTGGCTCTGTCCAACTCCCTGCAAGGTGGGTGGAGAGAGGTGGGGGTGGGTCTGTTCAACCAACCAAGGGACAGGACAAGAGGAAATGGCCTCAAGTTGCACCAGGGGAGGCTTAGATTGGATATTGGGAAAAACTTCCTCTCCCAAAGGGTTCTCAAGCATTGGAACAGGCTGCCCAGGGAGGTGGTGGAGTCACCTTCCCTGGTGGGATTTAGCAGACGGGCAGACGAGGTGCTGAGGGACATGGGTCAGAGGTGGGATTGGCAGTGTTGGGTTTATGGTTGGACTCGGTGATCTTAAAGGTCTTTTCCAACCACTGTGATTCTGTGATTCTGTGATTCTTAATTCTACTTCATTCTCATACAAGGGAACATCATTGAGACCTCCAGTGAAAGGATGATGATGCTCACAGAATTTAGCTGACATTTGGAAAAGAAATTAGGGTGTTGGAAAAATCCTATCTTTTAAACTGTCCTAATTTCCAAATTCACTGTTGCTTGAATTAAATGTTCTGTGCTAGTTTTTCATGTTGGTTTTATCCTGGAGTTGGGAGGCTGTGATTGGAATTCCACTCTCCAATACAACCATTCCATTATTTTGGTGTTGTGTACTACTTATGACTTTTTAATATTCCATCATTTGACTGACTGCTTATTCTTATTCTTTTTGCTATTTACAGTTTTGCAGCCCCATGGGGAAGGAATAACCACACTGACTATTAATGAAAATGAAAATGTAAACTGCTGAAATGAGTGAAATGGTACAGTATGTTCATGCAGTCCAGGAACAACAGCAGCCTTGTCGCAATAGTCCTGCTCAGGCTCGATCCCCAGTGAAGTTTCTGGGTGTTTTGCCATTGTCTCATTAATTTGCAGAGAGCAGAAATGGCCCTAACAAGTGGTTCCAACAAAATTTCTAACAGCATTATGGGAAATTGAGAAATTAGGAATACAGGTGTTACTGGGTTTTTCCTCCTCAAGTTCATCACTTTTTTTTTTTTTTTTGAGCAACACAGATGATAAGTAATAAAGAAATGAAATCTTAAGATGTGAACCTAAGGAAGAATAAGAATCCTTGCAAAAAAAAAAAAATCCAGATGAGGAAGTTAAGATTAAGTTTAAGTGCCTGATCAGCAAAACTGAGATCAGAAAGACACTGGGACTGTCAGTACAACAATTTTTTTATTACATGAGAGTGGTATCAAATAGGAAGGAATATTGGCAGAGACCTTTTTGTCTCTCTCGCCCTCAATGCCTGGCCCACCACAGCACGAAGATGACTGCAAGCATCTAGAGATGAAGCAGCCAGGGGGTTACTGAGGATGGTTCCTGCCCCAGGAAAACATAGAATTACAGAATGGTTTGGGTTGGAAGGGACATTATAGATCATCCAGTTCTGTGATAGTTTCACTGGGCTGGCCCTTGGCCAGCAGCCTTCACCCACTGTCCCCCCACCCCCAGGGGCAGGGGAGAGGATGGGGGCAAGGGTAAGGAGACACGTAGGGTGAGATAAGAACAATTTAATATAAAGAAATAAAAGAAAACTAAAAAAAACCCCAATATTAAAATAGTAGTGATAATGATAATGATAATAGTAATAAAATATGCAAATGAGTGACCCCCAGGGCCATTGCTCACCACCCACCCACCCAGCCTGGCCCGTTCCCAGAGAACGATCCCGGAGCAGCGACAATCCCGACCCGAAACCGCAATCCCGGGAGAGCCAGAGCCCGAGCGAGAGCCAGAGAGAGCCAGAGAGGAAGAGCCCCTCATGGATCTCCTGCCCATGGGGAACAGGAGATGGAACAGCCCCTTGGCAGAGCCCAGTGCTCATGGAGCTGACCCATGTCAATATTCCTCACCCCTGAGATCTTGCGCTTGCAGAGGGACAAACACAAAGTCCTTCAGTGCCAGGGACACCAATGCCAACATGGGGATGTTCTCAGCGTTTCTCTCCTGACAAATCCCAGCTGAACCCAAACCCCAGCGCTGCTCCAGCTGCTGAAAAGAAACCAGCTCTGGCCCAGCTACACACCAGGACAAGTTCCAACCCCGCTGCCAGCAGCAGGGACACCTTCCACTAGACCAGGTTGCTCAAAGCCTCATCCAACCTGGCTGAGAACACTTCCAGGGAGGAGCAGCCACAGCTTCTCTGGGCAACCTGGGACAGGGTCTCACCACCCTCACACCAAACAATTTCCTCCTCACATCTCAGCTCCATCTCCCCTCTGCCACTTTCAAGCCATCACCCCTTGTTCTGTCACTCCCTGCCCTTGGCCAAAGTCCCTCCTCAGCCTTCCTGGAGCCCCTTCAGGTACTGGGAGGCCACTGGAAGGTCTCCCTGGAGCCTTCTCTTCTCCAGGCTGAACAGCCCCAACTCTCTCAGCCTGTCCTCACAGCAGAGCTGCTCCAGCCCTGGCATCATCCTCGTGGCCTCCTCTGGACTCATTCTAACTGGTCCCCTCTGAACAGCTACAAGGACTCTGCGACACTGAAATATTGCAAAGAGCCAGGAGACACCTCGCTCCGCTCCCGAGGGCTGGCTTGGGCAGCTGGGAGGTCTGTCCTGCTTTGAATGGTTTATCTTAGAAGAACCAGATGTTAGCAGAATTTGGAAGATCCATTATTGGCAGTGCTGTGTGCACAGCTGAAATCCAGGTGCTGGGTTTAGAGCAGAGAGTCAGTAGTGTGTGTGCTAACAAGCCATGAGGAATTTCTGAAGGAATTCTTTTACACCTGTCTGAATGAAATAGTGGAGATACCTGCACACACACAGGAGCAGGAAAGGAATGAGCTCAGAGTGTGATAGGATCTGATTTTTTTCTAGCTGTTGCGTTACAGTGGCTTTGACAATTTGCACTCCTGGGCTGGGGGATATTTTTCATTTTCTTGTTTTGCACGTGGCACGGGACAGAAGCTGCCACACTCATAGTTAATTTTTGAAAAGCATTTGCAAAGTAACCAAATAGTGGAGAAAAGATGTGCTTCAGCTGAAGGCAGAAAGTTACCTTGAGCCATCTGCACTGTATTTAGCCTCTGATTTTCCCATATGTGTGCTCACATCCTGTACTTTGTCACTTACACGTTTGACTACGAGGTTAATTTTTGCTCTGTTGCACACTTTGTGTTCTGGTAAAGAAAATATAGAGGCCCCCAGGAGTAACCATGGAGTAACCATGTAAAATCACAAGTTGGGATTAAAAGTGTGGTTTCCCAGCATTTAATTCTTTTGATGTGTTGTCTGTTGTGGTGGTTTCACCCACAGGTAAGACCATGGGGATTCACTCCTCCCCACCCAGTGAGGTGGGAAGAGAAACACAGCAAAGGGGTCATGGATTGGAATGGAGGACAGGGAGGGCTCACTCACCAGTGAAGGTCACAGGAAAAACAGACTCAACCTGGGGAAGAAAAAATCCATTTACTTCATTACCAAGCATCTGAGTAGAATAGTGAGACAACAACCACATCTTACAGCACCTTCCCCCACCCCTCCCTTCTTCCCAGGCTCCAATCACTTTGCTCCCCCTTTCTCTACCTTCTCCCCCCAGCAGCCCAGGGGACAGGGAGTGGGGGTTCAGTCAGGTCACCTCTGCTGCTCTTCCCAGCATGAAAGTCCAGGAACAAGATGTTCCAGAGCAGCTTCCCATGGAGTCATGGACCTCTTCGGGCCCAGGTCCCAGCTCCAGCATGGGGATGTCCACAGGATTCAGATGGGTCTCCGGTCCAGCACACATCCTCACCCCACTCTGGGGGTGTGTGTGTCCCATGTCCCCTTGCTCTGATGCTGAGCATCTCTGGGGACTCAATTCAGTCACAACTGCCCTCAGGCTCAGCTTCTCTGCTCCAGTGTGGAGTTCCCCATGCTCTACACGTGGGTCTCTGCTCCACCATTGAATCTCCATGGGCTGCAGGGACCTCCTTTGCCTTCTCCTACTCCATGTGGTTGAACTGGGTGTCTGAGGCTCTCTGTCCTCCCCTCCTCTCCCTTTCTCCTGGCAATGAAACTCTCTCTTTGTTTAGGCTGATGGTCATCTTTTGTTCAGGTCAGTGGCCTCTCCTCCAGGTTCTCTCCTCCTCCTTTTCAAAACCAGTTCTTCCCTCGTTAATATTGATTTGAAGAAGTGTTTCTCTGCTTGTAATCAGCTCAGCCTGAGCTGGAGGTGGGTCTGCCTTGGAGCCAGGGGATCTTCACAAAGCTTCTCACAGAGGCCATCCATGTAGTCCCTTCCTCCACTACCAAAGATGACCCCCCCACACATAAACCCAACACATCTGTCATGAAGCAAATTACCCAAATTATCAACGGGGTGTGCCACGGCCCAAAGATGAAAGAGGAGAAGCAGATGCTTTTGATTGACTTTGTAACATCATACATAAAGAGAACGGGAAGCAGGGCTAAAAGAGAGCCTCGAAACGTGCACTGGGAAATCTGCAATCAGAAATAGCGTGGTTTATACCCTTCTGTATCAGATTGATGTCTGATCTCACCTAAAGCCTGAAGGCTTCTTGCTGGGTGAAAATTGCATGTGGAAATGGAATCTAGATAAGATGCCTGTCATCTTAATATTAAACCACTTGAGTCTAGGGTGAAAATAGCAGGTTTTTATTTTAGAAAAAAAAAAGATTTTTCCTTCTGTGGGTTTCTGTGAACAACATAATTCAAAATATCCCAAATTGTTGGACTTCAGAAGGTCAGACAGAACCAATCAGGTTTTGAAAACATGGGCATAGCGAGGTGTCACTAATCAACTAACTGTGATGGATTCAGTATCTCACCAATAACTATTTGATAGCCATTTCTTACTATCTTCATCTCACAAATGAGAAGCATAAAATACCTGCAAACACTGTTCTCCAGCAGCATTCTTGCATTTGTCTGGAGATCACAGAGGCAGTTGGCAATAGCTGGTTTCAGCTTTTTGAAAACGCTGCTTAAAATCTACACCAAACTGAAAGTGCCTTGTGGCAGAAGTTTTTAATTTAGAAATCATATATTTTAGATTTGCTTTACCCAAATTGTGAGCATTCCAAACAACAATGAGAAAACTCATTGAGACCCGTTAATTGCACAGCCAAAGTGGAGCCCCAGTGCAGGGTTGTCCCAGGTGAAATACTGAGACTACAGAACCCTCTGATTAGTCTCTAGGTTCGAGGCAAAGATAAATGCATTTGGTAGCAGCCGTTTGGTGTGGTCTCTGAGGGTGGCTGGAAAGAGGAGAGTGATGACAGGTAGGTGAAACACAGGAGCAGCAAGTGAAAGCCAGCGGTGCAGAAGCCTGGTAGGGCCAGAGCTACTGGATGAGGACAGGCAGCTAGCTATAAATAAAGCAGATAAGATGTAGAAGCTGATAAGGAGAGAGGATAGTGTGCAAAGTGTGCTCTGTAAGCCCAATGAAAACACATGGCTTAAGCTTCCGTTGTGTGTACTGCAATTATCGCTGTAAAAGTTACCTGAAGGGTCTCTTCCCATAGCAAGAACCAAAAATCCCCCTTTTTATCCCAGAATTAACAGAATCAGGAAAAATACAGAATCTCCAGGAGTCCTTTTGCAGCCCAGTCCCCTGGGAGAGAAAGGGAGAGGGTGAGACACCCCTGACATTCAGCAGAGGAATCTGAGTTATGCCTGCTCGTTGCCAAGTCCCAATCTCTCTTGTGAGAATGTTGCTGGACTGGTAACATTCAGCATCAAGGAATTTGCTTTCAGAAAGCCACTGGCTCCCAAAGAGTGGTGGCTGAGGGCTGATTTTGGGGGTCAAAGGGAAATGCACAGCCTTTCTCTCCTCCATGAGCCTCCAGTGGACCAGGAGGACCCTTTCTCTGAGGTTATTTGTGCTTCACAATTGTCCTAATAAAAAAAAAAACAACAAACTTTTCTCTTGACTAGTCAATGGAAGAGAACCCTTCCTCAGGCAGGTACCTGAATTCTCCAAACAGCTGGAGTGGGTTCATGTCTCTGCTCACACTTTGTATGTTAGATATTTTTCTAGGCAATTTTGTCTCCTCCACGACATCCCATAATGCGCAGCTGAGGAAGATTGCATGAAATCAGGTTAAATTATGGAGTATATTCCATCTGGTTTATCTCTCCTGTAACACTGGGACTCCTTGGTTAGTAGACAAACCCAAAGAAGGTTTCCTACCTGTCTTAAGGCAACTCCACAGCCTGCCCAGCCTCCTGCACAGGAGTCTGTGTGCCAAGGGTTTCACTTCCAGCTTTGCATTCTCTGCTCTAGCAGCCTCTGGAGAAACATGGCCAGCACAGTTAACATTCATAGAATCATAGACTCACAGACTGGTTTGGGCTGGAAGGGACCTTCAAGCTCATCCAGTCCCAACCCCCCTGCCAGCAGCAGGGACACCTTCCACCAGACCAGGTTGCTCAAAGCCTCATCCAACCTGGCCCAGAACACTTCCAGGGAGGAGCAGCCACAGCTTCTCTGGCCAACCTGGGACAGGGTCTCACCACCCTCACATCAAAGAATTTCTTCCTCACATCTCATCTCCATCTCCCCTCTCCCAGTTTCAAGCCATTTCCCCTTGTTCTGTCACTCCCTGCCTTTGGCCAAAGTCCCTCCCCAGCCTTCCTGGAGCCCCTTCAGGTACTGGGAGGCCACTGGAAGGTCCCCAGAGCCTTCTCTTCTCCAGGCTGAACAGCCCCAGCTCTCTCAGCCTGTCCTCACAGCAGAGCTGCTCCAGCCCTGGCATCATCCTCGTGGCCTCCTCTGGGCTGGCTCCAGTGGGTCCATGTCCTTGTGCTGTTGGTGGCCCCAGCACTGGAGGCAGCACTGCAGGGGGGGTCTCAGGAGAGCGGAGCAGAGGGGCAGAATCCCCTCCCTGGCCCTGCTGCCCACGCTGCTCTGGGTGCAGCCCAGGACACGGTTATTGGCTCTGTGCTGCCAGCGCACGGTGCCACCTCATGTGGAGCTTCTCCTCCCCCAGCACCCCAAGTCCTTCTCCTCACAACTGCTCATGATCCATTGGTCACCTTTGTTTAACAAGATGGGCTACTGCAGTTCTTCTGCTGAAATGAAGAAGTTGAGAGACTCTCTGACACTACAGATGAATTTTTCAACACAACAAGTAATTTAGTAAATTGAGAGCAATGTTCTTCAGAGCATCCATAACAGCCTTGTGGCCTTCTCACAAGGGATATATTTTAGAACAAAAGCATTGACAGTGAATCATCTCAGCTGCTTCTGTGTAACTTTCTGTTTTCACTTCACTAGTGAAGAAAGTGAGATAAGTGAGTAAATAAGTGAGAAAGGGACCCTAAAAGAGCTCAGATGTTACTCCTGTATGCTGCTCTGTGGAGTGTTTGCTAGCAGTCTGCCTCCTGGTTCCACCTTGTAGTTGGAGGTTTCTCATAGCTGTTACATGGGATTCAACACAAGCAACGAGCAAATTGCACAACTTTCTGATATTTCTTTCCATATAACTCTTTGGGTTCTACATTATTTGCCCTTCACACCTTGTACAGTTCTTAATGCCCTATGTCCCCAAGCACTCCTGGGAGATGTGGAAGCCGGTGAAGCTGGATCCCATTTCAAGCTCCAGATGCTCACTCTCCAGTTGCTCAGGACCAGTCACATCTCGATGTGAGTAAGGCACAGTCCTCTCTCAGACTGTGCAATTTCTCCAGTCCATCCCTGAACATCTCCTCTGCTGGTAGCCCCTGGTCACAGTGGAAGATCTGTACTTTCTTTCTAGTGTTTTTTCAGGTTGCCAGGAAGACAGTTGTCTGTCTGCACTTTATAATCCAGGTGTTTTCCTCCAAGAAATAGTCAGGGGTGGGATTTTTCTCTTCTCAACCTTAACTAATTCCCCAGAATCACATCTCTCTACCCATGCCCTCCCCTGTCATTTCTCTCAGCATTTAGAAAGCCCTGTTCATGACAAGGGAATGGTCTGGGATGGGCAATGCTATGGGCTGGAGAAGGGATGGGCAACAGAAGAACCATTGCTCACAGACCTGTGTCTTCACACCCACACATCAAAAGGTTTTCCTCAAGCCTCAGTGACCTGGCACAACCCTTTCAACTGTGCTTCCCTTTCAAAGGAGCTACGGGGTAACATGTGAATTCATGGTGTCACACAGCAGCACCAGACATATGTTGTCTCTGTCATAGGGTGGATCAAGAGTGACAAAGAGATGTGTAGCTGGTATCTTTTTTCTTTTTGGCTTGTACTTGGCCACGACCAATTTCTTATTGTTTCATGGTCGTGAGCAAATTGCATCCTAGGAAGTTCTGTTGGTCCCATCATCCTTTCCTTTCCTGCTTCCCCAGGCTTATTAAAAATCCCTTTTGATAAAACTCTTTCTGTGTTGATTTCTCTGTGTGCAGGATGTAGTTCCTATTGTGGAAGGTGCTCTTGCTGGCCATAAAGAATGCTGAAAAACATGGTGAGGCAGGCGGATGAGCGATGGTGCTGGTCCAGGAGCGTCTTTAAGCCGTCTGCAGCTTTACAAACACAGGTAACAGAGCTCCCTGGTTTGGATGGTGAACAGTCTAGGCAATGTGAGACCCAGAAATAGTCAGGTTCCTAATGTTCAGTGAGAGAAAAGGAGAATCTTCAACAGAACGATGGAGAAAGGCAGAAAATAAACATTACTAGACAAGGGTGGGTAGATACTTTCATGTGTAAGAACAAAGTGGGAGACGCTGAGAAGATGAACCTAGGAAGAGACTGCTATTCTGTGATCCCCTGGGCTGTGAAGGCAAGGAAGACAACAGAGCACAGCAATCAGTTAAAAGGGAGGGAGAGATACAACACTGAAAGCATCACCGGCTTTGGAATCCGTTCCAGGCTGAGAACACATGTTGCTAGGAAACTTTTATATTAAAAAGCATTCATCTTTAAACCTTGGGAACACAGCAGCAGCTCTCCCCTGTGCTAGGGAAGTTCTATTAATGTCAGTCCTGACGTTACTTAGACAAGTAATATGCGAGAGGGAGAAAAATACCTCCAATTGTCTTGGGCAAAGATTAAAATCTAACTTTATTTTTAGACAGCTTGCAGGGCTTAGCTGAGCTTTAGTCATTCTGGCCTGGCTAAGAAGAGGCTGATAAACAAAGCTGTCCATATTTTGTTTGATAAGCTGTTATATGGAATAAGAGTTTAAATATGCCTGGAAAAAGGTTTAGTTAGCCCAACCCAGAAGATAACTTTGGCTTATGGCAAGATTCAGCAGGCTGCCCCCCGGAGAGGAGGCCAGCTCATCGGGTTCCTTCTGGTTATCCCACTGTCACCCACAGGCTCCTGGCTTTCCATTTTCTCATTTTATGCAAGTTCTGTATACAAGTCTTGATAGCTCATATAGACTCCCTTAAAAATCCCCAAGCATCAAATTTATTCAGGCTCATTTCTAACAGATTTCTAATATTTTTGCTGATGATAAAGACTGGCTTCCTGAGCAGGGAAATCTTTAGAAAAGAGTAGAGCTATTTATGGGATTTTCTGCTCAAATAAGATAACCAAATCTGGCTCTAGTAGCTCCTAACCCTAATACTTTAAGATGGCATTACCTATTTTTCTCATGTGCTTTACTCTGCATTTTGTTAATTCTTTTTTCTTTGGGGTTTTTTGGGGGGTTTTCTTTCCTTCCCTCAGTTTTTCCTTCCTTCCCTTCCTGACTTAAGGGCAGCTGCCATCCTAACCCTCCTTGATGGGTGTAACCCAGAGATGCTGGATGGTTGCAGTGGGAACCTCAGCACCTCCCCCTTGCTGCTGCCATGCTCTCCGCTGCGCCGATTCCATCACCGGGGGAATTGCACAGGAAACCAAAGTCACTGCTTTTATTCCCCCCGTGCACTCTCTCCCTCTGTGCCTGCTCTGTCTGACTTGTTTGCCATGCTAAATTCAGAATTTAAAACATATTGTATAAAATGCAACGATCTCCTCAAAAAAATTTAAAATTTAAAAGCACTACTGATAAGAGAATTATAAAGTAGTTTTAATGGACTTTTATTATTAATATCTCTACGTGACATGTCCCAGGGCACTGGGAACTTCCCCACAGTATGTTCAGCCTGACTCTCTTCACATGTGGCAATGAGAACAGAGAGATCTGCCCTTGTCTGGCACCTCCAGAACGCAGGAAATTCTGCTCTGGGGGAGCACAGTGATTCTGAGCGATTCACTGGGAGGGGAAAACACCAGGTTAGGACTGATATTAAACATGTTGTTAAATGAACCTAAAAGTAGCATCCTTGGAGCTCTGTGCAATTAATTTCTGTGTTATCCTTTCTGGGGGAAGCCTTTATCACATCAGCTGATACAGCTGGAAAAGGCAGAGAAGCTTTTGGACTCAACCTAATCATAACTTAAGACTCATCTAGTAAAACCAGAGTGGAAAAGGCAACCTGAACCTGTGGGACAGAGTAGGGCTTCTTCAGAAGCAAGACTGTTGGTTAGCTGCTGCCTTTGTTGGCTTCTCTTTCATGATGCCTGCAGTCTTGCTGTCTACATGTGGACGAGTTGGATCAATGGGCCGTGACCCACTGTATGAGGTTCAACAATGTCAAGTGCTGGGTCCTGCACTTGGCTCACAACAACCCCATGCAACGCTCCAGGCTTGGGACAGAGTGACTGGAAGCACCTGGGGATATTGGTCAACACCTGGCTGACATGAGCCAGCCGAGTGCCCAGGTGGCCAAAAAGGCCAATGGATCCTGACCTGGATCAGCACCAGTGTGGCCAGTAGGAGCAGGGAAGTTCTCTTGCCCCTGCCCTGGGCACTGGTGAGGCCGCAGCTCGAGTGCTGGGTTCAGTGTTGGGCCCCTGACTCCAAGAAGGACCTGGAGGTGCTGGAGCGTGTCCAGAGAAGGGAACGGAGCTGGGGAAGGGTCTGGAGCACAAGTGTGCTGAGTTCCCGGCTGAGGGAACTGGGGGTGCTGAGCCTGGAGAAAAGGAGGCTGAGGGGAGACCTTCTGGCTCTGTCCAAGTCCCTGCAAGGAGGGTGGAGAGAGGTGGGGGTGGGTCTGTCCAACCAAGGACCAAGGGACAGGACAAGAGGAAATGGGCTCCAGTTGTGCCCAGGGCAGTTGAGATGGGATGTGAGGAAGAATTTCTTTACTGAAAGGGTTCTGAGGCATTGGAAGGGGTTGCCCAGGGCAGTGGTGGAGTCCCCATCCCTGGAGGTATTTAAAAGACAGGTAGATGAGGTGCTCAGAGAGATGGTTTAGTAGTGGACAGGTACGTGTGGATTCAATAATCTCAAAGGTCTGTTCCAACCAAACGATTCTATGATTCTGTGCTTTTCCTAGGGCTTCATAAGGGAATAGGGGTTAATTTAAGGGCTGGAAACCTTTGAGGACAGGAGCCATCGTTGTTTTCATGTCCAGCCTGGTCCACTGACACAATAGAAATGAGTAACACCAGATGTTTGTCCCCAGATGTGTAAGTTCATAGAGGCAGTGGTGCTGCAAATAGTTACACAGACACTTGCCCAATTAACCTCAGAACCTGTGGGATGGATGAGTAAACTTGTACTGCAGGATCACAAGCTGAATATTAGATGAATAAGAATTATATCGCAGGGCATCTTTCCCCCAGTGCCTTGCTCATCTTCCATGCATCAATTAGAGAGCAAAAGTAGCTGCACACTGAATTATGGCAGCTGAAGGGAGATGGCAATGGCCTTTGGAACTGTGCCAGTGCAGGGACGTTATGGCAACACCTTCCCTCTTGTGCCACTTGGTGGAGCTTAGTGATTTTGGCTATGCAGACACCTTTTCACAGACTTGCTCTGATTACACAACTATTTGTCAGTATATCCTGGAAATGGACCAAATCCCTGCTAAGGAAGTAAACCCAAAAGTGTAATGTAAGTTCTAACCAATACAATGCTGATTCCAGCTGCTAATGGAATTGGTAAGTATCCCTTCTCCTCCTGAAAGCATATCAATTACATGGTGTTTTAATTTTTTAAAATGAAAACTTAAAATAAGGGCTTAAAATCTTGGTATTTACGACACACGAGATGGGAGATGGGTGGAATAATGTCACATTTGGTTTAGTTTTCAAATTTAAAATAATGTTTGAAATTTTAGGTTTTCTCTTTCCTTGCAGCATTTTGGGAATGGTGGAAGGTCTCACATTTGTTTGATGTATGTTTTTCCTCAACAAGCAAGTGAACAGTGAGCAGATGGACAGGTAAAGAGGGAAATTATTATATCACAGACTGGTCCTGCCTTCATTTAAATCAATAGCTGGTCAGGTCAATAAAAGCAGAATTGGGACCTTGGCTAATTACGTGCTCAGCCAGAGCACTCCTGCTCAGAGACTATCTGGACATTCAGGATACCACACCAATTTGACTCTGTTATCATCTAAAATATCTGCTGTTAAATATAAATTAGTTGCTCTACAAATTTACTGAGCCCTGATTGTGAAAGTTTAACCAATGCAATTCAAACCAATTTTGAATGCAATTCAAACCAATTCAAACCAATTTTGAATTCTCTATTCAAAATTATCAAACAAATAATCTTGCCAGAGGAATGTTATGTGGTATTTTGCGGATACTGAACTTTGGCATCTGAATCTGAGCTTTAGATCTTGGAGTTGGGTACCCAGAGTGAGATCTGTTGCTTTTATTTTTGTAGGTATGTTGTAACTGCCAGATCCTTCCCAAACCCTTCGCCCTGCAGGACGGCTGCTGTCTAAGCAGAGATGTGAGAAGCACAGGTTTGACATGCAGGCTCTTCCCTGTCATCAGGGAAGAGAAGGAAAAAGAAGAGAGGACTCAGTCCTGAGATGTGTTCTCTGTGGTCTCAGGTGTCTTCCTGTGCAGATGGCTTAGGAGCAGCAATATTTTTTCTGGCTTCCTCTTAGGAACTGGAAGCAGTAACTGTGCAGCTTCTTTTCACCGTGGTATTGCCCAAATTCTTTCTTGTTGTGTTGGGCTGACAGATGAGAAGGAAATTCTTGACATAGCAATGTATCATACATATTCATCAAATGCTGAAAGCTGGTAGTGTATCAATACCAGTGCTCTGGTGTGGCATTCACAAGGGATGAGAGCAAGAGCAAAATTCTCTCAGGAGCTCTGGAAGCAACCCAGAGCTGGCCATGATCTCTGTAACACACATGTACCAGTGGCTAGTGTCCAGTGTCTCTCCACAGCACTTCTTGCAAGAAAAAAAGCAGGAAAGGTAATCCTGCCCAGAGGAATGATGCAGCTTAAACTGACCCCATGAAAGGAGGTTGTAGTGAGATGTGTGTTGGTCTCTTCTCTCAGGTAACAAGGGGCAGGATGAGAGGAAACAGCCTCAAGTTACACCAGGAGAGGTTTAGATTGGATATGAGGAAAAATTTCTTCACCAAAAGGGTCATCGAGCATTGGCACAGGCTGCCCAGAGATGTGGTGGAGTCACCTTCCCTGGTGGGATTTAAAACACCGTTAGAGGTAGTGCTTAGAGACATGGTGTAGTGGTGGACTTGGCAGTGTTGGGTTTATGGTTGGACTTGATAATCTTAAAGGTCTTTTCCAACCACAACAATTCTGTGATTCTGTGACTGTTTCAGATGTTTACAGGGGATCTAGCAGAGAGAAGAGCAAGATTATACTAAGCAGCTACCTATGACTGTATGTGATGACGTTCATTGTGCACTTGGCTAACCTTCTTGTATAGTCCACGTGCTGTTTCCACTGATGGACCTCTCATCCAGATCATATCACACATTTTCTAGTGATGTTCTAGCATTCTAGTAGACCAATCAGGACTGAAAAGCCAGATGTTGTGTACCTCTGTCACCTTGGGTGTTTGGAAAGCTCCTTGTCCTTCTTGTGACGCCTTAAACAGGCTTGGAGCTATGTGTGTCTGAGTGGTGACACCTCTTGGGAAGTCAATGGCGTATGCTTCTTAGTTAAAAGTACTGAAAAATGAAGTGCCAGCCTGCTAAACAGGAGACTGGTGCAGATCACTGGAGCTGTTGTACAATCAGAGGCTCAGCAGAAGCAGCGAGGGTATGAAATGGCTCAGGCCGCAGTGGCCAGCTTAGGCCCCTTGACATAAGTACAACAGCAATTGCACGGTCAGGGTGAATGAGCAGAAGTCTCCAGGATCCTGACTTGTCCTTGAGACTGCAGACAAACAACTTCAGCAAAACTAAGCTGGGAAAAAGAAGGGAGCAGCTTTAGCTGGTAACCGCAAAGTAGGAGTGCCCTGTTGATGTCCTTGGGATGTGAACAGAGCAAAGCCACCTGTTATAACAAAGGAAGAAGTTCCCAGGATAATCAATAAACCAATCAGTATAGGTCTTTAAGAATATGCATGAGCTTAATTAACCACTGTATATAAGGAGCACGTGTGTAATCAATAAATGAAGCTTGCTGATCACTCATATTGAGCGTCCGGGTCTTCCCTCCGTCGCGACAGGAGACTTCTACTGAAGAGGGTGGAGGATGAGGGCTCTTGGGAGCCAGGTGTTGACTAGGTTTTGTTCTCCTCCATGTGTGGCACAGTCTCTATGTTACTTACTTCTGTGGTTTACCTTTGCGTATGTTGTTTTCCGCTCAAGTTAATGCCGTCGCAGACGTACCTCCAGCCTGTGACTGTTGGTCACAGCGGTGTGTTCAGTCACTGGAAGCAGTCAGTGGATGTGTTCCTCATATCACACTGCTGGTTCTTATTCCTGTTTGTGAAATGCACCCACTCACCTGTGTGCCCACTGCACAAGGGAGGTTTTTGTGCTGAGGTTATGTGCTCTCCTCACTTCTTTGTAAGAAAAAACAGGACCAAAGAGCTAAGAACAACAAACAGCGCTGTGCAGAGAGGAGACCACCAGCTGCTCTTATGAAACTCAGAACTTATGCCTCACCTTTTACATTAGGAGGAATAATGGCATTGTCATTATGTCTTAGATCTGCCTGTTTTGCAACATAATGTGTTAGATGGGCTCCTTGGTAAAATACAGCTTCATGCTAAAAATAGAAGTAAAAGCTACTCACCTGCTCGAGGTACACATGGACATGTTGGAAAGTCCTAACTGTGCTATGAAGCAACACATTCGACTCATTGATTCGGTCTCTTTTGCTCTGTTCCTTATTTTGCTCTAATCCTTACTTTGTTCTCTCCATCCCTTTTATTTTCTTTATAAAGATATTGCAGGGATCATAGCAGAAAATGGCACAAGAAGAAGAAGGAAGGTTTTAGGAATACCAGTGTGCTGTTTGAACCCTTGCAATCCTCGTGGACACACAGAAGCATTGGGAAATACATTGTGTAGTTCATTTGAGTTTATTGCAGGCTCAAAGCCATTGTTTTCTGGCAAATAAAAGCAGATCAATAATTAAATACAAACTTTTGAATTACACAGTAATTCTAAAACAACTGTTAATCACCGGTCAGATGTGGGGTGGGAAAGATGATAGCCTGCCTGTCTGAGAAATAAACCTCATCTTCACAAGTTGCTGAGGAGAGGTGATGCTCCATAGATCATATAGAAATGCAGAGTGACCATGCACTGTCACTTTCATAGAATCATAGAATGGTTTGGTTGGAAGGGACCTTAAAGCTCCTCCGGTCCCAACCCCCCTGCCATCAGCAGGGACACCTTCCACGAGACCAGGTTGCTCAAAGCCTCATCCAACCTGGCCGAGAACACTTCCAGGGAGGAGCAGCCACAGCTTCTCTGGCCAACCTGGGCCAGGGTCTGACTGCTCTCACAGTCAAGAATTTCTTCCTAATATCTAATCTAAACCTCCCCTCTTTCAGCTTAAAGTCATTTGCCCTTGTTCTGTCATTAACTGCCCTTATGAAAAGTCCCTCCCCAGCTTTCTTGTAGGCCCCCTCCAGGTACTGGGCGGTCGCTATAAGATCTCCCTGGAGCCTTCTCTTCTCCAGGCTGAACAGCCCCAACTCTCTCAGCCTGTCCTCACAGCAGAGCTGCTCCAGCCCTGGCATCATCCTCGTGGCCTCCTCTGGACTCGTTCTAACTGGTCGATGTTTCTCTTGTGTTGGGGGCTCCAGAGCTGGACTTTGCTGACTCAGAGCTGGTTCTTGGGCAGGGGTGCAGGGAACACACCTCAATAAATCCGTAAAGCAATGAAGATTAACTTCGTAACTTCTGCCCATTAACTTCTGTGCAGCGCCATTGAGGTTGTTTATTTTAAGGAATCTGAGAGGTGATGTTACATCATATTGTCATGGGCCGTCTAAGCGACTGTTAAAATCTGTAGGAATTAAAAACACAGACTGTATTTTCAGTTTAAGATTGTCATGCATGTTAGAATGATATATTGTACCACTGTCATCCTTGAGGGCAAACAAAGATCAGTGGAGTCTATCCCCTCCCGAGGTAGGTGATGCACATCTTGCCCACCACTTGCTGCCGAGGTGGGTTTCCAACAGCATCCCTCACTTTGACATACAGAGGCTCTTTTCTAAGCATTTGCAATAAGTTTGTATTAACTCAATGACTTGAACTTGGTCTCTTCTCCCAGGTAACAAGTGATAGAACAAGAGGAAATGGCCTCAAGTTGCACCAGGGGAGGTTTAGATTGGATCTGAGGAAAAACTTCTTCACCCAAAGGGTTCTCAAGCATTGGAACAGGCTGCCCAGGGAGGTGGTGGAGTCACCTTCCCTGGTGGGATTGAACAGACGGGCAGACGAGGTGCTCAGGGACATGGGTTAGAGGTGGGATTGGCAGTGTTGGGTTTATGGTTGGACTCGATGATCTTAAAGGTCTCTTCCAACCACTGTGATTCTGTGATTCTGTGAACTACTGTATCTATAAACAAATATTGTTAGAACAGAATACAGATGACCTAACTGAGAATATATTATGAAACTGAGTTTTTAAATTATTATTATTATAATTCTTTTAAAGCAAACACGATTATTATATAACTCTGTGTTAGGGTGAATAGCACACGTGCAGCGGTAAGAGCACACCCCAGGTGCAGCTGAAAGTAGCTCTCAATAGGCATTTGACCTGCTTTAAATCAACTTATAAATTACATAAAAAACAAGTTAATAGAAAACTGGAAGCCAATATAAATGTTTCCACAGTCCCCCACAAACATTTATTTTAAACACATAAAAGAATTTTCAGTATCTGAGAACCTGAAAGCCAAGCTGTTTACACGGAGAGCTGGACTTGACTTCCTCACTCAAAGCTTACAAATACGAAAAGAAAATCATGGTTGTTATTAGGAAAAAAGGATTATTTTTCTCTCTTTTAAAAATAACCCTAGCTCTTAACTCGGCCAGGCTGTCTTGCTCTGTGTTGGTTAGTGGCAGACTGTTCCTGACATCACTCAGTGGAGCAGTGAGGGTTGCACAGGCAGAACCACGTTAACCTGCCTGTCAGGTGGAAACACCCGTCCGTGCTCCCAGGTGATGGGTGCCTCATGCGGCTTCTTGCACAGAGAGAACATTTCATCCACGGGATGAAATGGTTTTCATATGTACAAAGAACAGCTCCCCGAGTCAGAGGCTTGGTTAAAGTCGTTGTATGTCTGAGGAAGCATCTTCAATACCTTTTTGTTGAGACACGCTATAATTGACAATGTCACCTGCACACCAGCGTGCTCTCGGCGGTGAAGCTATTTCAGACTTGCTCTGGTGGTGCTCTGACAATCAGGAGAACTCTAACCATTTATCCTTTTTGAGCCCCTTTGGTAATAAAGCACAGAATCACAGACTCATAGAACAGTTTGGGTTGGAAGGGACCTCTAAAGGTCACCTAGATTAACCCCCTCTGCAGTGACAGGGACATCTTCAACCAGGTCAGGTTGCTCAGAGCCCCGTCCAGCCTGACCTTGAATGTTTCCAGGGATGGGGCTTCTACCACCTCTCTGAGCAACCTGGGCCAGGGTTTCACCACCGTCAGCATAAAAAAAGTCTTCCTTATATCTAGTCTGAATCTCCCCTCTTTTAGTTTAAAACCATCACCCCTTGTCCTGTCACTACATCCCCTGCTAAAAACTCTGTCTCTGTCTTTCTCAGAAGCCCCCTTTAAGTATGGACAGGCTGCAATAAGGTCTCCTCAGAGCCTGCTCTTCACCAGGCTGAACATAGAATCACAGCATCCCAGACTGGTTTGGGTTGGAAGGGACCTTAAAGCTCTTCCAGTTCCAACCCCCCTGCCCTGAGCAGGGACACCTTCCACCAGACCAGGTTGCTCAAAGCCCCGTCATACCCTTGTCTATCTGTGTGTCTGTCTACTGGCTTGCACAGGGCTGAAATCAGGGTGGCAGAGGAATCAACAACGTGTGGCTGTTCTGGGTAAACTGAGGCAGGTAGGGGTAACTCAATAAAATAGCTTATGGAAACGCAGCTTGTGGGACGCTGTTCACAGCTGAGGAGTCTTTGGCTAGATGATAGTAGTGAAGAACGTGTTAGCCTTTACCTGTAGGTTTCCTTAAAGTCCACCCTGTGTAGTTGTCACAATGTCCTTGTGTGGTGGTTTCACTTGCCTGGCAGCCAAACACAGCCACTTGCTCACTGCCCCCATTCCCCCAGAGGGGATGGGGGAGAGAATTAGGGGGCAAGGGTAAGGAGACTCGTAGGGTGAGAGAAGAAAAATTTATTAACTGAAATAAAATAAAACTTAATATAATAATGATATTAAAATAATAATGATAATAGTAGTAATACAGTATGCAAATAACAGATGCACAGTGCCATTGCTCACCACCCACTGATGGAGCCTGGCCCGTTCCTGGATAATAATCCTGGAGGAGTAACAGTCCTGAAGCTGCAACCACAGAAGAGCAAGAGCACAAGCAAGAGACAGTGGGAGAGCAAACCCCCACAAGAGAGAGCCCCTCATTAATATACTCAACATGATGTTATCTGATATGGAATCTCCCACTGGCATGTCCAAATTCCAATCTAGCTTATTAATTTAATTATTCCTCACTCCCCCTGAGACCTTGCACTTGCAGACTAGCAAAACACTAAGTCCTTCGACTTCCAGCGACAACTGCAAACATTGGTGTGTTATCAATGTTCTTCTCCTAACAAATCCCAGCTGAAACCAAACCCCAGCTCTGTTTGAGCTGCTAAAAAGAAACTCAGCTCTGTCCCAGCTAAAAACCAGGACACAATTTGCTGCTGCTTTCTGTTTATTAAGCATCTAGCTGCAGAGTAAGAAGAGTCCGGCACATAAAACTAACAGTAGATAATTCTCTATTTCTATACATTATACAACCCTGTGTTTTATACCACAATTACAAGTCCTAGAAGATCGTATATATTTGAACACTTCAAAAACAAACCACCAAAAGACTGGATGTATCCATAACCCTGAGTTATTAATCATCAAACACCTTTTTTTTAAAATGAAAACACCACAGATTCTATTTAAGAAAACCACCTGTTTCCTTGTTTTAAAAGTGGTATTTGTTTTTTTTTTTTAAATCATCTTTAACTAAAAAAGAATTAATTAAAAGAAAAACTAATTATGTTTGCCTAGCAGTCAACTTCCTTTCCTTCAGAAATCTTGGGGAATAATTACCGGGTCAACCTCTTCTTTTTTTTTTTCTTATTTAGTTAAATTTCAATTACTAAAACATATGGTATGTTTGTATGAACCTAATATTTAGCAAAGCAAGCTTGACAGTAGTGGAGACCAGAGTCCTTTCACCAATTTACAGAGCAGAAATGTCACAGCTGTTGGCAGGCACAGCCTTTAGCCAAGCAAGAGTCCTGCATCTCCAACCCGACCTAAGGGCAGGCACGGCTTGCTCTGCACATCCTTGGTCTGGTCTAATGCCAAGTGTCCGTCAGAACGAACCATGAGGTCAGTATTCATGGAACGGTTCATGAACTGCTGGGAATGAAGAAAAGAACCCAAAGGAAAACCCAGGTACCTGTGTAGATGAGGAGCTTAGTGGTGGAGTTGGCAGTGTTGGGTTTATGGTTGGACTGGATGATCTGAAAGGTCTTTTCCAACCAAAGTGATTCTGTGAATTTCAGTATCAGGCGGTGTAGCAGAGCTGGGTCTGTCCAGCCTTCAGAAGAGCAGACTGAGAGGGGACTTTATCAATGTTTATCAATATCTAAAGGGTGAGATGGGGCCAGACTCAGTGATGGCCAGTGATAGGACAAGGGGCAACGGGCACAAGCTGGAACACAGGAGGTTCCACTTAAACATGAGGAAAAACTTTCCTGTGAGGGTGCCGGAGCCCTGGGACAGGCTGCCCAGAGAGGGTGTGGAGTCTCCATCTCTGGAGATGTTCAGAACCTGCCTGGATGCAGCCCTGTGCAACCTGCTCCGGGTGAACCTGCTCTGGCAGGGGGGTCGGACTGGATGAGCTCCTGAGGTCCCTTCCAACCCCACCAGTCTGTGATTCTGTGTCCCACCCGCAGCACTGTCACGCAGGGTGCTGGAGTGGATCACCCAACGCCACGCGTGCGTTCGTCCTTACTCACGCTTTACGCCTGCAGGATGCTGAGAATCGCCGAGTAGGAAGAATATCTGGTTTCTCCAAGTGATGTTCCTTTCCATTACACCCGGTGGCAGCTGCGGTCACCTCCCCGCCATACGAGAACCGAGAGGGCAAATGGAGCCGCGGGCAGCGCCCGGGACCCACAGCCGCAGCCCCGAGCCGGCAGGACGATGCTCCGCGGAGGAGCGGGGCGTTGCGGGAACGCTCCCGCGTCACGAAGCGGCGGCGGAGCCCGGGACCCTCCCATTGTCTCCGGCGGCGGCAGCGGGAGGGGGGGGGCGGGTCGGGTTGGGGGGGAGGTGTGTGGGGGGGGAGGGGGGAGTCCGCCCTCCGCAGCCTCATTGGCGGCCGCCGAGCGCCGGTGCCTTAAATGGGGCGCTGGGGGGGGAGCGCGGCCCAGGGACAAAAGCGCGGCGGCGGTGCGGGGGCGGAGGAGCGGGTGGTGGCCATCGCGGCGGGGGTGCCGCAGGGCTAGCCGCGAGCAGGGCGCACCCTGCGCCCTCAGCCACCGGGCGCGGAGCGGGGGGGCCGGTACTGCGGGCAGGGCGTGCTGCAGGGGCGGGCCGCGCCGCGGAGCTCCGGCGGCGGCAGCATTAGCAGCAGCCGGCTCGCTCGGCTCCCGCTCCGCGGCGCGCAGGGGCAGCCCGGCGCACGCACGGTGGTGCCCGCCCCTTCTCCCCGCCGCCCTTCTCATCCTCGTCCATGGCGCTGAGGGCGGCAGCCCCCCGCTCCGCACGTAAGTAAACGGCTCCGCCGAGCCTTTGTGCGCGGCCCCGCCCGTCGCCGCCGCAGGTGAGGCGGCCACGCCAGCACCTGAGCCCGGGGCTCCCCGCGGGGCTGCGAGAGGGAGCGGGGCGGGAGGGCGGCCGCGGCCCGGTGGGGGGGAGCCCGGCTCGCCGCAGCCCTCCCGTTTGGCAGAGTTGGGGCAGCGCTGCGGCGGGGCTGGCCCCGGGGGTAGCCGCGGGCGGGGGGAGCGGTGCCGGGCGGCCGGGGCTGAGCCGGGGCCGCGGGTGCGTCAGGCGCTGCGCTCTGCTCTGCTCCTCGCAGGTGGCGGTGGGGCGGCTCGGCGCGGGCACGGACCGCGGTGACTCCCCCGGCCCAGGGGCAGCGGCGACGGCCGGAGCTGAAACCTCAGAGCTGATGGAAACGGGGGGCGATGCCGGAGCGGCACCTCGGCGGGGAGGAGGCGGGGTCCTGGCGGCTGCCGAGCCTGGCGCTGCCCCGGCTGCCGAGACGAGCGTGAACATGGATGGGCCCGGCGGCGACGGGAGGAGCGGGCCGGGAGCCCCGGGTGCTGCTGCTCCGCCGCCCCGCGCCCACTGCTCCAGGGACCCCAAGCTGGTCCATCAGCGGTTCCTGCGGAGGAGCGTGGTGGACTCGGACCAGGAGGAACCTGCTTTCGACCTTCCCGAGTCCGAGCATCAGCGGAAAATCATCCTGCTCCCGAAAACCCGGCGGATCATTGCGGAGAGGGCCAAGGCCGGGCAGGGGGCTGGGGAGCCGGCGTGCCCGGGGGCTGAGCCCGCTGGGGAGCTGAAGGCAGCGCCGGCCCCGGGCAGCCTGCTCGAGGCTGAGGAGCAGAAGGAAGCTGGCAGAGATGTGGAGAGGAAGGATGCTTTGTCGGACGCTGCCAAAGATCAGAACAAGGCAAAGAAAGAGGAGCCTGAGGAGGAGGCTGACATGAAAGCGGTTGCCACCTCGCTGGATGGCAGGTTCCTCAAGTTTGATATTGAACTCGGGAGGGGATCCTTCAAAACGGTCTATAAGGGCCTGGACACGGAGACGTGGGTGGAAGTTGCGTGGTGTGAACTTCAGGTAAGCCGAGCTGATCCTCCTGTGGTTTTTCTGCTTTGTAAGCCTAGGTGCTAAGGGCAACGTGCCGGTGTCATCTATAGCAGCTCAGCGTTGAGCAGCCTTTATAGTCACCACTGCTGAGTATCCAGGGTCTAACTATAGCGCAATATCCTCATTGGCTCTCTATCTACCACCTTATGTACACTCCTCCCAGGCTTAACCCTCTCGGCCCTGGGATCTGACTGCTGATGCTAACGATGTTAATGTAGAACCTGTCATATTGCATAAAAAGGTGTTAACGTTGGACCTGTCCTATTGCATAAAAATGTCAGGAGTTGAATCTCTCTGAATGCACAGAGCGTGCCAAAACGAGCTCGGTGGAGCTCCTCTCATCCCCTTACACCCAGCCGCTTCAGAACGCAGCAGCTGGATTTAGCAGAAGCAGAGCAGCAAGTCGATGTTAAATAGACACCAAACATAAATGAACTTGGAGGGCATTTGCAGGAGTGAACTTTCCTTTTGCTATCAATAGAAATGTATTACAGTTTTATAAAGATTAGAGACCTGCTGCCCCTTGACTTGCTCTTTCCCCTGCTCTGAAATTGTCACTGTCACCAGCTTCTTGTGAGTCCAAGCTCTGAAAGTACCCGAGTGCTTGCCTTCTTTTAGGTGTCATCAGCTGGTGCTTTAATTAGGTCAAAGACCTGTCTATCCAAATACCTTTTAAAAGGAAGATTTTAAATAAAAGATGTGATTTGAGTTCTACATCTTTAGAGTGAAGGTTTAGATACTGTCCTTTGCTGGTTTGGGACTGTCCTTTGCTGGTTTGGGACAGAGCTGTTACCCTTTCCTTAGTGATTTTTATATTCTGACTTCTGTAAAAATGATGGTGGTATAGGATTAATTTTTCTTTGTGAAGCTTTTAGCATCTGTTACCAACCTCACTCCTATTAGCATCCATTTGAATGAGACCTATCTAAGAGAAAAAGCTAAGACAGCCTTTTATTTCTTTTCTTGAGCTATTACTTAGTCAGAGTTACTCTGTAATTTTGATGTGAACTGGAAGATTTAGCTTTTGGTTATAATTTGGGGTCCTTAAACTCCCACTGTCTGACTGAGCCTTATGGCCTATGAGGGTGTTTGAGAATAGCATGTGAATAATGTGATATCATAAACCTGAGCTCCTGATTGTTTATTTTTTAATGTTGCCTCAATCTGTAAATATCTCCTGGCTTCCTGGGATAGGTGGGGATGGATGTGCAGCCTCATTGTCATTCCCTAATGATTTAATTACACAATAGAATCATAATTCACTGCGGTGCTACTTCCTTAATAAGAAGTATGGGGAGCACTGCTCAGTCTTCATAATCCTGAATTTCCATGGCTTTTATTAGACAGGGATGCAGAGCCCCAGCAGCTGGGCAAGGTACAGCCTTGGGGCTGAGGACAGGCTGGGGAAGGGGCTCAGCTCCTCTCCCCACAGGCTGGAGCAGGTCCTGGAGGGCTGGTGGGGATGGGGAGAGGCTGTGGGATTGCCAAGGGGATTTAAAGGGGAGCGGAGCGAGGAGAGCCTTGCTCAGGCCTGGTCTTTGTCTGACATCTGCTTGAAACGGAATCCTGAGTGTGTGAAGCTTTTACTTGGGCAGCCTGGAATGTAGGATGGTAACTGGGATGCTGTTGGAGGGAAGGTTGTCTGTAGGAAGAGGCTGGTGTCCAGCTGTCCGTCTGACCAGCGCAGACCAGCTCTGTCACTGCAGAGCGATCGCACGGATCAGGAACTCGTCTTGTTCCCAGATTTTCTCAGTGCACACTAGGAGGGGAGTTGGAGTGGATGTATTTTCAACATATTTTCTGTAACAGAATAGCTTTAACTACAAAAGATTGCCAAATGTATCAGAGAACACAGTGCATTGGAATTCCTGTGTCTGGGACACTTACACCTAAAAAAGAGATTGGGAAGCGAAAATTGTAGGGAGAAGCTTACCTGGTGATTTGTTTTCTTATTCCTGGTTACACTTATGTAGGAATTCTTGAACTGACTGCATGTGAAGAAATCTGTAATCATTCCCCAATTCCCACTAGATTCCATTATATCTGCTCCAGCTTAGATAAGATCTTACTACTAGATATTTTCAGTTTAATACAGAATTTGTTCTAGACTTCTGATTGTAGAAAGAAAACTTATTTGAGTGCTTTAGAGAAACTGGTGTGAATCTGTAGAAGTAGGCAAGGGCTGCTGGTTCTCCTGGTCTGTTTGCTGTCCAGACTTGGAGGGGATGCCAGGTAATGAGAGATGGTAATGAGTTTTGAAAGCCAGTACTTTGGTCTGGCTTGAGAAAGTCTAACTGCATGACAAAAGTCTTTAATCACCACGGGATTAAAGTTTCTAGGATGATTTTGCATGGAGGAAGCAGTCAGGAGAAGGTGTGACACTTGACTCCTGGGATTTTGAACACTTCTATGGAAGCTGTGCCAGCCAGATATGCCCCTGTTTGTCTCTTCCTTTGTAGGAATTCCAAGTGCAGATATCCAGAGCAGGAGACTGAGGGGAAGCCATCGCCACTGTGCTGTTGAAGACAAAATGACTTCCTCTGCAGTCTCAAGCTGTCAAAACCCATCCCAGAGCCTTTTTGTGGAAAAATTGCAACAAATTGTACTTTGTCTTGCTTCTGGAGATGCACTGGTGCTTGTTACTTTTAGAGCTGGAGAGTTAAAAATGAGCAGTACTGAGGTTCCATGCAGGCATTAATCCTCTGTCCTTGCTCAGCATTTTTTCAGCCCAGTTGTACTGTTGCCTGTGTGTCTGTCTTTTTTTGTCTGTCTGTACAAAGACCTTGTGAGCCATTCTTGTTCAGTGGTTTTATTTCATTGAAAAGGTGGCTTTAGGGTTCAGAACCGAAATCGTGGCTTGGATTAGGGTAGGATCCAAATACCAACTGAACCAGATTGGGGGTTTAGACCTGTCTGAAGACGTGAAAGCTCTTGTCACATTCTAGCTAGAAAATAAGTTTATTGTTCCTTCCTGAAACTGAAGTATTGCAGGAGGATTAGTCTGCCCTTGCAGTTTGGAAGGGTTTGCAGTCTAAGGTTTTCAACAGCCATAATTAATTTTAATTGGTGTTGTAAGGTTGCTGTGTGGTGAGGCTTCAGCTCGCAGTATTTCAGTGTTGCACTCGTAAGTAAAATGTTGGGTCATGAATAAGGAATATAGGCTTTTGGCATTCTACTGCTGGCAAGCCAAATACTCTTTTTAGTTCGATGAATGGTTCCAAAATCCCCATCCTATTTCCCCTTGGGAATGTGTATGGAAGCTGCAGAAGAGTCAAACCTGGTACTATCTCAAATGCAAAGACTTCCTTGTACTTAATGATTCCCACTTGGCCTGGGAATACTGAGTTTCTGTTGGATTGCATTTAATTCTAGGGTTTTTGACAGTGTGGGAAGGATGTTGCTGTACCCAGGGTGGGGAGGTGACAAATGCCTGTTGGTGGATGCTGCAGGGAAGCCAGGCTTTTCCCACTGGTTGCCCAGACTTGTTCTCTACTCTGTGTACTGGTACTTAGATGGACACTGGGTTCTTTGGGACACTTGGCCTCCAGGTGCCCTGTGTGAGAATGCAGCTCTGTAGAGTGAAGGATGGGCAGAGGTCAGTTCTCCTTCCTTACACCTTACCCATGTAGCTGAAACTAGAAATCAGGGGTATTGGAACTGTTTTCCTAGTGGCCACCAAGCCAAGGGGTGCAATAGCAAAACAACCACGAACAGACATGCTGCTCTAAGCTGCAGCTTCTTACCCCCCTTGGCAGCTTTTCTGCCAAGCTTCTGGTTGTGTACTTCTGTAGGGAAAAATGTGATTGTTTTTACAAGATAAGTGTTTTACTTCACAGCTTTGTATCACTTTTCCTTTTTGATGTTGTTGCTGGTCCCTTCAAACTGCCTGAGCAAAAGAAGATGTGGAAGTCCATTGTGTGTCTGAAGTCACTCAGGTGTTCAGGAGTCTCAGATTTTTGGCAGGCACAGATCTTACCTGAAAATCAAGTTCTAAATGTGTATGCATTTCTGAACATCTCTCACTTGGTTCATATGCAGTATTAATATGGGAACAGATAGTGGATTTTCTTGATCTGAGTTTTTATTCCTTAAATGAGAAGCTCGTCCAGATTGACAGCTGACTGATCTCAATATGGCATGAACGGTCTAGAAGTGTAACATGAGATCAGACTTTGTTTTAATGCAAGGTGAGTAAAAGGGCATTTAAAGTCATTAATACTAGACTTATGTGAACTTGCTAATTTTGGTTTCTAAGGCTGATAATATTTTCTTGAAGCAAAATTTCTGGTTTGGTGAGTGGAGGAAGGGAGGAAAAGCATGCAGTTTATTTCTAACCATATTACCTTATGGATGAGAGAAGGCTAGGATGCCTGTGTAACTATTTTTTTACATTAAGTGGTGTTTTCCATCTTATGTCCACTGAGATGATCTGTGATAGTTGTTCAAAGCAATACCAAAAGCCCATGGCTCAGATGTTTTTGTGTAAGCAGATACGTTTGCATGGTTAAAATGGGAGCTGGTAAAGTGAACAAGGTAAAAGCAAGTTCACTTGGCTCTAGCTGGCAAATCACTTCTGGCAAAATTAAATTATTATGTGGAGGAGGAGGATGTCCTATGCTCCTGTATCAAGAATCCAGGGTTTGTTTTTTTCTGAAAAAGGCAATATCTTCAGGATTTTCACTGGTGTGGTGTTTGGCTTTTGTTAGTCTCCTTGGTGGCTGATATTGAAATAATAGCTGAGCACCATCTCTGCTGTTAATTTATTGCCTGGATAAACTGTGTAAATGAAAAGAATAATTTAGAAAATCTGCTTGGGAGAAGAAAGGAGGGAGACTGTATCTGAAAGCTTGAATCTGATATTGCTGTGTGCTCATATTAAATTAACTCAGACTAATTTTGTCTGTTTTGAGTTAATTCTTGAGATGGTGACTTCTGTTTAAATGTGAACAATTGGCTTAGCTCTGCTTTCCAGTGTCAATATGAAAACATGTGGCTGTATCACTGGTGTTTGTTAGTGTAGCTGTTGCCCTGACATGGAGAAGCAGGGTAGGGATACAGCAGTGGACTATTAATAGACTGCTTCTCAAATTCAGTAAATGAAGTAGAGCTGGGGCAGATTGAGATTCTGCCTCTGAATCAAATCAGACTCCTTGCTTTTGCTTTGGAGTACATTTTGCCTAAAGGTTGGTCGTATGCTGTTTTAATCCTGGTTAGGCTCTTCAGGCTCAATGTGTGGAGTCCATTTGCACTGTGAGGAAATGACTTAAAATAAAAACAGAACTTGGAGTAAAGGATATTTCTGGTCCCTTTGGTCATCTCTTGTCCACTGCTGATAGGGGAGAAAAAGTTGATGTTGCAAGATGTCACCTCTGTAATGTTCACACATAGTGTATGGTCTGACTTGTGTGTTTACCATGCTTAATGTATAGTCTGCTGCCTCCTTTTGTGGTTAGGATGTAGCAGGGCTCTGGAGAACGCTCAGGTATGCTGGTAATGATGGGCTAAAAGAAGGGTGGCAATAACAATTCAGCTGTGGTTACTGGAATTCTCAGGATTTTTGCATGCTCTGAGAGATTAGAGGTGCTGCAGAGGTTGGGAAGAGTGGGTGGAGGGTCAGGCCATGCTGTAAGGATCAGGTATGGAGGGATTGCTGAGCAAGGAGGTGGTGATGAGCCTCCTGTTCTTTAGGAGCCCCACTGGAAGGGTGGGTTTGGATCTGAGTGCTGAGAAGAGCTTGCAACAGCTGTCTGATGGGGGAAGTTTGGTTTTTAGACTTGCCATGACATAGCTGTTGACTGCCAGCAGCAGGAGACTTAACTGTCTGTTCACTAGGCTGTGTGGTAGGTCTGACTGGCCAGAAAACATCACTGGCAGGTAAGTCCTGTGATGACCTTTAAAGGTCCCTTCCAACCCAAAACACTCTGTGGTACCTGGCTAGCCTGCAGGCATAAGGAAAAGGCATGTCATGTGAGATGTATGACACTTGGCATGTCTGTTGGAAAAGACATCTTCACTGGTCTCTGAAATAGGAGGGGTTTATGCAAATAACGTTTGGAGACTATCTGAGAAGGTCATGCAGAAGCAGAACTGGTTTTCCTCTTGCTGAAGTTTGAAATGCATTATTTCCCTGAAGTTATATTGGCCTACTAGAAAACATGGGGGCTACTTCAATGTGCCTGTAACCCAGCTTGGCAAGGAAGGGGGAAGAAAGTTGAGATTTATTTTCCATGGAGTTAAAGTCAGCTAGGGTCGTGTTATTCCTGTGTAGATCTAAAGTGGAGGAACCAACTCACTGCCTTCCTCTTGTTTGCCAGAAGTGAGTTTTACAATTATTCTCAATTATATTCATCTTGGACAATGACTGGCTGCAGCTTCTTCTGTGGTGGAGTCTGGACCAGTTGTTAAAGCCACATGATGATAGATGCTTTCAAATCTGTTGCATCAGGTGTGATGGTTTTTCTTTATATTTAGAGAGAGAAGTCTTAGTTCCTCTTTGCCTCCATTTCACTTCTGAAGAACAAATAAAACAAGGACATTGATCTGTTGGTGGAAGTGTGAGCTGTTTGGTATGTAAAAAGGAAGGTGTTTGCCCTCATTTTCCATACTGCTTTTCTTCCCAATGAGTACTTGTAAATCTTTCTAAATCCAGTTTCCACATAAACCACAAAGCAGAGCCAGTTTTAGGTACCAGATCAGCCCCTTGCTCTGGAATGGACTAATCTTCAAACCATAAGCAGCTTCCCATATCCCTGAATAAAATCTTTGTCCTCCAAAGAAATAAAGTCCCTACTTCCTTTTGGTGTGATGTTTATCCAGAACAGCTTGTGTGCTGGGAATTTTATCCATTCTGAACTGGCTTGGGAGCTGCGCAGCTTCTGAGCTGTTCTGCTGACTTTCCACTTGCGTAGGCATGATCATCTGCAAAAGGCGCTGAGGATTTGGCACAGGGAGGGGATCATGAGTCCTGTGTCTCCTGTGATCACCTGGTTGTGGACACAGGGTGTTACTGAACACCACTAAGCTGTAAAAAGCATCTTAGTCGCCAGCCAGGCGTATGTAGGGGCTGATGAACTTAGACCGAGTTCTAAATCTGCTGGCAATAAAAGTGTACCAAAAACTTCCTACAGTGACTGGGTTTGTTGGTAGCAGTGACTTGGCTTACTCCAAATGTGTATGGTTAAGTTGTGTGTGGTGGTGTCATTCTACTCAGTCCCTGGAAGAAAAAAAATAAGTCAACTCCTCTAATTGTACTAATCTTAAATTTTATTTTTGGAAGATGTTCCATCTGAAGCTTGAATGATCTTACCTACCTGGATTTTCAGTTAACCAGCATCCCATCAACGCTCTTTTCTAAAAAACCTCCCAAAAAACCCAAAAAACAAAAGAGGAAAACCCCCAAAACAACAACAAACCCCTACAGAATGTGCTGTGGCTTGTCTAACCCCATTGTGGCTACAGCATTACTGCAAATAAGTGAATTTTTAGAGCTGATGAGATTTCTTCCTTCCTTCTCCAGAATCTTCTGTATAAGTGTGTGTGTGCATTTAATTCACATCAGGTGTCCCAGTGTGCACAGTCTGATTTTCATAAGTTATTTACTGGAAAGTAATTTTGCTGTGTTGTAAATAATAAAGCATAATGGCTGTGTAATGTGGGGGTTAAATATGCAGTGGGAGTGATGGGTAAAGTGAAATAGCATATTATGGGAACATACATGTTGCTGAAACTATCAAGAAAGGAGTAACTTAAGACCTAATACCATCTGTTCTTCAGTTGTTTGCTACAAAGGGATACAAAACACTTATTCATGAGCCCTGAGGAAAACAGACAGGAGAATGCAGGCTCAAATAACATTTCTGGGGTTTTTTCTTCTTTGGCCATTTTTTGGTGAAATCAATCTGATCTTCATTCCTGACTCCTTAAAGGAAAATTGAACGTGCTTTGAGTAGTGTTTGAGCCTGTTATGAATCTCTGCAGCACTTTTACATTAAAATTCAAATAAACTTTGGTATTTTTGGTTGGGTAAGTAAACTTAACTGCTTTCACTCCTGGCTTTCTCTAAGAAGATGAAAGCCTGAAAGGGAATGGGCATTTTTCTGTTACACACGAGTCCTTTTTTATTTTTGCAATTTTTTTGGGGGGAGGGAAGCTGTAATGTGGTCAGTGAAAGCAACCAATTCACCTTTCTTATATTCTGAAGGTCCTGCTGCAGTCCAGCTCTCCAAAAAAAAAAAAGGCTTTTTGTTTCATTTTAACCCAGAGAATTTGAATGTAAATCTGTATGGATGCTGCCTGACTGTTTTCCTACCTATGTTGATGCCTTTGGGGGACTGTCTTCCCTTTTCTATAACTATTTAGCAAAGCATGGCCCTCAGTAAGCTGTGTTTCTGTGCAGGGCACAGTAATGGTGTGTTCCATCTATTTGTGTATTAGCAGGGCTTGTCCAAATCCTGTTGTCAATGTGTTTTAGCTGCTTAAAACTGTTTAAAACCCAGTCAGACTGAAGAGATGGAGAAGGGTTTTTTCTTTAACTAAATAATAGAAAATTGTTTATATTCTATAAAATAAGGCTTAATTAAAAAGAGCAAATGAGAGTTGGTCACTTCATATATGGAAAACTGAGTATTTATTTTACAAAAGTATAGAACAAGCATTGCCCACATCTGCTTCTGAAATGGATGTGCTTTTCTCTCTGGCACGTGCTTGAAGGATTAAAATTACGGTGCTTATTCCAGATTTTTGTACAATAAGCAGCTTTTTAACATTGCTTTTTCTGATGCTGTCTGGATTTTTTTCAGTTAGAGCAACATTTTGGGCGACCCATTGTAGTTGCTGGAGCTGACCCAGCTGTGGTGGTTGACTGAGCAGAATCAATTCTGCCTGTTAAAACAGAACAGTGTGGAAGGGTGGGGGGAAATCAGAAAATTTCCAGCAGGTTCATCTCACTGCTGCAAGCCTGTGCAACTTTCTTCTGAAACATTTGCTAATAGCTGGAGCTTGTAAAACTGATTCCAAATAGTTTGTTCTGTTCTAGGCTCTACTGATTAATTAAGGAAAATTGCCATAGTTATGTGCATTTGAACTTGCTTTGTTTCTCTTTCATATTAGTGCTTGGTTTGAGAATTGCTGCAGATAATAAAGCAAGTGTTGCACTAATAAAATGGACTTGCATTTCTCAATTACAATTAGCCTTCTATTGCCTTCAATTACTAGTGGAGGATGAGAATATCTTGTCCTTTAGCAGACAGCGTGATCATGACTAACGTGGGTACATGAGTACATTGCATGGACTTAATGCTGCTTGGGCATATATAGAATCATTAGTAAAAGCAGAGAAAATACACAACCCCTGTACAAAACCACAGGATGCAGGGCAAAATGAGTTGGTAAGAATGACCTAGAATGGTTGCTTATCACCCATCAGTGATCCTGTCTCCTCAGGTTGTGCCTCACCCTTGCCTGGTGGTTTTAGCACATGCTGCTGGGGATGTCACATCAGTCCCTGCTGCCCTCCAGACTTCTGATTTTTTTATTATAACTTGTGCAACCTCTTTTATTGACCTTAATGAATTCAAAAAGTCATTGTGTCAGTTCAGCCTGACTGAAGCCTGTGATCTCCAGGAACTTCCAGCATGGGCAGATGGGGGGGGTGGGGGAGGACACAACATCATGTGATGTTTGGGCATTATTTGTATTGCAAGTGCCTTGTTAATCTGAAGCTCTTGTAGCACCATTCCAGGAAACAAAGGGGGATTTGTCTGTAACTTCCCTCTGAAAAAGTGAGAGGAAAGCTTCTGCTGGTCCTCAGATGTGTGTCAGACTCTTGAACTGGACTGAAGTTACCTAAAGCAAACTTGAGCTATAAATTCTTCTAGACTGCTGAGAGCTTCTGAGCCACAGTGGTGTCAGGTAGCAGTGATCGCTTGGGCTGTAAATAGAAGACTTATTTTGAAGTCTCCATTTCAGACCTTGAAGACTCTATGCTCAGGCTGGTCTCAGACCTGCATCAGGCAGTGGAGGGTTAAACTCGAGCATCTGGGGCCAGTTCCTGTACCTGGGGAAAGTGTGACCCTTAGGTGGTTGTAGGTGTGCTGCCAGTGGTGTGGGTAATGAGCTGTGCTGGCTCAGAGCAAGGACCTGAAGGAGCATCATGCTGGTGGGGAAGGCTCTGTCCAACAGTTGGGCACTCCATCTGCATCCACATGGACTGTCTGGGAGAGGGGTGAGACCTGTGGCTGATGGTTCCACTGTCCTGTCCAGCAGGCTCTGATGTTTCCTCTTGGGACTCAATTCTTACCAGAGGATGGAAGAACTTCCTGTCTTGGAAGCACAAAGTTGCAGGAGGTGTGCTCCTCACCCTTCCTACCACAAGTAGTGGTGTGACTAGTCTGGAGGCTTTGGTAAAGGTTCCAATGACTGTCATGGGTGAGGATGGGAATTTGAAATTAATCCCTCCTGTTTGTTACATCCTTTGGTCCAAGAATTGCTGTGATAGGAGGGAAGATGGGCAACACCTCTTCTAGGTGTTACATAAAGAGGAAAGTAGATGCCATCAGCCAACTCTTTCAGTGTGGTGGGTGTGCTCCACAAATGTCTCTTGGCTTGAACTGTTTGAGGAATGGATGAACAGTTCACTTCTGGGTCTCTGCTGTGTTTATATACAGCAAAGCCATTGAACTAAGTTAAGACTGAGCCCACGTGGGGCATATGCAAGAGACCTTAGCTTCTGCAGGCACCTCATCCTAAGAACAGGCCTGATGCTTTCAGTGTGCTGGCAGCTGGAGAACTGAGTGTCAGAGCTGCAAGTGCTTTCAGAAGAGCATATTTGGACCCAGGTCAATTTTATGCCTTTATTTTTATAGTCTCATGTTAAATTAAGCCAACTGGATGGATTCCTATGTGATACGAGATACTCCTACGAAGGCACCCTGTGGTTTCCTCCAGGCTATAGACAACTCTGAATCCTTGGATGTGGAAGAGGATTAAGCATTCTTTTCAAAGCATAGAAGAAAGAAACTTGTAGCAAATATCTGTGGTTGGCAGAGGGAAATGAAGTGAAATGTCTTTTTCTAACTCTTTGGAATAAATGATATATATTTTGTGGGATTTCTCTTTGCAGCTTGATTACTTGAGCTCCTGTTCCTTGTTCCTTCTCTACCTGCCACTCTTAAGCACTCAAAGCCCATACCCCCACCAAGGAATACACCACATCAACAACCAAAGCCCATACCAAGGAATACACCACATCAACACCTGGGCTGCTACCATGGCAGACTTGTCCAAGAGGAGAAAAGCAGCTGTGCTCACTGCTTCCAGAGACAGTTGTGACATCTGATACCCTGAGAAACAGTTAATACCTAAAATATGTGTGATCTGAGATGTGTATCTGTTTACTTAAATTACAAGTTTTTAACCACTGAACCTACAAAACTATTAGGAACAGCAATTCTTCCTCTAGGTAACATCAAAACATTAAATACAAAGCTTCACTTATTAAAGTATGGCTGGACACTTATAGAGCTATCTCTCAGGTGGCTTGAGGGAGGGAGAGAACAGGTGAGTGCTCACTCACACATGGGCTTGAAAGAAAACTTTTCCTCTAAATAGGTTTGGGTTTGGGCTGCAAACTCTTATGTGTGGAGTGAGACACTGGAGATGGAGTTTGTATGTATTCAAAAGCCACTCTTGCAAATAGACAGGAATGTGGATGTTTATTGCCTTTTGCCACACTGATACCTGTCTGCATTTTGATATCTCTGTATTTTTCTTCCTTGATGAGCAACTCAATTTATGATAAGCATTGCTGGGGAGTACTGTCCATATTGGGGGGAGGGGAATATCTCTGAGCATAAAGAACAGCTAAAAGGGGAGGGTCTGTGACTGGGGAGTTAGCTTTGCCTGAGGAGAGTGCAAGGGAAGATGCATGGCTTACTAACCTGGGACCTAAACATGAATCCCAAATTCTCAGTGTGAGGGGTGTGACTGATGCTGAGCTGGTTGTGTAGCAGACTAGGGAAGGATTACACAGGGTAGTTCATCAACCTGTTCCCTATTCCTTTGTGCATTTTTAGGGAGGCTTTGATCTAAATGGTTGCTATTTCACAAAAAAATTCCAATAGGCTTTTAAAAAACAGTTTAATGGCTTCTTCCTTCTCGTTCTTCCTCTTCCCTCTCCTCTACTCCCTGCAAAAGGACAGAGTCCTGTTCTTCAACACCTTCTGTGCCACCATGGGATGTATACAAATCCACTTGGGTTTTTTTTTTTCCATGTCCCTTTCTTTTGTTTGGAGGGTCATCTTCACAACCACATGAAACTGTCTCCCTCGATTAATCTCATGTGATACTGTTTCACCTAATGGTCTTCTGGTTTTTCTTCCAGTTGTCCACAGGGTTTGCTAGGGCAGCATTGGTCAGTGACACCTGTGGTAGCTTCTGGTCTTTTGAAAATTCCAATGGACCTGAGATGGAAATCAGAATTTGCAGAGAAATAAAGGAAAATGAAATAGCACCTAGTGAGAAGAATTGAAGAGGCATTTTATAACTTCTTGTGCAATAATTATTAGTTTCTGATTATTAGTAATGACTGATAGTTGTAGTATTTCTGACTGCCTTGTTGATGCTTAGCTACCCTAATTTTGATGTTGCAGAGAATGATTTAACAGTTCATGTGCTGTAAGTATTTTGTGATAAAATGTCTAAGTTGTGTATTTTATGCATGCTGAAGTATTCACCATCCTAGTGTGTTACCTCTGGTTTTGAGAGCTGAAGCTGTAGTTCATGGATTCTCTGTTAGAGAAAGGAAAAATGCCATTAAAACATTTCCCCTAAGCTAATTCCTGTGTGCAGAAGGAGAGAACTCTGTAATTTCTAATGAACTGTGACCTTTGTACCGCAGAAGATATAAAGCCTATGTTTCAAAATGGGTTTCTGCCAGCAGGGTAACTGGTGAAATCATCTGGTGCTTGGAGTCCTCGGTGCCTAGTGAGATGGGAACTCCTGAGGAGCTGCTTCTCACAGTTTGGTTATTCCTGATGGTGCTTTTCTGTGGAATTTACTAGTACTAGGTCCATGCTTTTTCCACCATTTGCCCTTCAGTAGGGGCAACAAGAGAATTTCTCTTTCCCTTTATATAATTTTTCCTGAACATTGAAAGCTGGGTTGGGCCGGGGACAGCAGGGGAGATGTGCAGGCGCACCCAGCATAAGTGCAATCTTATTTCCTGGAAAACAAAGGCTGACAAACTTCTGAAATTGTTTTCTGGCAACCCCCGAGGGATGGGTTCTCATAGCTCTGTCTCGCTCTTCATAAGTTCATTAAGTCTGTGAGAGATGCCAAACTCCCAGTAACTGGGGATGAGTGCTGGACCAAGAGCTGCTGATGAGATGCAGCCTACAGAGATGCTGCTCTTGGCCTCAGAAGTGGTCCCTGGAGATGGAAAGTGGTCACTGGACCAGAGCGGACTCTGGGTCCTGCTGCTGCTGGAGCGGTGCTCTGTTGCTCTCCTGTGTGATATCTACATTACTTATAGTGCTTATATAGTGCTATAAAGACCATATGTTCAACAACAAGTTCAACAAGGCCAAGTGCAAGGTCCTGCACCTGGGTCAGGGCAACCCCAAGTACAAATCCAGGCTGGGCAGAGAATGGCTGGAGAGCAGCCCTGAGGAGAAGGACTTGGGGTGCTGGTGGATGAGAAGCTCAACATGAGGCGGCACCGTGCGCTGGCAGCACAGAGCCAATAACCGTGTCCTGGGCTGCACCCAGAGCAGCGTGGGCAGCAGGGCCAGGGAGGGGATTCTGCCCCTCTGCTCCGCTCTCCTGAGACCCCCCCTGCAGTGCTGCCTCCAGTGCTGGGGCCACCAACAGCACAAGGACATGGAGCTACTGGAGCCAGTGCAGAGGAGGCCACGAGGATGATGCCAGGGCTGGAGCAGCTCTGCTGTGAGGACAGGCTGAGAGAGCTGGGGCTGTTCAGCCTGGAGAAGAGAAGGCTCTGGGGAGACCTTCCAGTGGCCTCCCAGTACCTGAAGGGGCTCCAGGAAGGCTGGGGAGGGACTTTGTCCAAGGGCAGGGAGTGACAGAACAAGGGGTGATGGCTTGAAACTGGGAGAGGGGGGATGGAGCTGAGATGTGAGGAAGAAATTGTTTGGTGTGAGGGTGGTGAGACCCTGGCCCAGGTTGGCCAGAGAAGCTGTGGCTGCTCCTCCCTGGAAGTGTTCAGGGCCAGGTTGGATGAGGCTTTGAGCAACCTGGTCTAGTGGAAGGTGTCCCTGCTGCTGGCAGGGGGGTTGGGACTGGATGGGCTTTAAGGTCCCTTCCCACCCAAACCAGTTTGTGATATTTCTATAAAAATGGATGGGCACAGTGAAGTGCTTCAAGTGTGTTTTAAAGTAATTTCTCAGCCTGGATGAATTAAGTAAAAACCACTCCTTGTTTATCATTGTTGCATCAAACATACTCAGTTTTTCCATCAGTTTAGTAGAGTTTTGCATGTGTTTTTCTCAGAGGATACATATTGAAGGGTCAGAGTGAACTATAATCTGTGACAGAGCAGAGTGCTTAACTGCATGAATGGAAAAATGGAAGGACGAGTTTAACTAGATCTTAAACATACTCAATTGTTAATTACTTATAGAGGTCTAAGACAGATGAATAATTGCTCATAAAAGCCTGTTCAGCTTAAAAAAAAAATAAAAGGGCAAAAAACTCTGTGTACTTTTGAGGTGCTCATGTACCAAACTTTTAGAATCCCTTAGCCAGGGTTTGTGCATTTGTTTCAATAATTATATTTAGTCTGTGTTTTAAGCATTATTTATATATATATATATATATATATATATATATAAATGTAATAACATTCCCACAGCAGCAGCTTTTATTCTTAGGTCTGCCCAAAATTACCTTGCAAATTTACCTGGTTTTAAAACAATTCCTTGCGCTGGTAGTGGTGTGATGACAGCGGGTCTTGGGGGTATTATTTCTCTTGCAAGATTAAAGTGAACAAAAAATTATTTTTTAGTTGAAGAGGGATAACAGAAGTAGCTATGTAGAGTATAGAGCAGGAGCAGTATGTGAGCTGTACCAGAGCTGTGATCTCCACAAGGGAGAACACAATGCAAAATCAGTATATTTGTAAATATATGTATTTTTACAGCATAGCTTGAGAGTCAGTGGTTCAGTTGATTGACTTCTTAACCCTAGATGTGGAGGTGAGAATATATGCTCCAATGTTTCCTTTGCTTTAGAGAAAAAAAATCAGTAATTGTCCCTTTCTTCAAGTAACCGTTTTAAGGAACATTGTCCCTGCTCTCTGGGTTCATTTGGTGCTGTTCAGCCCTGTTAAACAGCTGAGCTGATGTATCTGGTAACGATGCTGCGAGCAGCGCGGAGAGTTCAGTGAGTGATGGGGGTGTTGAGATCTGATTGAGATGGCTTTGCCCTCACTTGTTGAGTTGCTGTTTACTTTCAGGTGTTCACTCTTGGTTTGCTTGGTCTTTGCTTGTTGTAAGATGGGAGTTACTTTGGAAAAAACCACAAACGTGCCATAGTGATCATAATACAGAGGATAAAATGTTTGCACAGGTGAGATAAATGCAAGGACCCAAAATAGTCAATATCCTCCTAAATTTAGCAAGTGTTAAATAAGATCATTGCAATTAGTATTATTCTTTGTTAAAAGAGCCTTAAATCCTTTATGCAGGCTTTTAACATTAATTGCAGTGTGTGGCACTCTCAATTGTAGGGGTGCAGAACAGACAATGTACTTCTGGCAGGCAAAGAACACCTGAATGGTTTTAAAAAAAATAAATTAAAAAAATCATTAGTTTGTGAATTCTCAAGTTCTTTCTTTAGATAGCACCTGGAGCAGCTTAGGAGGATTGTGAACTTGTTAGGCAGAGTTCTACATAAGCCTTGCTTTTACAATTATTTTACCCGTTTCTCTGCACTGCAAGTGGTCCATGGGCTTGCCCTGGGGCGTCCTGGGGGAGAGGGGGCTGAGCATCTGCTGCCGTACGATGAGATGCCAGAAAGTCGAGAAACTTGATCTTTAAAATGGAATGGCAGCTCCAGGGAAGGCTGTGCTGAAACTCTTGTTTCATTGCAGTCAATAAATTGTTCTTAGAATTTCTAATTTTGAAAACTTCTGAAAACCAAGCTTTAAATTAGTCTAAGAAAATCATATTGTGACTTAAGTTTTTCTTCCATCTTAAAAATGCCCTGGTGGTTTTGTGTGGGGTGATAATCTGTATCTAGATTTTGGTATGTTATTATTATGATTTTTATTTGTAATAGTCAAGCCATTGAGTTCTTTGGAAATTGGGTGAACCTGCTGGGAAGACTAAGCCAGCCCCCTCCTGCAAGGAGTCCTTTGCTGAATACTTCTGAGCAATCTTTTCTGAGGTATCTAAAATTTAACTACAGCTGCTTGGAACATCTTGGAGCTCCAACTTGTATATTTTTAGTCTTGCAAACTAAAAATACATCTTTTAGAAAAAAAGAATTATATTTGCAGTAAATCAAATTATATTTGGAACATTTCAGGGCTCCAACTTGTACATTTTTAGTCTTGCAAACTAAAAATATATCTTTTAGAAAAAAAGTATTATATTTGCAGTAAATCAAATGATATTTGTTTCAAGAGTGCTGATATAAAATGAGTGGTCTTTGAAAACTTTCTTGTCTAGAGCTTGATGAAAACCAAGCTTTTGTCAAAATAAAGGGCTCAGCATAGTGTGCTGATGGTGATGAATTCCCAGGGAGGCTGCCCAGCGCTCTGTTTCTTTGCACCCCAACAGAAAAATGCTGCAGATTATTTCTGTCACCAGATGAGCTGAAAGGGCAGAAAGGGGTAAGGAGGAATTTTCTGGACTTAATGTCCCAGTTGGGGCAAGAGCAGGAAGGGCTGATCTGGCACGTGCTGTGAGGAGCCGCCTCCCCGAGCAGGAAACGCTCTTTCAATAGCACACGTTTTACACTGATGTTGTTGGAGTGGGGATTAATGTGGTTTTCCCATGGAAATTTCTTGGGGGACAGGGATGTGATGAGCAAATGTCTTTAGCCAGCCTTGTCTCAGTTTGCAGGGAGAAAACTCCCAGGCTCTTCCACTTGACTTTCTCCTGCTCTAGAAAAGGCTGTGGGAGTGTAAATGCAATTAAGAAATTACCCCAGGGTTGTTGTTTGGTTGGTTGGTTGTTTTTTCCCCCTTTTTTAAAGTTCAACAGGTAAGGAAGTTTTCTTTTCTACACCTGTATTTCCTGGCTCCCTTCAGACCCTGCAGATGAGGGCTGCTTTTCCCTTGGCACCCTTTTCTGTTGGAAGTTGGAAATATTAAATCCTATTGCGGGCTGAGGCTGCGAGGTTTTTAGAAAAATTTGGTTTCTGTGTGTTTAATAAGTTGCAAAATCTTATGTCCATGTGAAACACCTTCATGTTATGGTACATTAACTTAGTGTTTGGGTTTTTTTGTCTGCTTTTGGTCTTACCTGCTGGCGCCGAGCGCTCTTGCGGCAGCGCTGGCCGTGGTGGGAGCGTGCCCATGCGGCCGGGCTCTGGACTGGAGCAGGGCTTGAGGACCAAGGGCTCTCCTTGATCATCTGTAGGGTGGAAAACGAGATTTGTGAATTTAATTGGTAGAACAAACTTCTGTTGATGTATTTATTTCCTATCCTATTTTTGTCACTTGCATTTTAAACCGTTTTTATTCAGGGCAATGTTCTGGAGGACCTAATGTAGTTAATTGACTTAAAAAAAAAAAAAGAGGCAAAACCAGCAACCAAAACCCAAAACACCCTATTGGGAATGAAAGGTCATCACAGAGCTTTGAGTTTGAAGTCCAGCCAAACAGATGTGGTATTTAATCCGTCTTTCCTTGGAACAGCAGCCAACATATAAAAGCTGTAATAAGAAAATTATGAATTATACCCTCTTCTCAGCCTAACTGAATGTCCTCGAAACGAATAGGTACAGTGGTGGCTTCCTTTGGATGTGCCTTCCTTTCCTTTTCTCTCTGGGTTTCTAGGTTCCTGTCCTGGCTCTCCCAGGGTCACTAGCTGTGCTTCATCAGTTTATTTCCAGCTAGTTATCCTTCCCAATGGGTATCCCTGTTGTAAAGGGATCACATTTTACCAATGTCACAGAAAATATTGTTACCTGAATTCTGAAAAGACCTATTCCTAGAGGTTCTTCCAGGTCCTATTTCAAGCTAGTTAAGCTCTGTTGAGTTATTCAAATGAAGGGATGGTTTTATTCACAATTTAAGTGCACACCTATTTTTTTAAGAGATCACATATATTCTCTGCATCTGTTTTTCACATCTCACGTTCCTGAATTTCGTTTTCAAGAGCCTGCACATTTAATTGGGTGAGGAAATCCTTTCCTCACTTTATATAATTAATTAAATAATTGTTATGTCTCAAATAAAACTTTTATTATACAGAAAAGAAGGCATGTGGTAATATGTGGCTGTGTGGTATAATACTCTACAGTTAATGAAAAATATTCTGTATGATGTTAAAAATTTATATTAAAAAAGGTAGGTAAAACAGCAGCACCATTTCTCAGCTTTGGATGAATTTATTCAGGTATCTTTTTTTTACCATCAGAAATGGAGCTTTCTGAGCATTTTTCTCCCCAAACATCCCTGTATCTCCATGTCTGCAGAGCATGCAGGGCAGCTTGGTCAGGGAGCACGGTGTCATCTCTGTTGGACCAAGCTCTGTCCTTAGAGCAGCGGGCCTGGGAGAGGGAGACTGGCCAAGCACGGAGCAGCACGAGAAAGCAAGAATGAGTTGGGTTACCTGCTGTGAAATCCACTGTTTTAGAAACACCTGTGTAGGTATTTCAGGGATGGGAAACAAGCTGTGATGGGATCAGCAGGTGATGGTTGAAGGCACTGGTTGGGTTCTTGGTTGTTGGTGGTGGCCATGAGGCTCCTGGTAGCCCTGGGGGCAATGCTCTCCTTTGGTGATCTGCTGGCACAGGTAAACAGGTGAATAATCAGAGCTGTTTGGAAACAGAAGTCTAACAGAGCCTCTGCAAATACAGCTTCGGGTCAGACTGCTGTTAGGGCTGCTTCTTCCCCCTCCATGGGTTGTTTCTGCAGAGGCTGTTGCTCTTGGTGGGCAGGCTCTGAAAGCCCAGTCACACTGTGGTATGAGGGCAAGGCGATCGGTTCACAAGAGCGAGTTCTTAATGTTCCGTCCTCTCAAAATTGCTGTGAACGTACGGGGGAAAATGTGGTTCAAGTTGATATTGGAGAGATGTCTCCACGTGCAGAGGCACAGTTATGTAGCGTGGATGGAAGGGACAGCAAGTCCTGCTGCCTGCTGGCAAACTGTAGGACAACTGGAACGGGAGCGGTTGGGTGTGGCGGGCTCCACGTTCCACACCAGCACACAAAGCAGCGGGAATGGGACTTTTCCAGACTGTTTTTGTTTGATCCCCAAATGTTTGCATGATATTCGCTACTCGTTAGGCACAGCAGAGGGAAAATGCAGTCCAGGAAGAGTTAATGAAGGTCTGCAGATGAGGGAGCCATGCAGTGGCACTGCCTCTGCCGGGTCGGGCACACCCAGGGCTTTCTGCCCTGCTGCTTCGCCCATGGGCGGGTTGTCGACAGGGGCTGTGCTGGAGCCTTGGGCCCAGTACACACCTAACTGGTGTCAGGGTGGATGTGGCCACTGCTGGAAATCACGTTGTGCTGGTCTGGGTTTTGGTTTTGTTTTTTTCTGGGACATAAGGAGGGAATAATGTAATGTCAGTGCAGCAGAAGATTGAGAAGGCAGTCCAAGTGTTTTCCAAAGGAAGATACTCTGCATGGATGGATGCTTGCAAGAGGGGTGACTTGGGACTCAGCAGGGCATGGAGAGAGGAGAGGAATGAGGGGCTGGGATAAATGGGATGGGTGGTTGTGGAGAAGGACAAGCCCAGGGGCTGGGAGCTGTGGGCAACGTGCAGGCAGAGTGGGGGATGCCTTCCTATCCCATCTCTCCTGGCATGGTTGGGATCCCTGTCCTTGTTCCTTCACCTGAGCTGAAGCTGGCTCTATTCTTTAATGTGAACCTCCTGGTTCTCTCCACCTTCTTCTTTTCAGGACAGTCCTTCCCCTCACCACTATGGATTCCCAGAGCTGTTTCTCTGGTGCTCACTGGCCCAGCCTGGGCTGGGGGGTCTCTGCCTTGGAGCCAGGAGAGCTTTTCACTCTCACAAGGTGGCCCCAGAGCAGAGGAGCCCGCGAGGGGAGTGGGCAGCATTGTTGCATGGCCCTGGCTCTTTGTGTCTCGCCATCCCCCTGGGGTTTACCTTCCAGCCCAAAGTGATGAGCTCATATGTGAACTGATTTTTTCATCCTTATGTCACCAAGCTTTCATTTGTCTGGCTGAGGAAGTGGTGATAGTGTGTTCCTGTAGATGTGGACATTTCCTGCTGTCTTTCTGATTTTGTTTTAAATAGCCTACTTGTGTCAATTATTTTTCCTTTTTTAAATGACAGGGTTGGAAAAAGGTTTTCAATCTGTGTTTCTATGACTTAATTAATTAGAAATGATGCAGCAAGCCTGCAGGATGAAGGAGCCTTTTCTCGATGCTTTCTAGAAGTGCTGCATCTGTGAGCATTTGCCAAGGTTGCTGTTTGTAAGGACATGATCTTCCTGAGGACGGTGTGTCAAGTGCCCTGCTGCATTCTGCTCAGCATCATCTGAAGATGTAGAGCTGATGTCCGTACTGTCAGGCCACACAGGTGGGGTTTGGGTGTAGGAGAGGAAAAACTCAGCGCTTAAATCTCAGGAGCAATGAAGCATGAGTGTGTAATTTTTGGCTGAGGCTAAAGCACTGAGGTTCATGCTTGGTTTTCCACAAAGCCTCATCTCTTGAGAGTAGGTCTCCTGTTACGGGCTGGGCATGTATTTAGTGAAGCAACCAAGTAAATAGACTAGAAAAAATCATTGTATATTAACTTAAGGTTGGTTAAGAGAAACGGTGGTAATAACAAAAGAGAAACTAATCTGATTTGCTATAGTGGTAAATCAGCTCTAAATTGGTTACCGTGGTATCTTTATGTTGAAGGGTTTTTTTGTGAATTAATTATAATATGCTGTTTAACACCGGTATTTTTTATGTAAAACGCAAAATGAGCGTGCATTTGCCCTTCTCCCTTCCTGTCTTTCTGTCAAAGGTATATGATTGCTTTTTTTTCTTCTCAAGCCTTGATAGAGTGCAAGCCTTGAATGGAACTGGTGTTCCTGTTGTGCAAAGGTTTATGTTTGTGAGCCATCTCATCAATCACACCCGCTTTCCTTCTACATGTTTCCGATGGCAAGAACATCTGTTTAGGAGAATACCTCCCATCCCTGTGGGATCACTTTCCATATGCTCCCATCTCAGGATAAAATTAAACCAATGGACCTTGACAGTGTTTTCTTAACCAAAAATGGGTCCTGGTGCTTCTGTTAGCAGAACATGAACAGTATTATTTGATAATGACATGAATCACTTCCACTTGTGCTCTTCGGAGAGTAAGGCAGCATCTGCGTGACGTGAACCGTTCTTTGCACACGAGGGCAGATGGTGTGAAACACGTCTGAGAAGTGTCTGTCCAACCTGGTGCTGCCTGGCACGCTCACAGGGCAGTGGCTTAAGGGATTGAGAGCTTGGAGGTATGGCTACCACCAGAAGGAAGACAATAGAGCTCCTGTACGCTATCCAGCAAGACAAGGAGAGCTGCCAAGTGCCCAAGTTTCCTCGGGTATCTCCCCTTTGACAGGATCAGAGACTGGTGGAGTTGGAAGGGACCTCAGGAGATCATCCAGTCCAGCCCCCCTGCCAAAGCAGGTCCATCTCGAGCAGGTTGCACAGGGCTGCATCCAGGCAGGTTTGGAACATCTCCAGAGATGGAGACTCCACACCCTCTCTGGGCAGCCTGGCCCAGGGCTCCGGCACCCTCACAGGAAAGAAGTTTTTCCTCATCTTCAGATGGAACTGTCTGGGTTGCAGTTTGTGCCCATTTCCCCTTGTCCTGTCACTGGCCACCACTGAAAGAGTCTGGCCCCATCCTCTCCACACCCACCCTTTAGATATTGATCAGCATTGATGAGATCCCCTCTCTGTCTGCTCTTCTCCAGGCTGAACAGCCTCAGCTCTCTCAGCCTCTCCTCATCAGAGAGTTGCTCCAATCCCCTTATCATCTTCGTAGCCTCCTCTGGACTCTCTCCAGAAGTTCCTGGTCTTTCTGCAGCTTGGGAGTCCAGAACTGGACACAGCACTGCAGATGTGGCCTCACCAGGGCACAGCAGAGAGGGAGGAGAAATTAGTCTATAAATTTTTGTCTAGAAAATGAAGGGCTCAACTGTATGGTGTTCAGGGGCCTGAGGCAAGTGGCCCATCTGTGTTCAGACCAGCTCACAAGCAGGTGGATGTTGGTCAGATTGTACATGCAGGATAAATCCAACACGTGCTGGGCAGCCAGGCTGGCAGGGTGGGCTGTGGCCAGCTGCTCTGTGTGTGTGGATGGTCCCGTGTGGATGTCTTGCAGAAAAGGGCAGCCCACCTGAGGTCAGACTGGCTGCGGCTTCTCCCTGCGTTTGTCTCATCCTGCAAAACTGTGACCTGGCAAAATTAGCACCTTTAAAACACATTGTGGTCCTGGCGTGGCTGGGAAGTGAGTGCTAATGCACTGAGTGGCATTTCTAATAAAGCTTTCATTTGGAAACGGTCCGAAGGCTCAGAAATCCCTCACGGCTTTCGTGAGCGAAGCCCATCGGTGGAGCTGGGTGTGCACGCTGGGATAAACAGCTGCCAAGGTGCACTGTGCTTTTATGTTATTTTTTTTAATGTGTCTCCTGAACATTTAAATACCTCTCACCCTAGCATACACATCAGAGTGAGCTGAAAAGAAAAGCACAAGCTGCTGTTTCTGACTTCAGTTGCTTGGACTGGAACTGCGGTGAGTGCTTTGAACTCCCCTGCAGTCGGTTGCAAATGGGTGCCTGGCCTTGGAGTTAACCTGCCCCGCCCTCTTATGTAAGCTTTTAAGGTAATTTCTTGCCTTATTAGTGCTATTTTTCACGGTATCTTACCTGAATTTACTATGGAGCTATACAAAAAGGATATGTTGGGAGGAACTGGGCAAGTTATTGGGCAAGAATTGATGATGAGGCATTTCTGCTGAGTTGAATTAGACTCACAGACTTAAATTCATTCATCCTCCCTGTCAGCTGTACCTTGCCTTAATCCAGGTTTTGCTGAAATCTCTGTAGAAAATGTTGAAAGAAATAAATGATGAAAGAATTTATTCAAACGTAAAGTGGCATTTTTAATACTTCATTTAAAGGGATGAAAATGTTCAAATCGAGCCCCATGAATGTGCATGCAGAGACTCCGAAATCTCTTCCCAGGGCTGTTTCACAGAGGAGAGGCCATATCCCTTCAGAAGTTCTGAGCAAAGGCATTTTATGCAGAACACAGACCTCACCAATTCCCTTTATTTCCCCAGGGAGATTTTAAAAATAGTTAATTCTTGGTGTCAATTTGCCATGCTCAGACTAAGCTGGTTGGTGACCTGCTCTTCCCCACGAGCATGGTCTGAGCCGCCGAGGCGGGTGCTGCCTGCTGCCAGCCAAAGGCTGAGTGAGTGTTACAGAAGTGGTGCTACACAGAAACAGTTATTTTATTGAGAAAGAGGTAAATAAAATTATTTGAGGGTATCTGGTTTACTTTTCATTTCAGTAAGTCTTGAACATTTTCCTTCAAGGATATATCCTGCAACTTTTCTTTGCCCCAGAGTAGGGCATTTCTAGTAACATCCTGTGATATGTGGTTAAATTCTGCATTCTTTTTTTTCCCAGTCTACTCTGCAGACATCTGTGCTTTCATTTCTCTGTACAAGTCCCATTTTCCCCACGACTGAACAATAACTTGTTGACTGATGAAGCCCTTCTGTGTACTCACCTGTCACTTATCCTGGGCACTGTGGGAAACACGGTTCCAGGATTTACATTCTTTACCGTGAGTGTCCATTGCTGCTGGCAATCAAAAAAAAAGGTCTTAACTGAAATTGCTGGTTCTCCTTCACTAGTAATTCAGCTTTTCATACTAGGAAAAAGCTTTCATGCTGTGCAAGCCACAGGGACTTCAGAGAGCCCCGCATCTGCAATCTTAAAAGGACATATTGATTAGTCTTTATTAATAGGGAAATCTCTAAGGAGGGGTGAGATAACTGAGGTTTGGAAAGTTTAAAGAATAATTATAAAGCATTTTAAAATCATATGAAAACCAGGCAGAGTTCTCTGAGCCAACAGTGGGCCCTGGGGCCAGGAAGGCCAACAGCATCCTGGGGTGCATTAAAAAGAGCGTGGCCAGCAGGTTGATGGAGGTTCTCCTCCCCATCTACTCTGCCCTGGTGAGGCCACATCTGGAGTGCTGTGTCCAGTTCTGTGCTCCCCAGTTCAAAAGGGACAGGGATCTTCTAGAGAGAGCCCAGCAGAGGGGCCACAAAGATGATGAGGGGCCTGGAGCATCTCCTGTGTGAGGAGAGGCTGAGAGAGCTGGGACTGTTCAGCCTGGAGCAGAGCAGCCTGAGAGGGGACCTGATCAGTGTCTATAAATATCTGAAATGGGGAGGTGAAATGGATGGGGCTGGGCTCTTTCCAGTGGTGCCCAGTGACAGGACAAGGGGCAATGGGCACAAACTGGAACACCAGAAGTTCCAGACAAACTGAAGGAAAAACTTATTTCCTGTGAGGGTGCCGGAGCCCTGGGACAGGCTGCCCAGAGAGGGTGTGGAGTCTCCATCTCTGGAGATGTTCAAACCCACCTGGACACTTTCCTGTGCAACCTGGTGTAGGGAACCTGCTTTGGCAGGGGGGTTGGACTGGATGATCTCTTGAGGTCCCTTCCAACCCCACCAGTCTGTGATTCTGTGATTCTCAGGTCATTTTTCCTAATTTCTAGTCAAGTTTTGTTCTGTGCTGTATTTTGTGGTTTATAGGTGGTTAACTTTTACTGAGCAATGAGTCCATCTTCAGTTAAAAAAAAAAAAATCTTCTTTATAACTCCTTAATGAAAGTGTTTAGCAGTTATGTTACTCATCTGTTGAATACAGAACCATTTTGTTTAATGTGCACTTAACCAAATGGATCTGCAATCCTAAGTTTTGCAAGCAATGCAATTTGTCTTTAAAAAAAAACAACCCCAAGCAACCAAACCAGGTGGTGCCATTCAAATTCATGTGATTATTTGTAAGCACTGATGGTTTTTTCTTTAGTTGTTTCAAAGAGATTTTAATCTTTTTATTTACTGAAATTAATAGAGGAGGGCAAACACTTCTGTTGGGTTACTTCTCTGTAGGTTCTTCAGTTCTGCAGTATCTTGTTAGTGTGCTTGAAGTCAAACTCAAATTGAAAAGAGTTTTTATTTGCTTTGCATAGGTACACATCATTAGAGCGTGCAAGATAGCCAGGAATAGTGTCATCTTTATATACCCCCTTCTTAAGGGAGTTTGTAGAGTAAAGCTGACTCTTGCATTTTTTTCCTGTTTGCAGTGTGTTTTGGGGGAGGGAACAGAGAGAGGAAGGTTTCTGTATGTTTTTCTAACTAGTATTGGGTTTTACAAATATAGGAAATAGTATGTGATTAAATGCATAACAAGCCTTTTTTTGGCAAATAATGTCTCTGTCAACAGTAACTTCTCCATGAAATCTGAGTGTGAAGCCCCAACTGCCAGGCCATTCATTTCCAGAACCTAATTTTCCTATTTGGAAGTCTTTTAAGTATTCTTCAGCCAACCGTGTCCTGGGCTGCACCCAGAGCAGCGTGGGCAGCAGGGCCAGGGAGGGGATTCTGCCCCTCTGCTCCGCTCTCCTGAGACCCCCCCTGCAGTGCTGCCTCCAGTGCTGGGGCCACCAACAGCACAAGGACATGGAGCTCCTGGAGCCAGTGCAGAGGAGGCCACGAGGATGATGCCAGGGCTGGAGCCCCTCTGCTGTGAGGGCAGGCTGAGAGAGTTGGGGCTGTTCAGCCTGGAGAAGAGAAGGCTCCAGGGAGACCTTATTGCACCTTTCAATACTTAAAGGAGATCTGTAAGAAAAATAGGGACAAAATTTTCATTAGGGCCTGTAGCCATAGGACAAGGTGTGATGGTTTTAAACTAAAAGAGGGGAGATTCAGACTAGATACAAGGAAGACATTTTTACAATAATAGTGGTGAAACCCTGGCCCAGGTTGCCCAGAGAGGTGGTAGATGTCCCATCCCTGGAAACATTGAAGGTCAGGTTGGATGAGGCTCTGAACAACCTGGTCTGGTTGAAGATGTCACTGCAGGGGGGGTTGGACTAGATGGCCTTGAAATGTCCCTTCCAACCCAAACCATTTGATGATCCTGTTCTTTAAATCTTCCTAAAATTACAATTAGTATTTTGTCCTCATAGTTTTCCAGTTGTTATTGCTTTCTGTAGAGTCTCTGAATGTCTGATGCTGTTCATTAAATACAATGTATGGAACATCCCTTGCATCATGTTGTAAAATCCATACTTCTGTAGGCTAGTGATTTTAGCCTCTTAAACATTGGTGATCGAGGGGTCTGAACACACTGACTCAGAAGAAATGTATTTATTTCACCAGTTGTGAATCTGCCAGTGCAAGATATGGGGGGTTTTTTGGGTTTTTTTTTTTTGCTTATCCAATTTTTAAACTCTTGTTGTGGTGGGCTGCAGGAACTCCTATCGCTAAGCATCACTCACATTTGTTTAGATTTAGTGCTGCTGACTTCATGTTTTCATAGGTCCTGTCTAGCCAAGGTTTGGACTCTCTTGTTTGCATTTGATAACCAGCATTTGAGTTGGTATCCCGGGCCCTTGGCCAAGAGCTCGTGTCTTATAACGTGGCTATGACTGTAACATAACGGTGTCAGAAAGTACCACTGTGGTCGTCTCGTCGAATTTCTTGTGTGCTGTGGTTCATAAGAGTTTCTTGGATGAATCTCTGCTAATCCCTCACCCTCTCTCAGATGAATTGTGCAGACTGAACTCCGTAGTCACGGCCAGCATGGCCCAGCTCTTCCGTGATTCTCATGGCCCATCCTTAAAACTGGATCTGTGCTCAGGGGCGTGTTGTAAAGCATGCTCTGCACTGGGAGATGTTTTCTGCAGCAGGGGAATACAGCCATGTCTTCTTGCTCCACAGTCCCACCTTGCTGTGCTGGCCACCACCATCTCATTTAGGATCCCTGGTGAGCCAGCCCCTGCGCCCGCTCGTCCGCTCTGGTCCCGGTTACACAACCTCCTGCCAGCCAAGCGCTGTGGGGCTGCTCGCACCCAGCTTACGCAAGGGTCTCAGCCTGTGACCTCTCATCTGTGAGCTTCAGCACTCTCCTAATTCCTTTCAAAGTGTAAAAGTTGTTAGTAACAATGGCTTTTTTTAACAGTTCTTTGTAAAAATGCAAATCACTTGGTTAGAACAAAGCCGAAGCCCTGACAAGCGTTGAGATGACCCGTGTGTATTTTTACACGTGTAACTTAAATTTTGTGACTGATCGCTCACCCAATTTTTAATCAGTTTATGTAAATGGATATTTTCTGTTTCATTCTTATTCTTTTTTAATGTGAAGCAAATGCATTGCAGAAATCCCAGTTTATTATGTCAATGCTATTGTCTTTATCAGCCCAAACATACGATCTCATTGGAAAGGGGCCAAGAGCTGTTTCTCATAGCCCCGTGTTGATGTTCCCCTTTCATGCTTTGCTGTTCACGGGCTGGGAGGTTCAATTTTTAACTGTTAGTGTGTTTGAGCTGACAACAGTGCTGTTCTTTTGGGCAGGGCTATAGAACGTCAAGCTTTGCAGGAGGGAAAAGGAAATATTTTGTTACAAATGTGATGCTTTCAGCTAAATTCTTAACCGTTCTGGGAGACTTTGATTAATGTGTCCTGGCCCGGGGCGCAGCGTTTGCCTCAGTGTTTTCTCACAGGTTGCCAAGTGGTGTGAGGAATTCATGAGCAGTGACAGCTCTTTTGAGTGTTTCAGAAAGTTCCCAAGTAAGACATTTCCAAATTCCAGATAAGTCACTATGTAAGTGCTGAGGAGCAGGGATACCCCAGTCTGCATCGCGCTGTCCTGGCGGTGAGAGGTCCCTGTCCCTACGCTCTGAGAGTTTTGCAGGCACGCTACAGGGAATGCTTGCTTCCAGTCTCGAGTTGTTACAGCAGAAAGGATGGCCTCTTGGCTTTTTCCTTTGTCTTTGCACTATATCCTTCCTATATATCTTTTCTTTTGACCTTTGTTTCCAGCAGCAGCCAGCAGCTGGTCCATTCTCAGGTGCTGCATGCTGTGGAGCGGGGCTGGAGCGTGTCCAGAGAAGGGAACGGAGCTGGGGAAGGGTCTGGAGCACAAGTGTGCTGAGTTCCCGGCTGAGGGAACTGGGGGTGCTGAGCCTGGAGAAAAGGAGGCTGAGGGGAGACCTTCTGGCTCTGTCCAAGTCCCTTGGAGGAGGGTGCAGAGAGGTGGGGGTGGGTCTGTTCAACCAAGGACCAAGGGACAGGACAAGAGGAAATGGGCTCCAGTTGTGCCCAGGGCAGTTGAGATGGGATGTGAGGAAGAATTTCTTTGCTGAAAGGGTTCTGAGGCATTGGAAGGGGTTGCCCAGGGCAGTGGTGGAGTCCCCATCCCTGGAGGGACTGAAGAGTCGTGTAGACACAGTGCTGAGGGACATGGGTCAGTGGGGACTGGTCAGTGTTGGGTTCATGGTTGGACTCGATGAGCTTAAAGGGCTTTTCCAATTGAAGCGATTCTGCCATTGTGAGAGAACAGTGTTCCTGGGGCAGCTCCGAGGCCACCGAGACTCCTGACTTTCCAGATGCAGGAGTTCAAGTTGGGTATTTGCAGTAATATGGCCCTCTGCAAGGATTTTTTTTTTTTTAACAGAAAGAATAAGTCGTGTTAAGAGACTATTTCCCTGTATTCTTTTCCACTGAACGCTCCCAAAGGGTCCTAGCAAAGGGTCCTACCAAAAATCAGAAGCAAGTTGGGAGGAAGAGTTCATGATGCTGCTGTTTGTGATGCTGTTATCTGTAGATCTCCAGAGCATACTGAGGAACTCCTTATCTGTTTTGTGTCCCAGAGATGCGAAACACGGGCAGAGAAGAATTAAATGAGGTGTAGGTGGCTCAGCAGCCCACAATGTGGGGAGAGAGCTGGAAAAGTTTCTCTCCAGAATCCATTAAGCCACTATTAGAGTTAAAATTTCAGTCTGCCTGAAGACCCATGACTTCTCTGTTGTTTGGCTATTTTATATTCTCTTCCCTCACTCTAGTTAAGTTCAACAAGGATGTGCATAGACACACATGCACTTGTTCAGTCTTAGTTGTTTTGTGAAAACAAAGACATGAGAAGTTAGGAGATGCTGAACTTTACTGAGGGCTGCATGGGCTGGTGCAACAGGACAGCTCTTCTCTGGGAAGAAAATAAAATATATCCAGCTAAATAAAGGCTGCAGTCATTGGGGTGATAGCGGAGACAGAAGGTGCAAGTTGTTCTTCTGCATGGAGAGCTCCTGGGCAGCGAGACTGAGGGGATCTCCTGATGTTCCCTGTGCTCTCCTGGGCTGAGCTCTGCTTTGCTGATGTGTTTTAAGGTCTTCATGCTGCATTGGATGCACTGGAACAAGTGCAAAATGGTTTTTAACTCTGTTTTTTTTTTTTGAGACGAGGTGGTTTTTGTGTGAAGAGTGAATTAAAGGTGCATTCATCACTGTGTAAGGATCATGTTTTGAAGGAGTCTGAAAATATCTCTTTCTACATGCTGCTACAGGCAGGGCTGGGAAATGGTTGTTAGTCCAGCTGTCTGGTTTGGTGGGGAGTCTTGGGGTGTTTTGTGGGGGTTATTTTTTTGCTTTGGTTTGGTTTTGGGGGTTTTTTTTACCAGTTTGAAAATTGTTGAGGTACTATCCAAAAATAAATGTACTTAGTCGCTAATTAGAGACTAAGTGTGAAGGCCTGTTCAGTGGGTATCTTCTAGGATTGCCTTACAGCTGCCTAACCTGGGGTTTGACTAGTGGATCAACACAGTTCAGGAGCTTAATTTTGGAGCAGAAAATATATGTTCTGACTTGATGATCTCCATTACAAACATGATAATACGTTTCCTGTTACTGCATTTCTGCTTAAATAGAAGTTGCAAAGGGAATGGTTTGTTTTCAGTGACTTTCTAAATTAGCATTTTTCACAAATGATAAAAAATAATACAAAGTGAAAACATTTAAAAGTCATTATAGAAATGTTACATTTATGTTCTTTGTAAGATGTCAGCAGATGGAAGTGAATCTGGTTTAGCTAGTGCTCAACTTTGCTGCTGCTGCCAGGAAAGTTGTAATCATTTACAAAGTGTTTTATTGAAACTGTAAAGCTGTGCAGACATTTCTGTTGGGTCTTAGCAGATTGACCATTTTGTCAGATTTTAGCATTCAGAACACCACGGTGCTGGGAGGTCCCTGTCCTACAGCTGCACAGGGGTTACAGAGAAACTGTGTTGTTGTTGTGGAACGTTTGTGACTGTAACTGAGCCTCTGAGTCTCTATTTAGGGTTACTGCTGGGTTATAATTAATTCACTGGTAAGGATATTTGACTTTAAGTGCATTTTACAAACTGAGTATGGAATTGCTAGGTTCTAGCAGGATGGGAAATGGTAGTGATAATGGGATGAAAATGGAATTTCCCTGTTAGAAAGGCAGGATTGAATGCTATGGGAGACACGCCGATTAAATTTGCCAGGGCAAAGCTAAATAAAACTTGCCTTGTTCTGCTAATTCTTTGTGGTAGGTTAATTTTGATTGGCAAAGCTTATTGTCCAAATGAGCATTAACATTGACAAGCTGAATGGTAATGTGGGGTAAATAGCAAGGTTGTCATTTCATCCTGGAAGGAGGAGGAAGGAGGAGGAAGGTGGAGGAGGAAGGTGGAGAAAGGTGGAGGAAGGTGGAGGAAGTTGGAGAAAGGTGGAGGAAGGAGGAGGAAGGTGGAGGAAGGTGGAGGAAGATGAAGGAAGGTGGAGGAAGGTGGAGGAGGAAGGTGGAGGAGGAAGGTGGAGGGAGGTGGAGGAAGGTGGCAGTGCTCCTCGGGCCGGTCTCCTTGGCGGACGAGGAACGACAGCCCCGCTTTGTTGGGAAAGACACCACTTCTGCTGAGCAGGCACACAGCAAAGAGAAACTGAGGGGGATTTCTTACCCATAACATAAATTAATTTGGAAAACACCTTAGAGTGAGGAGAGAGGTGAAAGAAGAAAAAAATGGGATGGCTTCTCTGCGTGCAAGCGCCCTGCTGCTGTGCTGGTCCAGTGACATGGTTTATCTGTCGTGTTATCCTGGGCAAGGCCAGTCCCTGGGGGCAGTGGCATCTCCTCTCATCCCTCCACATGTTTGCAGCTATCTGAAGATGATTTTTAGGCAGCAGCACTGAAATGTCTCTTCCCACTCCTGCTGTGACCCAGGCCAGAGGGACTGAGCCTCCAAGGGATGGCTGGAGCCACCTCCTCCTCCTCTCTCTGCTGCATGGTATTGGCGAGTCCAGCACCAAAACGAGGAGAATCCATAACCACAGTGATTAAAGTTGCATCAGCCATGGTACTTGGAGGTATTTGCATCTTCTTTCTGCGCCTTCTAACCTGCAACTTGTGGTGTTCCAAACCCCTTGGAAATGAAGTCGGAAGCAGGAGCCCTCTGTGGCTGGGACACAGGAGCAGAGTGGCTTCATCTCTTTGAGACATTCTGTCTCCTAGTGTTAGACATTTCACATGCCCAAATACTGTGTTTATGGGTGATGTGAAGCAGGTGAAGCAAAATGCTTTTTAAAACCAGCACAAACTGTTGTGTGAGCTGGAATGAATGCTGGGCTCAGAAGTGAATTCCAGAAAATGCCAAAACACCAAATTCTCATGACGTGTCTAGAATGGTTTTTTGGTGGTTTGTTTTCTTCCCTTCGTGGTATCACAGGGTTTGTCCAGCTTTTTTCACACATGGATTTCACAGTTTCTTTTGAAAAAGTCATTTTATGAGGCAAGCCTGAGCTGTTTCTGGTATTTCATCTAAAAGGAGAGTTAATGGGGTGCTACCTGCAATTAATTAAATTGTTTGTGACAAGAACTTTTTTGTTTAACCATAGGTTGTTGTAATGCAGTTGTGTTGGGAGGTTTTAATCTGTAAAACACAGTCTCTGCCCATAGTGTTGGGTTTCTTAGGTACTTTCATGTCTCTTGCCTTGACAGTGGTGATTCGAGATCTTCATTCCCCTTCCTCCTGCACCTTGCAGGACAGGTTTTTGAAGTTCTGGCATTCAGAAGAAGACGTGAATCTCATTGCTCCTCTGCCATAAGACTTTAAGATGTCCCTTAAGCAATTTAAAAAGTGGCAAACTGTCCTTTTTCCAGCAGAAAAGCGAGCTCAGCCTTTTCTGCAGTGCCAGATTTAGCCATAAAGATCCCAATCCAGCTCCTAATTTGCTGTCGATTTCTAGCAGTGACTCAGGCAAATAGGAAATCTCTGTCAGCCTGTTCTGTAGCTCCTGTTCACCGAATTGTGAGCATCCTTGGGGGCAAGGGCTGCTTTTTATGTCTTTGGAAATGAGTTACCACTGAGAAACCTGACTGTGCTGCACTGAGGCAGCTAACGAATAGCAGGCTGCAGCTTCACCGAGGGTGACTTAGTGAGGAAGAATGTTGGCTGAATGCTGATATGTGATAAAGCTGTAAGATTTTTTTTTTCCTGGTTTGCAAGTTGTCTAATGGCATCTGCTGTTTGTTCACAGAAAGAGGTTTTTCTCCTTTAGGATCGCTTTAAATAAAATGTGCTTATAATTGAATGTACAGGGTGTGGGATTAAAAGGTCTTGAATGCTATTAAAAATTTATAGCAGAGGCATAATAATAATAAAGGCATAAGGCTGGTACATGAGAGCAGCTACCTCAGTAATATCTTGAGCTCTTCGCTGTCCCAGCTGCTGCATGCCTGAGCCTGCTTTTGCTCCCAGTTAGGTCTTTGGGAGAAACCCTCGATTCCTCTGATACTGGATTAGACAAATCTCAATGTGAAATACAAAAGGTGATTGCACTAAATGAGTAAAGTTTTCATTTTAAATACAAAAATGTGTTTTATTTTTTTTCTTCTAAAATGTGTTGTTCTTCATATTTATTTCTAAAGGCCTTTGAATTTTTAAAATTTGAAAACTTTGCAAAATTGTGGCGTTTCCCTGAAGAGGCTGTACTGACAATACAGAATTTAATGAGTTAATAGTCATGTGCAGGTCCCAGCTAACATGTCCCATGTCCAGTGTAGGAGCAAAGCAAGTCCTTACGCTGCCGGATGGCCAGGAAGGCTGCTGACTGTTCCCACCACGTTGGGTGTCTTCCTATCACACTTGAGACTGCAGGGCAGACCAGAACTGCACTTCTGCTTATAAATCCACCATAAACCATAGACAGCTACACAGGAGAAAGCTGTCAATGGATCCACTGCCCATTCCGTGCTCAAGGTGATCCCTGAGCAGTTGCGGTACCTGAGTGATTGTGCAGATTTGGCATGGAGATGTGAAAATGTAATGACAGGAGCAGATGTTAATTCTGCTGATTGAGGTATTTGATTTCTGTTCCTGTGTCAGAAATGCCTCTTCAGTTTCCTTTTCTTCATCACTAATACAGCTAAGAGATGTTACAGCTTCTGCATGAGAGGGGTGAGCCGTTCCCTCATTTGCTGACCCACTCCTCCTGCTTGCTTCACCAGACAGACCTTCATCTGTGCCAAAATGAGGGCTTTCTCCTCTTAGGACAAATTAAATAACCATCAGTAAATACAGCTATGTGAGTTTAAACCTTTAAAACAAATAGAAAACAAACTCTATATTTATAGGCTAGCTGGACACAGAATTAGAAGTCCTTAGGCCAAGAAGCCTAGGTAAGATATCCAAGTTGTGTGCCAGGGGAGGAGAAGTGCTTCAAACCCTGCTCTGACTTGGTTATAGGCATTGCTATGCAAAAAATAATTGTGTGTGCAGTCTTACTTTTATTTCTTTCATTTGATCGCCTTTCCTCATGGGGTTTGTTCCCAAATCTGTCAGCCCCTCACAAGTAAGTAGGCAAGAAACTTCAGCTCAGTTGTTAATCTTATAAATCTTGCAAAGCCTCAGGTGAAAGCCAGTCTCTCACTTGTATAACTTTCAAAGTCTTAGTCAGCGCCCATATGTTACAACCTGGAGGAAGTGATGCTTGGGGATGACTAACAGAACATGTTCCTGCTGTTAATTTGGGTCTTATTCCAGAAATTTAATTCATAAGCTTTCCCTTTAATTTTGTTAACACATTTGCTTGCTAATTCCAGTCTTTGCTGTTGTTCTCCACTAAGGAACTTAATGAAGGGATAAATTTTATGTTAACAAAGTGAGGTATTTGTTTGTCCCTTTGAAAGGAGTGGGGAGAAGCAGAGAGCCTACGTGTGTTAGACTAGCAGAAATGTGTGTTAGGAAAACTGGGGAAGAACTTTTTGCAAAGGCAGGTGGTGACAGAAAACTGGGAGAGGGGAGATGGAGATGAGATGTGAGGAAGAAATTCTTTGGTGTGAGGGGGGTGAGACCCTGGCCCAGGTTGGCCAGAGAAGCTGTGGCTGCTCCTCCCTGGAAGTGTTCTGGGCCAGGTTGGATGAGGCTTTGAGCAACCTGGTCTAGTGGAAGGTGTCCCTGCTGCTGGCAGGGGGGTTGGGACTGTCTGAGCTTTAAGGTCCCTTCCAACCCAAACCAGTCTGGGATTCTGTGAAATATGATTTGCAGATAGGAAATTCACTGTCATGTCAGCTTCCAGTTGCAGACATTGTTTTACTTCACTCCCCCTGAATGTGTGTGTAATTTACCAAGAGCGAGTCTATAAAGTACTAATTGGGAATTATTTCTTCCTTCCCAAAAGAAGCAAAGAGCTTTCAGTGGTTTGATGCTTAAAACTAACCATGCAGTTAAATCTGATTTGTGACAGGAAAGCTAGGACAATTAATGAAGAGAAGGTAGTTTACAATTTATAACTTCTTCGTACTGCTTGTTGAATATCTGCCTGTTAGATTGCCCTTCATAGTGAAGGATACCTCAACCCAATTGAGGCTTATTTATCTGTATGGAAGGTGACACCGTGGAGCCATAAGCCAGGCCATGTGTGTGACTGGGGATGCTGTACCCGAGGTGCAGGATGAGCGCTCGCTGTTGGGGTTTACTCCTGCAGCATCACTCTGTAAGCCCTTAACCACGGGAGCCCGCAGTGACTGCGTTAATGAATCGTCCAGTTCTCAAGGCAGGGCCCGGGGATCCGTCTGGCTGTTTAACCCGGCCTGCCTGGGAGGCTGCGTGGCGGTGGATGCCATCTCCTGTCTGCTCTCGTGGTCTGTAGGGTTTAGTGCTTTTATTGCTGCTGGTGTGATCCCAGCTGGGGCATTGCAGTGAAATAACAGGCAGCTGAGGAGTTGGTGCTGTGTGTGCATGTGCAAAGCTGATCCCTCTAAAGCTCTGAGGGTGACACAGCTCCTTGTCACTGTCCCTTCCCTCAGGTGCTCTGATTCCAGCTATGCTGCTGACAAAGTCTGCACTGAAGCCTTTCGGGCTGACCAGTCTTCACAGTTCATTAAGACAGAGAAACAAGTGAAATTTACAGATTCTTTTTTAGCAGTGACACGCACCAAGCAGCTGTCTCGCTTCTTGCTTGGTTCTGTTTAGATTCAGTTTGTCTGGAACAGTTGAACCAGTTCAGTGCGATTGCTGTGGACTTTTGAAGGTTGAAGTTTATTTTAGAAACCTTGGTGCTAAGTGGTGGGCTTGAGAAGCTTTCAATTATTTGCAATGGAATTACAGTGTCGCCTCCTGAGCCAAGACTTTGTGTCCCAGCGAGGAGGAAAGAGCCAAGAAGTGTGAATGCCTTAAAAGGAGAGGAAGTGTGGAGATATCTGCAAATTAATGCTGTTATCTCCCAGATCACATTGAGAGGGAAGTTTTCCAGGTTTCATGTCTCGTCGTGAGGAAGCTCAGGATAGCAGCAATGCCATAAAGGCAGTGGAGCAGACCAAGCAAGGAGCGTGTTTGTCAGCTTGGCGTGATGCTGCTGTTGCTCTGTGAAGTTGTGGAGGAGCAGGGCTGTTGCATGTCACCATCTCTGAGCCTCCTTGTTCGGCTGTCCCATGTTGTAAACATCCACTGCTGCAGGTAGCATTGATGGCTGATGATCATATCCTGGGCTGCACCCAGGGCAGCGTGGGCAGCAGGGCCAGGGAGGGGATTCTGCCCCTCTGCTCCGCTCTCCTGAGACCCCCCCTGCAGTGCTGCCTCCAGTGCTGGGGCCACCAACAGCACAAGGACATGGAGCCACTGGAGCCAGCCCAGAGGAGGCCACGAGGATGATGCGAGGGCTGGAGCAGCTCTGCTGTGAGGACAGGCTGAGAGAGTTTGGGCTGTTCAGCCTGGAGAAGAGAAGGCTCCAGGGAGACCTTCCAGTGGCCTCCCAGTACCTGAAGGGGCTCCAGGAAGGCTGGGGAGGCACTTTGGCCAAGGGCAGGGAGTGACAGGACAAGGGGTGATGGCTTGAAAGTGGCAGAGGGGAGAGTGAGATGAGATGTGAGGAAGAAATTCTTTGGTGTGAGGGTGGTGAGACCCTGGCCCAGGTTGGCCAGAGAAGCTGTGGCTGCTCCTCCCTGGAAGTGTTCAGGGCCAGGTTGGATGAGGCTTTGAGCAACCTGGTCTAGTGGAAGGTGTCCCTGCTGCTGGCAGGGGGGTTGGGACTGGATGAGCTTTAAGGTCCCTTCCAACTCAACCCAGTCTGTGACTCTATGACTCCTTGGGTAAATGTGGAAAGTTGCTTCATTCCCCAAAATTTTGGTAAATTTGTGTTACACGAAGTGATACTTTAAATCTAGTGAAGTGGATTATCTTTCTTTGGCATGACCTTTCTAAAGAATCCCGTTTCCCATCTTAAAAGTTGATGTCCTAAGGTTTTTTCAAGCCTGCACGCTCGTGTTCAGCATAAGGACATTTTGCCTTGTGTGGTTTATATGAGGGGGAATAAGTGTCTGTGACTGCAGTGGAGGTTCTGAGTTTGGATTAAACCCTGAGTGAGTCACACCATTAAACACTTCAGAGTAGGAAACAGTTCAACTCTTAAGCCCTTTCAGGCACAGCTTATGCTTTGGCCAACGACTCATGTGTCGGGTTCAGCCTGGAGGAATTTAGAAGAGGTTGTTTGTGACCCATGAGGTGGGGAAGGTGACATGTGAGGTGGCTGCTGTGCCCCAAGCCCTGCCCGTTCGTCCTTGCTGCCCTCACCTCTCCTCTCGTGTCTTAGTGCTGGAGCCAGTCTTGCTCCTGAAAAAGATGCCCAGCTACCATTCTGATGCAATCAATCAATCAATCAATCAATCAATAAATACAGATTCTACCGTAGTTTTAGGTAAAACACATCTTTGTCTTCCAGAATCGCTTTGCTGCAGTTGCCCAGCTTGCCACCTGAGTGCTTTGAATTCAGACAACAGCCCACACGATCTGGTGCTCATAATATGTAGAATATAGAGAATCTGATTGACTGCAGTGTCTGAAGGATATTTTTGAGAGATAGTCTTAAAGTAGCAGTGGAAAATTTCTCACAGTGCTCAGAAATCTGGAAATGAGAGTCTTTTTTTTTTTTTTTTTTTAATTAGAAGGTTTTTTAAAAACTGCTGGATCTGTGTCACCGCCTTTTCCTTTCTCTGCTCTTCCTGTCTTGCACAAGGACTTGCTCCTTTCCCTCCTTAAGAGCAGTGTGTCTGATTTATTCTACAGGGTTTAAATTAAGAGGAAACTCAGCAGTAGGGGAAGAAGTGATAGATTTGAAGGCAATTCTCAGGCTCTTCTGTCCTGGCTCATTAGGCAGCCTGCCTTTTTTTTTTTTTTGCCTTTTTTTTTTTTTTCTTATTAAAAATGCAGTTGCTACAGAGCAGCAGAAGCACCACCTTGCTCTCGGCTGTTGGTGCTCAGCATGCTGCTGCCCGCCTGTCCCTGGCAGCGCCGCTGGGCTTGGGGTGCTCCCAGCTGCCCCGGGCATGTGTCCCCACAGGCCACCCCGCTGTGCCAGCCCAGGTGGCTGCTGCTGCTGCTCAGGGTGATGTTAGCTCTGATGCTGCTCCATAAAACATAGAGAAATCACAGCAGCAGTGGTGTAAGATGGAAATGCTTCCCCCACGCATGCACGCCACTGGGGAAGCAGGTTTTCTGGCTTCCAGAAGTGCTAAAGCATCATCCTTCCAGCCTGGGTTTTCCTCTTGTGAAACCCCGGTGTGAAGCTGACTGGTCTGCAGCCACAGCAGCTCTCAGGCCAGTGCCGAGTTGTTTGTGATCACAAGTGAGGGCGGGCTGTCAAAGTGGCAGTGGCCTCATCCCTCTGCGGCTCGGGTACGAATAAGCTGGGTGCCAGTTTAATTTGCTAAGTGTATGCTCTTGTAAACACACCTCAGTCAACTGAGAGGAGGAAAAGGTCTGAGGTTGAAATATGAACTAATTAATCCTGGCGACTTGTGAGCCTTTGTTTCTGTAAGTAAGAACAGTTACACAATTGTGCCTTTTACAGAGCGAAAAGCTTCATTTCTAGGGCAGCGGAAGGAAGTGCTCCCAGCCCCACCAGCCATCCAGGGCAGGCAGACCAGATGGCAATGGTGTGGTCTTCAGAAAACTCCCATTTTGTTCCTTTACACCATCCAAAGAGGCCAAAGCGTGCGTCTGAGCTGCTTGTTGTAGGGGTCTCCATGTGTCGATGAGGTCCAGGCAACCCAGGAGGCTTCTGCTGACCTGTGGGGAGGAGGAGATGGGCTCCATGGACTCCCTGCCAGGGCCATCTTGCAGCCTGGAGGTTGTGACAAATGCTCTTGAATTTCATTAGGAGAACCAGAGTACTGGAACATGACATTCCTCACATTTCTTATCTCAAAAAATATTTCCATGCGGCCACTGTGCGGCCTACAGAGACGGCTGAAGGACAGCTTTAAATCCTCCCTTTGCCAACCTTAAAGAAAAGTCTGTGAAATTAGGCAGAAGAGCAAACAAGTAGAAAAAATCATGTGCTTGCTTTTTTGAAGTGGTATTGTTTTAATTTCTCCCTAGAGAAATGGGAAGGGTGGTACAGGCCAGTGGGGATCCTGGGCAACCAAACCTGAAAGGAGGGTGCAGAGAGGTGGGGGTGGGTCTGTTCAACCACGGACCAAGGGACAGGACAAGAGGAAATGGCCTCCAGTTGTGCCCAGGGCAGCTGAGATGGGATGTGAGGAAGAATTTCTTTGCTGAAAGGGTTCTGAGGCATTGGCAGGGGTTGCCCAGGGCAGTGGTGGAGTCCCCATCCCTGGAGGGATTGAAGAGTCGTGCAGACACAGTGCTGAGGGACATGGGTCAGTGGGGACTGGTCAGTGTTGGGTTCATGGTTGGATTCAATGATTTTCAAGGGCTTTTCCAATTGAGACAATTTTTGGATTCTTGGGGTCGCGGCCGTAACTCCCCAGGAGCGGTCGCTGGAGGTGGTGAGCAGCTGTGGCTGTAAGAGGCAGCAGTACCTGAGCTGTGACAACCTTCATACCTGGAAGTGAGATCCTGCATGTGTTCAACTCTCAGATAACGATCCCCAGAAACCCAGACCATGCAGTGAATAGCTCTGTGGTGACACATCCAGCCAGGGGTGGGCTTGTGTTGCCTGAAATATTGACACTGTCACGCAGCACAGGGTGGCTCAGACATCTCCCTTTGGAGGTGAGTCTTTGTCTGCTTGACACTGGATTTAAGGCGAGTGCCCTAGTTCATACAGGCTGCTCATCTCTTATGTAAAAGATTTTATAATTGCTCTTGATACAAGCATAAAATAAATCTGGAATTCAATACCCTAGCAGTGCAGTGCCTTTATTGTATATTTTTCTCCATTCACTACTAATAATGCCTTCTTTTGGATTATAGGACAGAAAACTCACAAAAGTAGAGAGGCAGAGATTTAAAGAGGAAGCAGAAATGTTGAAAGGTCTACAGCATCCCAACATTGTGAGGTTTTATGACTTCTGGGAATCCTGTGTGAAAGGCAAGAGATGCATCGTGCTGGTTACCGAACTGATGACCTCTGGAACACTAAAGACGTAAGTACTGTGCTCCTGGTGAGGAGATAAGAATAGCAATGGGAATTTTTAGAAAAATCCTACTTTCATATTCTGAAAAAAAGGCACCTCCAGATAAAATAAAAAATAAAAATGGAGCTGTTCTCTGGTGTCTGTCATTTGTCCCTGCCTTTGAGCTGCATTGATTTGACAGGAAGAATTTTGGCCTCCATCTCTTTCCCTGCTCTCCTCTTTCAGTTATGCAATGAGAAGCAGCTCTCTGCTGTGTTTCATCTTCTGCCTGTGACGTTTTAATTTGCCAGGGTGTGTTTTTGTGCTTTTGTTTGCATGTTTTGTTAGAAAATTCTAGTAGAATAGCACTTGAATTGTAGGATCTCTTTTTGAAGCAGAAGGTGCTCTGGGTTATCTACTAAACAATACGAATTAATAGCTTTTGCTGCTGACAGTCCTGTTAAGGTTGATCTAAAGCAGTTGGCATGAATTGTGGAACAGATTTGCAGCCCCAATGGGAGCAGTACTCATCACTGCATATATCCAGTGGGCTACTCTGCCAGAGCTTTAGCAGGTTTTACATTTTCCCAAACTGCACCCTCCCAATCAGTGTTTTAGGTAAATGGAAAAAAATGCAGGTGCATGGTATGGGGGTCCAAGTCTTGTGGTTAAAATTAAACTTCAGTATTCTTCTGATTTGAATATATGAAACACGTTCTAAAACTGTTCTCTGCATGAAGTGAATTGCTGTAATATTAGACTTGCAAATATTTGGTTGTATTTGCACCAAAAATGCTTATTATTTTCTTCCCTAAAAATGAATGCTCTAATTCCTCCTTTGAAATGATCTATTTCTTTCAATTCTGTGATATTTCTGAGCTGCTATTATGGCATCTAATAAGGGGCTTTTATCCAGAACTCAGTTTCAGCTGTTGGAGCCCCTAGAATCTCTAATAATGCTTCATTTTCTTTATACCCACTTCTGTGTGTGTTTGTGCTGTAGGTATCTGAAGAGATTTAAAGTGATGAAGCCAAAAGTCCTGCGTAGTTGGTGCCGGCAAATCCTCAAGGGTCTTCTTTTCTTGCACACAAGAACACCACCAATAATTCACAGAGACTTAAAATGTGATAATATTTTTATTACTGGACCAACTGGATCTGTGAAAATAGGAGACTTGGGTCTGGCAACCCTCAAGAGAGCTTCGTTTGCCAAAAGTGTGATAGGTAATGCTCCTGTTCTCCTTGGCTTCCTTCTGTGGGTGTGCTGGTTGTCTTTTTAATACTTCTTTTGCATTTTACATTAGTGGTTTTTTCACTTTTAGTTTGGTAGTAGAGATTAAAGTCATTTTGTGACCATTCCCTTTATACCACTATAAAAATCTCAGTCAGTAGGAAATGGTATCATAGCTTCATCTTCTCCTCCTATATCACCATGGGAAAACACTTTGGTTGTTTGTTTGTTTGGGGTTTTTTTAATCAAAATATTTTTTTGGTATCCACAAATTCTTCTCCTTGCTCCTTTGGCCAAACCCAAAGAGTTGTGGTGAATGGAGTTCCATCCAGTTGGTGGCCAGTCATGAGTGGTGTTCCCAGGGCTCAGTGCTGGGGCCAGTCCTGTTTAACATCTTCATCAGTGATCTGGAGAAGGGGATCGAGGGCACCCTCAGTCAGATTGCAGAGGACACCAAGGTGGGAGGCAGTGTTGATCTGCTTGATGGTAGGGAAGCTCTGCAGAGGAGACAGACTGGATGGTTGGACTGGGTCCAATTGTATGAAGTTCAACAACACCAAGTGCTGGGTCCTGCGCTGGGGTCACAACAACCCCACGCAACGTTACAGGCTTGGGGAAGAGTGGCTGGAAAGCTGCCAGGTGGAAAAGGACCTGGGGATGCTGGTCAACAGCTGGCTGAATATGAGCCAGCAGCGTGCCCAGGTGGCCAAGAAGGCCAAGAGAATCCTGGCCTGGATCAGAACTAGTCAAGCATCAGAACAGGCTGTGCAGGGAAGTGGTGGAGTCGCCATCCCTGGAGGTATCTAAAAGCCATGTAGATGTTGTGCATGGGCACATGGGTTAGAGGTGGACTTGGCAGCGTTGGGTTTTTGGTTGGGCTCGATGATCTTAAAGGTCTTTTCCAGCCTAAACAATTCTGTGATTCTATGATTCAAAAGGAACAGGAAGGGCTCACGGCAGCTTGTGGGCATCACCCTCCTGAGAACAGGCTGCTTGGAGGGGAGAAGGAAAGGGAAAGGATGCCCTGCTCTCTCCCTAACAAGGGAGTGCTGCAGAAGCCTGGGAAAGCCCCCGGGAAGTCTGCTGCTTCCAGTGGTGCTGGGGTAGGGACGGTTCCTTTGGCTGCAGGGAGAGGCGGCAGTGCCCCGGGAGCCGGGCTTCACTCCAGTGCGGAGAGGCCGCAGGGGAGCTGGTCTGGCTGGAACACCTTATCCCCAGCTACCAGGGCATCAGCAAAACAGGCTCCTTCTGCAGAGCTCAGCCCTGCCTCCACCCCGTCCTGGCAGAGTCCTGCTGAAACATCTCCCAGTAGGTGTGGAATGCAGAGACATTTCCACTGGGACGTGCAGTAGCCGCTGCCCTTCGGTGGTGCCCGCGGGGCAGTGCGGGAGCGTGGGTGTGCTTGGGCTGGGAGGACGTTTCTGAACGGCTGTCAAACGATGTCGTTTCCTTGGAAAAGCTCCACTTGGTGTTTTCTGTGTAAATGTCATGCTTTCCTGAATTCTCAATTGCCCGTGCTCTGTGGCAGATCTCCCTTGTTCAGGCCTGTAGGTGATGGTTCGAGGAAGCTGCAGATTCCTGAGGAGTGATGCTGGAAGCGGAGGAAGTTATCGTACACGCAGTCGTAGCTCAGCTTCATATAAATGGAAATTAGGTTCTATGCAATTAGAATTAGCAGACTGATAGTGACAACCATTGTTCCTTTACTATATATGAAAATAGCATCCTATCTTTCAAGCAGCAGTTGCTTAAATAATTATTTTGGTATCTCAAATTTTTTCAGAGATTATAATTCTTTACAATTATTTGTACCAAAGTATCGACCTTAATGCTTAGGGAGCCCAGTATCGTTGGAGTCAAAATGACAGAAGTTTTGGATATGGGCTTGGCTGCTGTGGGTCTCCTTAACCTTGTTGATTTTAGTGAAATCATGTTGGTTTATGTCTGTTAAGTTGCTCTGGTTTTTTAACTTCTAATAACTGGTGGGGTTTTTTCTGTTGAAGGTCAGTATTTCTTCACGTAATTTTTTTGCAGTTTGGTGTAATGGAACAATATCAGTAATACCAGTACAAGTTTTTGTAAAATCCATTGTTACCACACCACCACCAAGGCATGCTCGTGTCTAAAAGAAATTCAGTACTGACAAGGGCTGCAGGTTGCTGGCAAGGTGTCTGCCTTCATTTTGGCACCATAACCAGGCTCATCTTTATTTCATGAGTAGTACTGCTCCAAGGAAAGAATTAGGAGGGCTTGGAAACACTGGTGAGATGAGTAATTCTGCCCCTCCATAGATGTAGTAGCTTTAAGGGAATATTAGTAGCTGCAGTTTTACCTTGGTCTGAAGGGAATGGAGTCAGCATGGCTGGGGTCCAGTTTTTCCCTTGCTGCGATCGTGCCACTGCTGATGCTCGCCTGACCTTGCGGTGGATCTCTGCAGGGAGCCAAGCCAGGGCAAAACTCCTTCTGCCAAGAGAAGCTGGATAGATGCTGAGCAGCTTTACATCTAGGTGGTCTGTTTTGTTTAAGAATACTTGTCTGTATTCCTTCCCACCCCCAAAGGATGGGGGGAAAATGTCATTTTCGTGCTATTTTGGAGTGGTGTCAAGGATTTCATTTGCTTCTTAGACTATCACTATCACTTTTTCAGCTTTGCTTTAAATGCTCCATAATTCATGAGATTCACTCCTGCTTCTCAGTCTTGTTCCTTCTAAAACAAGGTAGCGGCTCCAAAAAACATTCTTTATGGCTTTTGTTAACCATTTCAGAGCAGCAGTGACAGCTGGGAGATAAACCCTGCAAGCAGGCACTAAGTCAGGCGTTCACCACACGGGTCCGGCTGGCTTACGGAGGCTGAAGGATTGAATGTCTTTGAGGTGGAAGGGCCATAAACAAGGGGAGAGATCAATCCCAAAATTTGCAAAATGGATTTGACAGAAATTGTGCTGAGGCTTGTTTTGTAAGTCAGGCCAGGTCGCCTTCAGAAAATGTGCAAAAGCGGAGTTTTTACTGATAGACACTGGTTTTGAGATGTCATTTATGTTGCCATTAAAGAAGAAAAAAAGCTTACATCAAGCCCCCAAATGTATAGAACTATTTTTTCCTGTTATATATTTCTTTATTGCAGTTGTGTTTTTGCTGCTGCTGTAGAGATGTCATATCAAAAAACTGCGGGACCTGTCACAGGGCTCAGGGGTCAGTTTGGGTGCTGAGGTGGCTGCTGCTGGGCTGGACGGGCAGAGTCCCTCCAGATTCTTCATGTGGTCAAAGACCTCTGGTCCTCCTTTTGGCATCCCAGTGCTCAGGGCTTGCTGGTCCTCTCCTGCAGCTCACGGCTGCACTGATCCCTCTTCCATCATCTTTTCTAAATGTAAAAAGGAAAAAAAAGTAGCCTTGAATCCTAAACATAAGTTATGTTAGGAGACATGGTCCTGGAATAAATTACCTAGGTGATATTTTTTCCCTTTTGCTCTGTAAGACCCCGCTCTTCAGAGCAGTTTGCTGTGCAGACCGTGCAGGCGCTGTCAGTCGCCCCTTGTCACCAAGCTGCTCGTTCCCGTTCTGCAGCGCTGGGCACGGAGCTTCGCTTCCTCCTCACCCAGCTGCGTCAGACTCCTGATGCCCCAATCCCTAATCCCTGCTGAGTGGGACTTTATTCTGTGAGCAACCTCCTCGATTTGCCCCACTAAACCAGTGACAGAATTATGGTTAATGTTTTGTGCCTGATTTTGTAGGTGATCTGTGACACTCCTTGCTTTCACAGCACTGCCTGTCTGCCGGGTGCTTGCTCTGTGTGTTTCTGGAGGGGAAAAAAAGGAAAAAAGGCAAATTTGCATTGATCAAAACAAGAGTGAAGGTTCTCGTTTCTTCTCTGCTTTTCATCTCCACAAACCTGGACACAACCCAGAAAAATAAACCATTTCATGACTTCCAGTGCAGTCAGGCAATGGCCCATGTCTCATTCTTTCGTTAATTTTTAAAATTTTGATGATTTTTCTTTGTTTGGTTGGGTTTTTTTCTCTTGCCCCTTGTATTTTTATTTGTATTTTTATTTGTACTTGTATTTTTATATTATTACCAGCTAGCCACAGGTGTGTAAGTGTGTGCATTGACTTTGAGTTTCTTCCCAGGAGGGTGCTGGAGCTTATTCTAGTTACTTCCCTCTTTCAAAATAACCTTGCATGTACCCCCTTACACAGCTATGATGGGCACACTGTGACAAGCAGAAAAGATTGTGGTTAAAGCCATCAAAAATAGACATTCTTTGTGTGCATGTCTGTGTAGGTACACCAGAATTTATGGCCCCGGAAATGTATGAGGAACACTACGATGAATCTGTGGATGTCTATGCTTTTGGAATGTGCATGTTGGAAATGGCTACCTCAGAATACCCTTACTCAGAATGCCAGAATGCTGCTCAAATTTACCGGAAAGTAACCTGTGTGAGTAAACATCTTTAATTTGTGTTGGGATTTTGTCATTTAAAGGTTTAAAAATGTACTTTGGTGAGGTGTCAGTACTGTTGACAGGTAGTGTGTTGCAGAGGCTGAGGGATTTTAGCTCTGGGTTACACAAACCTGTCACAGGTTTATTTGTAAGCTTGCAATTCCATGTTTGGATTGTGTCTGACTGTACTGCAGCTGCATAAAATACTTTCTGTATTCCTTGTTGATTTTCTCTCCATCAGCCAAAACCACATGAAACTTGGGAAGAAGGAGGAGGGAAAACCCTTTGCTCTGGTCTTGCCTCCTGAATGGGGACTCTTCAGACTTGGTCAAGTTTCCCACAAAACTAAAAGGACTAACTTTTAGGTTGCAACCTCAATATTTATTTAAATGATGGAGGATGTTTGATTCAGATTTCCAGCACAGATTCTCAATGTTTGTATGTGTATCAAATTATGGGAAGACATAAAAGGGAAAAGAAAGCAATGTTTAGTTTTGGAGCCAGCCAGAGGAGCTTTATATCTGCATCTTGGAACTCTGCAAGGTCTAGTAATGCCAAGACAGGAACCATGGAAGTGGGTTTGCTGCATTTTCAGGTGAGGTTAGGCTAGAGGAGAAGCCAATCTAAAGTAATCTCAATGCTAAATAAAATATCCCCTCCAACACTCTCACCCCCAGAGGATAAGTGTATTTATCTACTGCAAATGCCTAAAAAAACTCCTGAGTCTGTAAGATGCTATCGGACTGCAAATCACTGACTGCAGAGAAATGAGACTTGCCAAAGGCTTTGGCAGCTGTGGTTATGTTCTGTTCTACCTGGTTAGGTGAAACCAAGAATTACAAGAGGTTTTTTCAGGGTAAATTATATTAAACAGGCTGGTTTGTCAAAGATTTTTCCCAGGTACTTCTTTCCACCTGGTGGCTACAAAAGACAGCGAGCTCTGTGGTTTGGCCCTCATGCATCACCAAAGGATGCAGTCTGCACACACAGGATGTGAAGAGGGTAATGCTCTGAAGAAAACTGCACTAAAATTTGCAGAAATTAGCTACAGATAAGGTTGCTTTTATTTCTTTGGCCTATAAGGTAGAAAGAGTAGTTAGGCTTACACAGTAGATATACTGAGCTCCATCCCTCAGTCTCCAAAAGCCTGGTCCCAAAATGAGTTTGTCTTCCTCTTCTCCAACTGCTTGTTACAAGCAAAAATCTGAAACTTAGCAATAACTGGTTGATTTTGAAAGGTACTTGAGACCACTTGCCTTCTCCAAGAGGTTCAGTCAATCAGGCCAGTACAAGTACAGGTCTGTGAAACCCCGCAGTCAGCAAACGCTGCTCGAGGTCAAAACTGCATTTTCTGGTTTGCTCACACCGGATACAGAGATGGTTTCATCAGACCCCCAAACACTCCCATCTGCCAGGTGATGGGTTTGTGTGCAGTTTAACTTTTATAGGTATAGTTTGTATTGTTCAACACCTGTCTTTTTCCACCTCTGAAGACCAGGATGCCAGGAAGTTGGTGCTTTTGTCGTAGATCTCTGTGCTAGACTGGTGGGAGAGGGAGGATGGAAATGGTTCGGGAGTCTGTGCTTAAAAGTTGAGTCAGTATCACAAGACACAGGGGGATGTCCCAGCTGGAAATGAGAGGTGCCATGACTTTCTGCAAGCAGGAGGACACATCTGAAGAGGGGAAGCAGCTGCAGCCCATTCTTGTGTAAACTGTTGCAAGCTGACATTTGGAACTTGGTAAAGCTGAATCCTTCCCAATGGACTGCAGCCTTGGTTTCTGGTGGTTTAACTCTTCTTAGAGTGTTGCTTTCAACCCATAGCTACTCAGAAACCATAATTAAACAAACAAACAGCAAAGGCTGAGCAGTGCAGTTAGCTTCCTGGCTGTGGCTGGAGCAGCTCCCTGTGGCACTGTAGGGAAGGGGGCGCGTGCAGAGATGGATCTGCAGGCATTGACTGCAAGCCATCGTGCTCTGCACCACGAGCTGCTGGGAGCGTGTCCTACATCTTTTCAAAGAAGTGGAATATGTTTGATGGCTCAGGGAAGTTGCTTGCCTGGATCCTTATGAGGACAGCCGCTTGTTCCACCTCATTATTCCACAATGCTTTATCACATTGTTATTCCACTCACTCCTCTCTTACAAGGAAAAGTTTATTTCGCTTGGCACAATGGCTTGTTGGCTTCATTTAGACTTGTAGTCTTTGGATGTGCTCTAAGTGCCATCTCTGTAGGTAGCTGAGTGTGATGGTTTTAGTCACAGCCAGCAGCTGAGACCATGTGGTCGCTCACCCAATCCCCAGCTCCCATGGGATGCGGGAGGGAGAACATAACAAAGGGCTCGTGGGTTGGGATGAGGGACAGGGACAGCTCTCGCACCAATTACGGTCACAGGCAAAATATGCTCAACTGGGGGAGAAAAATTAGTTTAATTCGTTACCAATCAATCTGAGTAGGGTACTGAGACATAACAACCTCATCTTACAACACCTTCCCTCACCCCTCCCTTCTCTGGGGCTGAAGTTACTTTCCTCCCCATTTCTCTACCTTCCCCCCTGCGGTGGCACAGGGGACAGGGAATGGGGGTTGCAGTCAATTTGTCACACATTGTCTTTGCTGTTCCTTCCTCCTCAAGGAGATGGCTCCTCACACTCTTTTCCACTCCAGCATGGAGTCCCTCCTGCAGGCTAAAAGAGTCCAGGAACAGTGTTCCAGTGTGGGCTTCCCACAGAGTCATGGACTTCTTTGGGGGCAGCCCCCAGCTCTGGCATGGGGTCCTCCATGGGCTGGAGACAGGTCTCCGCTCTGGTGCACCTCCTTCCTCTGCTCTTCCGTGGGCATCTCTGAGGTCTTCAGCTCTGTCATGAGCTCTCTACGTAGTCACAGCTGCACTCAGGCACAGCCTCCTGGTTTGGTGTGGGGTCTTCCATGGGCTACAGGTGGGCATCTGCTCCACCATTAACCTCCATGGGCTGCAGGGGGACAGCCTGACATCTCACCATGGGCTGCAGGAAAAGCTTTGCTCCAGCACACCTCTTCACCCTCCTTCCTCACTGACCTGGGTGTCTGTAGTTGTCTCTCTCACATCACCCTCCTCTCTCCTCTTCAGGTTGTTGTTGTCTTTGTTGTTGATGTTCCTGATCTCTTGCCAAACTGATCTGTCCCCTTTTTCAATGTGGATTCACAGAGGCATTTCCCCACCACTCACTGTCTCAGCCTGGGCTGGAGGTGGGTCTGTCTTGGAGCTGGGGAAGCTTCTCACAGGAGCCATCACTGTAGCCCCTTCCTCTGCTACCAAAACTCCCCCTCTACACACAAACCCAACACACTTAGAAGACATCTCCTTAGGCTCTAGAGCTTCACATGGTGACAGCAGGAATCTCTTCTAATTCTAGGCTCCGGGGTCTCAGCTCCTCAGGGTGTTACTGGGTGCCCTTTTGGTCTCTTAATCCTAGATACTGACTGGCTTCCATGAGCAGTGTGGGGCACATCACCAGCTGCATTGGACAGGCGTTGTGTGCGCAGTGTGCCTCATTTCTGTGTGGAGCTGCCGTCACCATGAGCTGATGTTAAGGTGACCTGGGGATGTGCATGTGCTTTTAGAGTCACAGAGAATGTAGATGTCTTCCATTGCTCCCCATACCCTGAGAAACTCCGTGTACAACTCTTAGCCATCTGGAATATTGATAATTAAGACTCCTAAGCCTCGTTTTTCAAAGCAATATCCAAGATGATGACAAAGAATAATGATTAATCAGAGGATTCCTAATTAGATGTTATATTTCAATTTGCAGCCTTAAGTAGTCATTTTTTCAGACACTGTTGAAAGCCCAAGCCCACTCATTTTCTGTGGCAATAACCTTTACACAGCGGGGGATGGCATGGTGAATGATGATAACTCTGTTAAACCGGTCTTACACTGGCAAATTGAGAGAGGTGGAAAATAATGCTTGTTATGGAGAACCAGCAGTGGTGGAGAAGCTGCTGAGAGGTCGCTTTGGTACTTGTAAGGGGTGTTTTTGAAGCAGAATTCTCTGCCTAGGAAAGTTGAGGCAGAAAGCATCAGGTACGGACACAGAGGAGATGCTTGCTGCATTTTTCAGCTGAAACCAGGGCAGTAGCAGTGGGAGCAAAGGCACCAGATTCCTTAGATGGAAAAATTTGCCTTACTGTTATTCCAAGGAAAGGGTTAACCAGCTCCCTGTGGAGAGGGAAAGAGCCCTGTGGAGCTGCACCAGCCTCAGACTGGGAGGAGGAGCAGGGGGTGGACCTCTGGGTGAGGGTGCCAGAGGAGCAGCGAGTCCCAGAAGGAACCTCTCTCCTGGGCTCAACAGCTTCTCTAGAGGAGCTGCACCCGCAGAAGAGCTGGCGACAGCAGGGGAGCCCGTTTCCACCCGTGTGAGTCGCCCGGAGCGGAGGGAAGCTGCTGCTGCTGCTGCTGCTGAGGTGTTGGCATTTTGGGTGTGGGGTCCTGGGCCATCACCGTGTGGTGGGGTCTGCCCCGTTAGCTGGGGCAGTGGCGCCTTACAGCCAGAAAAACTTTAAAATCACTTTTCATGAAGAGTTTGGGTTGGTCACGCAGCAGCTGTTGCTACTGTTGGTTTTTACTAGACTGAAATATAGTATAGAATTGGAGCCTAGACTAGAACCAGAAGTCTGAATTACACTGTCTTCTTCCCAGCATGAGGTGAGGGTTGGGGTTCTCCCTAGAGCAGGAGGTGGCCCTGACCTTCTCAGGTGGAGGGGATCAATGGTGCAGTGCTCCTGAACGCTGTCAGGTATTTTAGCTTGTCAGCAAGAAATTTATTTAATTTTTGATTAAACCGGATTTTTTTACACCAGAAATGTAAAAGCTATTTTAGTGTTTGAAATTGAGGGTCAATTTAAGGTAAAAAGGAGGTTGTTGTGTCTTGTTTCCTGATGCTTTTATTTTAAAAATAGAAAATAAAATACCTGATTTATCCTGCCTTGGGCTCTGCACCGTGGTGGCAATTACTGGAGGTGCTGTTAATATCTAAAGGGGCTGGAATTGCTTGGTAGTGTTTGCATCAAGCAGGTGATTGCTTGCTAGGGAAGATACCATCACCACCGTGTTCTTTACATTGCCTCTGACCTGACTCTGGGTTATGCAGGGCTGCACCTTCCCTCTGCTGCCCAGCACAGTCTGTGTGTTACTGTGGTTTTGCCATTTTCATATCTTTTCCAATTATTTCTGCTCTGTATCTCAACACTCTATCAAACTTGTGCCTGCTAATAGGATGTAAGATGCTTATGAAGCCAGAGCTGTTAGTCACGTGCATTGATTGTCTTTATTGGTATAGAAAATAGAAACATTACCTTTCTGAGACATTACTATTTATAGATATTACATATGATGCATGTGTGCACTGTAAAATTGTTATACTTATTTATTTCAGTGACCTTTAATTCTGCCTGACTGTATTCTCATGGTTCAATGGCTGCTTTAGTTTTCCACTCTTGTTTTTCCATATGTTTAACTGTACGTATATAACAGTCCAGGATCAAGCAGCAGTCATTTCCCACATGTACAGAGGGAAGTGACTTTGGCAGATGAGACATGCTTGTTACGACTTGTCACCCCCTCTCTGCCCTTTCAGCCTGAATTCTGGAGTGCAAACTTTAAAAAAGTGGATATGTAACGTAAATGGCAAATACACATTTTTGAAGCAGCAAGTCCAAGCCACATTTACTGCAGTTAACTTGGGAGTGATTTCCTGATCAGCACATTTGCAGTGACCTTCATTCTGATGCCATAATCTCATTTTTCATGCATAACTTGATGGTTTTTCTTAGTCAGATTGTTTTTGTGTTTAATCATTCTGCCAAGTGATTTTTGATGCAGACAATAGTGATGAAACATCGGAGTCCGTGACCTTCCCATGCAGCTCCAGCCCAGTGTTTTCTTACTGATGCGCTGCAGAATGCGCAGCAGAGAGCTGTGTCTGCCGGGGGTCCCTGGTGACCTCGGTGGGTTTAGCAGCACAGACCTCTCTAACACAGCCCCCATGTTCATAGTGCTCTGGTTTGCATTTTAAGTTTTCATATTGTTTTTTTTTTATCAATGCATTGGATGTTTTCTCAGCATTTGCAGGCTGTGTTGGGTATTTCTCACGCAGGTGGAATAAATGCTTTAGCTGTAGCACAGCATCAGCAGACAACGCTACGTCATTGCACTGACTTGTTGTGTGGTTTGGATATCTTCTTAGGTGTGATAATCTTCGAGTGGCATTAGGATTGAGCACCATTTTGGAGTGAAATAGAGAGGAGTTTATAATTGCACGTGGCGATCTCGCTGCTGAATGTTGTGGAACAAAATCCTGACAAAATTGAGAACTTTGCCTTCACTTTATTGACTTCAGAGTGTGGCAGGGTGGAATTTCAGTTGGAAACGTGGTTTCAGCTTTTTTAGAATAAGTGGGTTTTTTTCCTTTTCTAGGAACTACATGAGCGTAGAGAAAACCTTCAGGAGTTTTAGTCCAAAGCAGACTGTGTCTAGAGTAGGAGGACACCTCCTAGGTGAGAGGAAAGCCTTCAGAAAAATCACTGCCTGACGTGGGTCAGGCTTAATGCTGATTTGTCTGACGTCCACCGTGCGTCTTGGAAAGCATTACATGGTACTCTTTCAAAATGTGCTCTGCTGATGGGACAATGACAGGCAGCTATTTTTAGAGCTCTGAAAAGCAAGCTTCATGTTTTTGCCCCCAGCATGGAGGTTAAAACTTTAATATCCTTTATGTGCCTGGCTGCAGACTCAACTGTCTTACACTGAAGTGCGATGTATTTCAAATCTGTGCACTTCAGAGAGGTGTGGAGAGTGAGTGGTGGTGAGGGATTCAAAGTCAGTCATCCCATTTGAGAAATTATAAAAAATGGAGATTATTTGATCTCCTCTCATTTTGCTCTTGGATTTTTTATAATTTTTTTTAGCATTTAGGGCACTTGTATGAAAATATCCCTGTGCACCCTAGGTCAGCCCGTTAGCCCTGCATTCCAGCTGCAGTGGTGTTGAATTTCTTTCCGTTTACAAGACAGCTGTACAGTTTTCAAACCACTGTGGATAATTCCTTAGCTAATACACTTTGAATTTTGGTGCCACGTTTCCTTGGGAGCGCTCAGGACAGATGGCTTTTGGATAAATGAGTGAGATGAGTCCTTGATTGCAAATAGGACTCTTCATTTTGCGTCAGGCCCCTTCATCGTCAGGGGGCTCGCAGGCGTCGGGGCACGGCGCTGTAGGGAGGGTTTGCAGCGTCACAGTGGGGTGGCCTGAGATTTTTAATGAAGAGTAAGGAGCAAAAGCATCCTATAGCATATGGGCATTGAGAAATGACTTTGGCAAAGCTGCTCTGCTCAGTACTTCACTGTGCTTATTTTGTTCTTGTTTGTTTTAGTCATCTATTCATAGCTTAGCTGTTCAGTGGATTAATACAATAGATGTTCAGAGGAGTCAGTGTTCCTTCAACAGATGTGGAAGGTAAAATGATGTTTGGAGGAGTAGCTTTTTTTTGTGTGTGTGTGGAAGCAATTTGTAAGGTCCAAAATTGGGGTCAGTCATTATGGATCTGCCAAAAGGACCATTTCCAGGCAAACCTACCTTCTAGATACCCAGCACGTCCTGCCCTGCTCCGTCCCAGTCATGCCAGAGTTCAGATCGAACCACGTGAATGAAGATTGTCTGTGAATTCTGGAAAAGAAAATTAAACTGAGAGATACTGGGATATATATCTACTATTTGTGTGTCTCTTATGTTCAGTTTGTGTTCAGATACCCACGAAGTGCTCTGCAATTATAAAAATCAATTGGCAGCATCCCTTGAGTGCACAGATACATGAGCAGTGTATTCCTCTAGGTAGCTGAAGGCCCTTCAGGTAGTAAAAAGTTGCTTCTACTGCTGTGTTGGGGTTTTTAGGGATGGATTTGTTGGTTTGTTTGTGGGTTTGTTTGGTTTCTTTTCAGTTGAGTTGATGCTGATGCACATTTGTGGGGTATTTTTCAGTAAACATTAAGCTATAGGGGGATGATGGTCTTTGCTGCCCATTCTTGCTGAGAAGTGTCACTGGGATGGAAATCCGTGGTTTCTGGTAGCAAACTGGAGTGCTGGAAAATGCAGAGATTTGTCCTATTGCTTTCCATTGTGAATTTCCAATGATTTCTTCAAGCTCCTCCCCATCTGGGAAGGCAGCTTTAGGGTATTTTAGAGTATAGAGGATTCATGCTAAAAACGTCTTTTGGTATTTTCAAAATAGGGATAGAGGGATATTTTCATACAAGTTCTTTAAATGCTAAAAAAAAAATATAAAAAATCCAAGAGCAAAACATCTTCTTTGTTCTCTTTCATTTCTGATTCAGGGGTCGGCGTTTTCGATGCGCTGTGGTGTGCTTTGGCTTGTTTTAAGCAGGTCTGGGCTGTGGTAGTTTAGGCACTCTGTCATTTTGACACATTTTTCTAATATGCAAAATTTGAACCCTTACCTTGTAAGTAAGATTTAGGTTTGCTTAAGCAAATAATTCTTTTTAGTGGGTCACAGCCAGACAGCCACATGTACGGATTATTTTGGTTTTGTTTTTTCCCCACAAGGAAGGGGGTTTTTTCCAGATCTCAGCAGCTTTCCACCTGGGCAAAACTGAGAAACTCAGGGTTTCTGTGACTACCCTGTGATTTTATTATTTTTTTGAATTTATGAATTACATGTTTTACTCAAAGACAAAAAGAGTGATTGACCTTAGAAATAAATAAGTAAATAAATAAATTCACGTATAAAGTTGAATCTGAGACTTGAATGGCAACAGAATATTAATAAAAATCTAAAAGTATAATCTGATGCTAGAATATTCAGAAATTCTTAGAGAGCTGCCAGCATTCATTGAAATTTAGCCACAAAATTTATTCAAGACCTAATTGAGTTCCATACTTGCAGACATTTTCTCCAGTACATAGTTTTTTATCCAAGGCAGCATCAGGTGAGCCAAAAGTCCACTCCTCAGGACTTGAGGCCCCCTTATCTGCTGCTGCATGATCCATTATATAATGTTCTTTCAGGGTAAAACTAAAAGGATTTGAATGGAGCTAAATGTCCAAATCCCATTCAGTTATGTGCTTAATCAGATTCTGTTCTTTTAGGTAACGGAAATAATGTTTCCTTTTTATTCCGCTTATTGCCTTCATTGGAAATACTTGGGTCCTTAAGTAGTAGGGTTTAATTGCAGAATCTGCTTAATTAATTTAGTCAGGTTTTCATCCATGTACATCTTGTTTTAGTAGGTAGAGATGTTATGTGTTTTAAAATGGAATCAATGTTTGTGTGATTCAAGCTGAACGTCACAAATAACAGGGATAACTCCCTGCACTGCTGCTCTCGTCAACTGTAGCTGCATATAAACATGAAGGGTGCTCGTGGGAAATGTGTTGAGCTGGAGGGGAATGAGTTTCCTGGGTTAGAGGTGCTGGGTCTCTGTGACCTGCTCCTGCCTTGTAATTATTTTTGTAGCATATTTTGACCACGTGTACAGAAAGATGACACAAGGTATGAACTGTTATTGAGCCTGAGCATGTGCGTGCTGCTTCTCCTACAGCCTCTACCTTGGGAAGGTGCAGGTTATTTTAATGAAGGGACTCTGTACCCTGAGGAGGATCATGCTGAGTTAAGATCTTGGTCCTGAAATGGGAGAAAGTAGGGAGGGACGACCTGTGGCTGCCTCAGAAGTGTGTGTGTGGTTCTTGTAAATCCTCTCCATCTTCCTAAAACAATCCCACCTCACCGGGGAGGAGCGGACGCTGCCCTGCTGGACCCGCCTCGGGCCAGAGCTCCCTGCCTCAAGGGGATTTGCTTTTCAGAGTTTTCCTCTGAAATGCACAGTTGGGTTTTCTCCTTGAAAGGCCTTGTGGGTTGGCTGTGCCAAAGCTAGAACTGAACACCAACCCCAGCAAAAATGGTAACATTTGACTTGACTTCTGGGCTCCGCCTGCGCTGCCACTCGTTCCCAGTGAGACTGGAACAGCGTGCTGGAGAAATACAAGAGCAACACAGAGCTGTTGGGCGTACTCTCCTTCTCCCCTGCTTGGTTTTGGGTTCATTTTTTAGCTTTTTTTGGGGAGACAAGGGTGTTGTAGAGTGTTGGGGACATAGAAAATCAAAAGATTTGTGGGAAACAGGAATATGGAACATTGTGTGGGTCTTCTAAGGCATTTTTGACTCTTTCTTTAAACTGGTTATCTGAGAAAAACATGGCTATTGGTCTTCATTCATTTCGCTTTTTGAGAGTTCAGGCAAAAAACATAAAAGGAATAATTTTTTAAACGAGTTATTTTGAAAATTTAAAATAATCTATTTATTGAATACTGACTTCAGAGACCACACAATGTAAAAATAAGGGTTGCAAAGGTGAGTAAAGGGGAGGTTTGCCCTGTGTATGACTTTCATGTACAAACTCGTGTGCTTGTTTTGAAGTGCAATGGTACTTAAAAATAAGATAGCCCTAAATCTTCAATTCAGTTTTACATTCATACTTTAAAGTATTAGTTGTTCCAAGAGTTGAATTGACTGTAAAATGTAGGAAAAATGTTCTTAATTAAGAGATATAATGTAATTCTTTTTCAAACTAAATTGTTTTTCTCTGTCCTTTTAGGGTATAAAGCCAGCAAGCTTTGAGAAAGTTACTGATCCTGAAATTAAGGAGATAATTGGAGAGTGTATTTGCAAAAATAAAGAAGAAAGGTTTGTTTCGAGTAATCAAATTTTGCACTAGATAATGTGTATGCAGAGATTTCAGAGCTGTCTGTGGATGTTTTTTTCTCTAGCCTCTGGGTCTCCCCGTGCAGGAGACAATGCAGAATGGAAATACAGATATAAATAATTGCCTCCTTTCCTGCCATATAATGTCAGAATAATAGAATAGATGCCATTGTTATGTCCTCAACCTCTCAGCTTCAAAGAACAGGGTCAGAAAGCATCGTTGTGGCTATGTGAGCTGGTGTATTCCAGCAGATTCTGACATAGCTGTCTGTAAAATCTCGCTCAGGAGGTTCTTCATGGAGCATCAGGTGTGGTGGAGGTCAGCCACGAATGGGACATGTGGAGGCTTCACCACAAGCTGTTGTGGCAGGTTCCATTGGCTCATTGGCCTCTGGATGTGAAGACAAATTGTGCCTTGTTTCCAGCTTTGCTTTTAAAACCAGACCTCTCCCAGACTGGCATGGCTGCTGTTCAGTGCTTCAGAACTTTCACAGATACGGTTTTTGGGGGCCTCAGCTGACTACCTGAGGGAACCTCTATTTTTAGTACTCATTAAGCTCAGACACTTAAGAAAAGTTGGGCAAAGCTATAATCTGCATTTCTGTACGTGCTTGTGGCGTGTTAATGTTGCTGAAACTCTGTGAAATAGGAAGCATCATTTTTTCAGCAGTCCTCAGTAACACTAGGAATACTGTGGTTTTTGCTAAGAACACAAATTTGTTATGGATTAACACTAAACATACTGTAAATGTTTTTGCCTTTAACAGCAGTTTTTTGTCACAAACATCTTTTCAAAGTGCTTAAGACTTGCAGTATTTGAATGCTTTTAAATATCTATTGCAGATATGAAATTAAAGATTTATTAAGCCATGCCTTTTTTGCTGAAGATACTGGGGTAAGAGTGGAACTTGCAGAAGAAGACCATGGTAGGAAATCCTCTATTGCCTTAAGACTCTGGGTAGAAGATCCTAAGAAATTGAAAGGAAAACCCAAAGATAATGGAGCCATTGAGTTTACTTTTGATCTGGAGAAGGAAACTCCTGATGATGTTGCACAAGAAATGGTAAAATATACTTCTGGCAAAAATTATATATATAATGTAGTGCATAAATCTCAAAGGACAGCAGGAACAAGTCTGGTGAAGTAACTTCCACTGAAACCATTCCAGGTGTCTAGTTCAGGCAGTTTGCATTGATTTTAAAATGAATGCTACAAGAAAGGGGTAAACAGGGAAGAACTAATAACAGGAAAATATTGTTTACAGAGTATGAAAACAGATGCAGGAAATGGCATTTCAAATAGCTCAGGGACCTTAGAGATCTCTTCTACTTTCATATTGTGAAAACTCTTTTGCCCATGTCTGTTAGCTGTCGAATGTCTTTAAATTTGTTGGGATCTGTTTAGTTTCAGACAGCAGCTTGAAATAAATTAGAAGAGTTCAGAAGTTCAATCACAAAATATTCTGCCCTGAATTCTTCAGAACACTTCTTTCCATCTTTTCTGTCGGCGTTACTTAGGAGGAATTAGGTGAGGCAAGTCTGTGGCCAGCCAGTCTATCTCCAAACATAAATAGGAAACTAGACCCAAGCCCCCTGCACAGAGTTAGGAATAAGCTTTGGAATTTTTAACAGATAAGTTTAACTTGGTGAATTTCTCTATCTTCATAACTTGTGGAGTTTTGTTAGAAAAACTCTTTTGTGTTCCAGTTTCACTATATAGTCCTTGAACTCTTATTTTAATGATGTCTTTACTGCAGTTGTAGGTTTTCTAACGTCATGGAAACATAAAACCAGTAAGGAATTAGTCAAGGGTCTGAATTTTCTTGTGCTTGCAGAAATGTTGCTGTTACATCCTAAATCCCAAGGGACCCCATTTGATGGTGTTGTCGTCACCACTCCTGTTCTGCTCAGCAGACACTCACTTTGGGAGTGTTGCCTTGATGTGCCTGGAGTTGTCACCAAGCACTCCAGATTCAGTGGGAGAAATTCAGGCTCCTCTGTTGTCTCGTCACTAGTTTGCAGTAGGTCCAAGATTTTTTGAGCAATGCAGTTAATTGCTGTTATATTTTGTATTTAAATATTTCTGGAAGTATTTTGGGCTTTGAAGTTCTGTAGGTGACTTGGCTTATTAGTTGTGATATTTTGTTTTGAAGGGGAAATAATGCTCATAAAAAGTATCCTTAAAAAGATCACTCCCAAAGTGCTGTGATACATACTGTCTGTTTCCCAAACTGTGTTAAAACCTGTGTTTTGCTGTTACTTTAGCAGTTGCCTATGTGCCTGCATATGAAACGCTTTCAAACGTGAGGCTGTTGCAGGGGAGGGAAGGAGACGAAGGGGAACATTAATTCCTAAATGTCTTTTTCTGGCCCTTATGTGTTGTGGAGCACCACAGCCACGTGCTTTCATCAGTTGCTGTACATGCTGTGGAAGAGAAGAATGCAGGAGACCTTTTGAGTGTGGTGAATTATTTATCGTTATTGATGGGTTTTCAGTAGTGAGGTGTCCAGCCCATCCAAACAGTGTGGGCAAAAGGAACTTGAAGCGTTCTGGTGGGTTTACAAGCTCAGTTACGTTTCACAACCAGTGGGAACTGTCAAAGTGCCTTCCCATTAAGCTCTGTCATGAGGAACCTACTGGATGCGTTAGCTGATGCCATACAAGGTTCTCTGGATCTGTGTAGTTCTCTCTTCTGCCGTTAGCATTTGCTGGACCATGGGTTCGGGGATGTCAGTGAGGTCTGAGGCCACAGGTGGTGGAAAATACTCACATCCATCTGCAGCTGTATTTTAAGCTGCTTTGCACCTATTAATTTTAAAGAGCAAAAACCTAAGCTGTAAAACTGGGCAAGAGCAAAGAAGGAAAACCTCTGGTTTCCTCCGTGTCTATTAAGTGCTTCCAAATCTGTAGAATATGCATGTTAAGAATGTAGAGAGGTCATTACTAAACTAAAATTCGTACCTGTGCTGTAGGAGATTATGCAAACAAATAGCCCAAAGATGAATTTCCATTTTATCTCTTGAGCAGTTGAATTCTGAGAAAGCCTGGTCCTATTTTCAGTCAAATGTGAACAGTCTGCATTTGACCCAATGATAGGCTTTTTCTTTATGAAAGTCAATTAATAGTGACTTTACCTTTTAAGAGAAGTTAATTTGAGACGAAATTCTGTTAACACCTTTGCTTCATGACTTGCTGTTGTAACAAGGACAGCAATTTGGGAAACTGTGCATACTGGAAAGGTTAAGGCAATAAATTCTGATTTAAGCATAGTACAGTTTACTCCAGTTGCATTGTTCAAAAAGCATTTTTCAAATATGTTTTTTTTTCCTTCTTTTGACTATTCTGTTAGTCTTTCCTATAGAAAAAAGGGAACCCACCTGCAGCTAAACTTGCTCTCATCTTCTCAGTGGATGTTAACAGTCAATAAATTGACCCAGTATACACTCAGGTCTTAGGAATTACATATTGTTGTCTTAAAATGCATTAAGGACAGAAGTTTTATTCAGAATAAACCCATCAAGCTCATGAGTTCCTGTTCTTGCGAGGAATAGATATGTAATTCATGTTATTTCAAACTGATAATTTATCTGTTAGGAAGAAATTCAAGTAACACACGTGTGTGCACGTGTGTGCATGCACATCTGTGCTCACATCATCCAGCTGAGTTTGTGCCTCCTCTGCAGATTGACTCTGGATTTTTCCATGAAAATGATCTCAAGATAGTTGCAAAGTCAATACGAGACAGAGTAGCGTTAATCCTATGGAGGAGAGAGAGAATTTGGCCCAGGATGCAGTCAGAGGAGCGTCGGGACTCTGAATGTCTGGAGAAGCTGAAGACGCCGCAGGCGCAGCAGGTCCAGGTCACCTACCTGCCTCAGGCTGGCCACCATGTGCTGTCGGAGTCGGAGGAGCCTGAGGCAGACCAGCACCCCTTCCAGCAGAACCTGCCCACCAGCGTCACGTCTGTCGCCTGTAAGTCCCATGTTGGTTTTATTGTGCCCGGTGGTGAATGTCCCAGGGTAAAAGTCAACGATGAGCTGAGCTCAGCGGTGAGCTGAGCCGCCCTGCAGGTGTTTGCACAGTAGCTCAAAGAGCACAAGTGCCTTGGATGGATGCAAACAGTTTTGAAAGAAATAAAATTTCAGGAAAAAATGAATATAGAGAATATATAGGGGTAGCTCCTCCTTCAGTAGCAATAACATCAGAAAACGTAACGTATTTATAAATTGAAAAGCAAGGAGACCTGCTGCCAGACACAAAAAACACACTTTTTCAGAGCCAGGTGGTGGGACAAACACTGGGTTTGTGTGAAACACAATTTGAGAGCCTGCAGAAGTTTGGCACCAAACTGGTCAGAGCAACTGGTGACTTCTTCAAATGATGTTGACAATGTGAAGATGTTTGTTCAAAAGCAAACCTTGCTGAAACCAAAGCCCTGCAGTTCCTTGTGTTTTGGGAGTTACTCTTGGTGGCTTGTGTGATGTTTTTTGGGAAGCTGTGCAAAGATCTACAGCAGAAAAAAAAAATCTGTCTCTGAGTGTTACATGATGTCATTCAAGATTTCCCTGTTTTGTGGGAAATGCCAGCTGTGGTTTGGTCACACATGTTGGGAGCATCAGACCTTGTGGGTTGACACTGTAATTATTATTGGGGTCATGATGCAGGTGCTCTCTCTGTTCCTCCAGGCTCCCTATTTTGTCCTGAGCTCATGGCCTTGAAGCAGAGGCGTGGTTTGATCTTTGGTAGGGCGTGTTGGAGTAGGTGGTTGCTCACATCCCTCCAGGCCCTGATAGCTACAAGCTGATGATCTGCCAACCCTTGACATTCAGCTGGGGGCTGATCCAAGAGTGACCCCTGGGCTATTTCAAGACAGGTGGATTCACATCTGTTTTAGTTCCAAGCACTGATTTTGGTCTGTCTCTGAGTAAGGAGGTACCTGGCTTTGCTTGCACAGCTTGTTCCTCCGTTTTATGTCCAAGCATCAGACTCCCCTCCAGCAAACAGCCAGGCATGAGGAAGCAGGGGTTTTATTTCCCTAAAGTAACTTGTCACTGTCTGTCCCCTAAAATCAGCCTTTGTTAGCGAGTCAAGCTCTGGTATTGAAATCTTAATCTATTTATACTTTTAAACATCTTGAAGGAAATGTTGCCAGATATTTTTAGCTTGGAAGGTTTGAAATTTTGTGAGTTCTTTCCTAGCCAGTTTTTCTGATAAAATCTGCTGAAGGTATTTTGCTACTAAACTATTAGCATAATGTTTCTGGTTTACTGTTCTGGACTTTTATGTAAGCACATTTAAATTAAAGATGCATTATCTTTAGGGAAGAGACAGCTGCTACTTTAATTCAGGTGTTGTATAAATCACTATACAGAGGTCTGCTTTGAATACTAAAATAACCCAATGTGCTTCTACAAGAAACCAAACCTTTACAAGCGATGACAAATGGATGTATTTGCATAACACTCAGAATATTGCAGTATTTACAGAGGGTTTTTTCTGAAGCTAAATTGATCTCTTTTCATTTTTTTTAGTTGTATATTTATTTCATGCTATCTAATTCCTGTGAGAAGCACTGTAATTATGAGGCTTTTTTCTTTCCATTGGTTGGAATTGAGGCTACTTGTGCTTCCCATGGTTCTCTTGGACATGAGCTGGCAGAATTTTATACTAAATATAAACCCCCCAGTTTATTTCCTACTCCTCCTCAACTTTTAGCCAGTATTGGTGTTATTTGACAATTCACTCTCAGATGTCTCTGAACATTTTCTAGTCATGTTAGGCCTAAGACCTCTGTTCATTACTATGCTACCAATTTGTATAATAATCTGAGGTCAAATGTAACAATGTAAGTTAATAACGTGTGTAATGTATGTTCTATAAAAGTCTCAGAGTGACTCACAGCTTTTACTTCAGCTCTCTACCATCACACTCTCATTTTTTTTTCCTCTGAAGTCTTAAATAATTATTTGTAGTAAAATGGAAGTGTGTGTGCTGCAGAAATCCCTGCCCTCTTAGGGCAGGGCCACCATGACTCTTTAGAAATGAGCTGAATAAATATAGAGAGGAGTTTAATTTAGCAAAAAAACAGTTGGGAGAATAGTTTGTGAGTACTAAAATAGGGAGAATAGTTTGTGAGTACTAAGGAGAAATGTAATCTCTGGTGCTATTAAAAAATAATTTGTTATTTAAAAGCCAAATAAGTAAAACCTTATTTGGAATATGGAAAAAAAAGAGAAGAGGAAAGTGTTGGAAATATAAATAGCACTTAGAGTTGCTGTCCTTTCAGCCATGTTTTTGTAACTGTGTTACAGTTTCCTTTTAGTTTTGGGTTTTAAATCTATTACAAGCTGTTGGTCATTCGCACAGTTAACAGCGACAGTCCTGTCTCCTGTTATTTCTCAAATGAAGAACACAGGAGCTTCTTCTCAAGAAGAACCAGGCACCTGTACTTTACAGGCTACAAAAGTAATGCAAAGACATTTTTAAATGAGTAATATGCAGTGGTGTGGTTAAAAGATTCATTTCTGTTTGAGGAAGGCTGCGGGGTTTGCCCCGTTCTGCCCGTGAGCTGGGCGAGCACCGCGTGAGGCACTCGGAACAGGGCTCCCAAATCCTGCAAACCTGCACCCTGTTCTGTTACCTCTTCTTCATCTGGAGCTAGTGCTAGATGCTCCAGTAGGGTGTGATTTCCTGAGCTAACAAAGCATACAATATAAAGAATTTTGTCATTTTCAGTGCTACTAATAAAAAAAAAAGTTTTAAAGTCAGTGCATCCCTGGGAGATCTCCCTCTAAAAGACTCCATGATCTGCTATGAACATTGCCCGACTGGGATTCCCTTTCCTTTCACTGTACAAAATCTATAAACATCTGCAGTTCTTAATGTCAACCTTCTGCCCTTTAAAGGAAATATCAACGTGCCTAAAATATCATAGTGCACAGAAATCCGTGGGGATGGTTTTTTGGCTTAGGAGAAGCAGTGTGTGCCTTTTGTAGAAAATAAAATTTGTGTTGTATAATTTATTTATATAATGGGAAGGGCTAGGGCAGTAAAAATGCTAATTACATAAACCAGTGTTGACCTTGCTCTAAAATCATTACTTGAACATTTGGAGTTGTTGAGCTTTTAATGAAAAATATTGTTCTTTCAGCTGACAGCACCTTTGACAGTGGCCAGGGGTCCACTGTTTATTCAGACTCCCAAAGCAGCCAGCAAAGTGTCATCTACTCGTCTCTGCCCGATCCGGTCCCTCCTGCTATCCAGCGGGTGTACAGCCCACCTCTGAGCGAGAGCCAGGCTGTGCCCCACGGCCTTCAGCAGCTGGGGCACTACCAGCAGCCCTCAGGAGTAAGTCTAAAGCTTTTCAAGATCATTTTGTATCCTAGATCATACTTAACAGCTCGTTTATACCCTGGTTTCCAGGAGGTGTGGATTCCAGGGCTTGATTCATGTTTTCCTCCCTCAGCTCTAGCAGTGGTGACTTGCTGAGTGATGTGTTTCTGGTGGATCCAAAATGTGTGCTTAGTAGATGGTGTCTGGCTGTATTTGCCATTCTGAAGGAATGCTTCACAGGCAGCTGTCACACTTCAGTAAAAAAAGCTTCTTATTAATCTGTTGTCACTGAACGACATTAGTAGCTTTGCGATTATTCAACTCATGCATGTGTTTGAGAACTCTTCTGTTTGTTTTTGTTCACTGTCACTATAGCCACACATTATTGTTCCTTCATTTGCTCAAGAGCCTCTTGGATCTGATGTTTCTTCCAGTTGTGACAAAGGTCACACATTCAGTCACTGCCTTTCTGGCTCTGGCTTTGGATTTCATCTTGCACATGGACGGCGACGTATGTCCATCGCTGAGGCTCCGCAGTCAGGCACTGGGAGCCCAGGCAGATGTTCACACTTGCTCCCGTTTTTATGCTGTTATGACCCTGACCAAAAGCAATTGCTGGAACTACTGGTGCAAGAACAGACACACGCGAGTGAGCGTCAGTCTCCAGGTGCTTCCCGGGAGAGGCACGACCTGAGCACGTCGTGTCCGTCAGAAGCTGTGGCAGCGCCGTTTTCCCGCTCCAGCCTGCACCCCTTGCACGCGACGGACGGCGTTCGCGCTACCCTCCGCCGTCACAGCGACCCCGTCGTGGCTTTGGCTCCAAACCCAACCTTCTTTCCCCAAGAACCCGGAGAGGAAAACACGAACCTGCAGGCTAGAGAAGAGGCAGCAGGCGTGTCACCTGAGGTGGCACTGGGGACCTCTGCACGCCCTACAGAGCGAAGGGTTCCTCAACAGCCTCCTCAGACCTGCCAAGCCTGCTTAGTTCAGTCTGGCCGAGATCAAAACGTGCCGCATGTCTTGATGCCTGTTGAAAATGCTCACTCCCCGGGCAGCCAACACCCAGAGAAGTCGGTGTCTCATCCTCTGCCGCTGATCAGCAGGCCATGGGGCAGAAGTTTAGACCTGCCTCTGTTACATGAATCTTTACAACACATAATTAACCAAAAGACTAGTTCTTCTCCCATGAGATCTGCAAGAGTTGCAGAAAACGTTGTGCCTTCCGAATCCTGCGATGGTGGAGGAGCAGCCAGCGTGCCTGGACAGTCCCAGCCCTGTTATAAAGGGAGTGCTGGGAAAACACCGCTGGCGGAGAGCAGGCTGGTGACTGCAGCTACCCTGAGCAGCGGGAGGAACCTGCCCAGTAGCAGTGATAGTAAAGATGTGGTAGGTTAATTTTTTGTTGTTGTTGTTATTCTGTTTGACTTAGAAGAAAAAATAAAATCCAGGACCGGTGTTTTTTTCCTGCTTGATCCAGATTTAACCTATGTACTTGCGAAGTGCACAATTTTCCCTGGTTTTACCTTGTATTTTTTCCAAAATGTCTGCAAGAAATTCTGAACAATGCTTTGTGAACGCACTGAAGCGTGACTGCGTTTACCTGAAGGAAAAAAAATCATCCTTGGCATCTGTAGCCAGCTCCCTCCACCGTGGAAACCACCCTTCCTGTGCACATACATCTGCTGCGGTGCGTCCTTCCTCCTCCTCCTTCACCTGAAGCACTAACAACTGCAAACATAACCGTCCAAAGGCACATCTTGAGCAGATTTATTTTTATTAAATTGAGCTGAGCAGCATGCTCTTTTAGAGCAGACTCATTCTTTCCATTGATAGGTTTTACTAATTTTAACCTAAATTCATTACTTTTTTAATGAGTGAGGGTTTGGCAAGATAATAACCTTTATATTTCTCATAGCCCTTTATTTTCTGATGAGGTTTCCATATTTTTTTTCTTCCTGCGATAACCTAGGTAAAAAGTTCCAAGGCTTAAAACTCTCAACAAACACAGGAAGCAAAAGTCTGCCTTAAAACCTTCAATTTTCCAAGGGGGGTAAGAAAAAAAAATCACTGTATTTATCTGGGAGACTATTTACCAAGATAACAAGCTCATAACTGGAGTTGTAGAAGGTTTTTTTAGGCTTATGAGCCTCAGTCTGACTTACCATTTATTTTTAATTTCTCCACTCTGAGCTGAAGTTTTAGAGAGCTGCTGCTGTTACAAACCTCACCTGAATCTCTTTTAACTTTTTTTATTTTCACTTCCACTGTATTTTTAATTTGATTCTCATTTCTCTATTTGTTTTCTTGGCATCCATTTCACGTAAATTACTTGCCTTTTTGGAAGATAAAGATTCTTTATGAAATTATAAAAATCTTGGTGATAAATTTCCTTTCACCCCGCTAACACCTTGTTGCTGTTGGTGTGTTCTCACTGTGTGTGTGCTTTCAGCGGCGTTACTGGTCTGTGCTCTTGCTTCCAGAACGAAACGCAGTGCAGTTTGGTTGTCTTATTTGGAATTTGCTGACTTTTTATCATGTGTTCAAGTAACCTCCCTTTCCTTGCAGGTGATTTTTAATTTATTTATCTTTTTTCCCCTCTATGTTGAGCCAAGTACCCAGCAGACTGTTCCCTTGCAGTTACCGTCTCGGTGAGCAGTTGCAGACTCTCTTACCGCGAGGGTGGCTCTCTCTAACGCCGTGCTCTCGCTCTCCCTCCCGCAGCCTGGCCTCCCCGCCGCTCAGGCTGCACCCACTGCGGTGTCCCAGCGGCCCCAGCACTACCAGGAGCCGGCAATGCCCTTCCCAGTGGTCCAGCCCACCACCGTCGCCTCCCTGCAGCTGGGGCAGCCGCAGCCGGTGCTGGCCAGCCAGCAGGTGAGAGCTCTTCTCATCCCATTCCCTGCCCGTGCTCCGCTCCCAACCTCTACCTGTAGCAAGTTTGAGGTGTTTGAAAAGTTCCAACCTGCAGCTGGAGAGACTTAGGGATGGGGCAGAGGGTGTTGGGTGGAAGGGAGGAAGAGTAACAGGTTTGAGGACAGTTGTTATGTGATACCTTGGAACGTCTTGATGTCATTTAAGCCTTCTCTTCCATTGTGGCTTAACGGCATCAGCTTGAAGCCTTGTGTTGATTTCAATATACTATCTTGGTCCTCAAAAATCGAGTAGTTTTTTATTAACTTTGTGTTATTGTTTGGCACCTCCTTTCTAGGGTTGGAAACAGACTGTTGCCTGCTGTCAGTTGTCTTTGAATCCTCAGCAATGCTGCTTTTTAAGTTGTGCATGTGTGTTAAATATAGTTCAGTACAGGCATCCAGCCACTAGCTCTATTTTCTGAGAGAAGAATCTGTCTCTCTCTCCAAATAGTAAATCTTTGTGCATTTAGAATTATCAAATTCCCCCCAAAACCTGTGTTCCTTAAAGGTATGTACAAAGCACCTCTCTCAAGCAGCTGAGGGGCAGCGAGGAATGCAGCCACAGACCTGGGTTGCGTGGTAATTCATGGCTCATTCTTGGGATTCTATCAAAAAGCTTGGCTTCCCTCAGGAGAAACTGTTGATGGGGCTGAGGAGTGTCTGTATCCTTCATAACCAGCACGTATCATACCTCCTGGAGTCATAGAACCCCAGACTGGTTTGGGTTGGGAGGGACCTTCAAGCCCATCCAGTTCCAACCCCCCTGCCAGCAGCAGGGACACCTTCCACTAGACCAGGTTGCTCAAAGCCTCATCCAACCTGGCCGAGAACACTTCCAGGGAGGAGCAGCCACAGCTTCTCTGCCCAACCTGGGACAGGGTCTCACCACCCTCACAATAAAAAAAAACAAACAACCCTCTCCAAACTTTTTTAGTTATCAACATTTATCTCACAAGTTGCCTTTCCCCCCCTGCCAATGTGTCCTGTTCTTCTGAAAGCATCAGTTTTGGAACAATGTAATTCGGAATCCTCAAAAAACATATGCTTATGTGAAGTTTTGTCATATATCATTTTTTTTTCTCTAATGGGCAGGGCTATTCTCATGGTACTCTCAGCCAAAAAATTTAAACTTATGCAAATTTAAGACCCCACCAGTTGCATGAATCTCTCTAGTGGTCTCTGGAGCTTTACTCTGACAGTTCAAAATCTGTTATTTATTTTTTTCCCACAAGTAAATGCTGGTTTGGGATAGGATATTTGCCCAGCTTGCTCAATTTATTTCACCTGTCCTTTCCTCACAGCGTTGTTGTCTCTTGACAACAATCGAGGATGATGCCAGGGCTGGAGCAGCTCTGCTGTGAGGACAGGCTGAGAGAGTTGGGGCTGTTCAGCCTGGAGAAGAGAAGGCTCCAGGGAGACCTTCCAGTGGCCTCTCAGTACCTGAAGGGGCTCCAGGAAGGCTGGGGAGGGACTTTGGCCAAGGGCAGGGAGTGACAGAACAAGGGGTGATGGCTTGGAACTGGCAGAGGGGAGATGGAGCTGAGATGTGAGGAAGAAATTCTTTGGTGTGAGGGTGGTGAGACCCTGGCTCAGGTTGGCCAGAGAAGCTGTGGCTGCTCCTCCCTGGAAGTGTTCTGGGCCAGGTTGGATGAGGCTTTGAGCAACCTGGTCTAGTGGAAGGTGTCCCTGCTGCTGGCAGGGGGGTTGGGACTGGATGAGCTTTAAGGTCCCTTCCCACCCAAACCAGTCTGTGAAATAATTCTATCCCTGATAGTAAAGGATTTCCTATACTAGTCTGTCTTTTTTCTCTAATCTTGCCAGGAAGCCCAGTCCTTCTTACAGTATTACTATTACAGAAATAGGTAAAATGATGACATTTCTGTGCAGAACTTCCCAGAGCACCTGTGTGCCTCAGAGACAGAGGTAGGGCTGGTGTTCCCAGAGTCTCCAGGAACGATGCCATGAGCAGCACAGATCTGCTGCAGCCTTTTGTAACTGAATGGTAGGGCAGGTCAGCAAAAGAATGAGAAATCAGGGTGGGAAAATTCATCTGCTAACAGAATGAAATGTATTGATCTTGGATGAATACACACTGATGGCTCAGACACAGGGGATCAATAGTGCATCTCTTTTTTATTTTAATTTGAGGATCTGTGCATTTATAATGTTGATGTTGTAGTGAGGCAAAGTAAGCATAATTCAGTGGGTTATTCGCCCCTCCCTGTGCCTCATCCAGTTCACCAGCATTCTGTAAATCACAAGTTGAATGGGAAGCAGAGGCTCTAGGCAGCTGCTCAGTTCCACGAGTGCAGTGTTTCTGCTCTTAACGCCGTGTCCTCTGGAGTCGAAGGCAGGTTGAGCAGCCTGTGTCAGCGTGCTCAATCCTTGCTTATCTGTGGGCAGCCTGTCTGAGCTGCAGATTAACCCAGCCAGGTGCTGAGGTGCTGGAGCTGGCTCTGTGTGGTGCTTTGGGTGGATTCACCCCTTTGGCTCGCACCTTGCAGCCAAACACAGCCTGCTGTCTCACCCTCCCCCCCGACCCCACCCAGGGAGTAGGGGAGAGAATTGGAAGGAAAAGGGCAAGGAAACTCACGGGTTGCGATAAAAACTGTTTACTAATTAAAATAAAATTATAATAATAACAATAGTGATAACAGAATATACAAATGAGTGATGCCCAGTGCAGTTGCTCACCACCCGCTGACCGACACTCAGCCTGTCCCAGCCAGCGATCCCGGAGCAGAGACAGTCCCAAAACTGAAACCCCAGAAGAGTGAGAGCCTGAGTGATCCCTGAGAGAATCCCCCTGATTTCCAGTCAGCCCTGGTTAATGCACTGACATGACAGGATATGATCTGGAATATTTCATTGGCACATCCCAATGCCAGTTTGGGCTTTGCCATTCACTGCGCTTCTCCCTCCCAGTCCCAATGCAGCTGTGAACAGCCAAACAGGGTGGCCTTGAGCTCCAGCAGCAACTAATAACATCAGTACTTTATCAACATTCTTCTCATAACAAGTCTCACACTGAACCTAAACCACAGCTATTCTCACTACTGAGAAGAAAATTAACTCTGTCCTAGTTGGTGGGTGTGTGAGCTCTGGCCCAGCACCGTGTGGTTCCACTCCCGAGGGCAGGCTGGGGCTGGCAGGTTTCCTGTGTGGCAGAGCTCGTGCTGTGGGACCAGCAGGGTCCCCTTGATGCCTCGGGTGGGCTCCATCTCGGCCTCTTCGCTCTGTCTCCTCACCAGTGCCAGGCCACCTCCTGCTGAGCCGCCTGTTGGCATCAGCACTGCCATTCCCTTGAGTCTGGGGTTTTAACTGGGTAAGGAACCCTGCTTTCCCAAAAACCTCATGGTAAGAAATTTCTTCGCCTGAGGTTTCCCCCAGCAAAGCCTCAAATGCCAGATTCAGGAAAATAAATAATGTAATGGAGTGATGCAGCAGTAGGAGCAGCTGGAGCTGGGTGCATCCAGAGGGGGTCCCTGGGCATTGACCCCCTGACAGCCCATGTACCCGTTCTTCACACGCTGTTCATGAGCCCCACACACGCCTCTGGGTTCAGTGGCAATTTCTGGCCTGGGGTCTTCTTGTTCCTTGTTGGATTCCTTCTCTGTCTGCGGGCAGGCTGCCCTGGATAAGAATCTGGGCAGGTCGCAGCTTCTGCTGACAGTGGTAGGCTCCTTATCTCCCAGTTTGCACTGGTTTTAGGGCCTTCCTCCACCTGACTGAGCAACAGTTGAACTTCTCTAGGTGAAAGTTCGCAGCTTGTGGCCTAAGGCTTCAGCGACTTTAGCTGCTCCTGCTAAGAAAAACTATTCAGACAAAAGGCTACAGTAAAACAAAATCAGTTACCTAAACTGACTTTGCAGCACTGGAATGGGAAACCTGCAATGCAGAGCCACGTCATTGGTTTTTTCTTTAATGTGGCAAGGTGAATCTCAGGCAGGGCTAATAAATGCTGCAGGTGCTGCACAGTTATTTTTTTCCAGCGTGTCTTGCACTGCATGTGGCATTCAGCACATTCAGGCTCAGACACACGATAGCAGCCACCAAACACTCTTGTTCACTGATCCCTGGGTTGGAAACCTACCAGTCGTGGTTGAATTTTAGCTATTGCTGAGTGGGTGGCATCTTGATACATCTACAGTTTTATTGTATGAATACCTAAAAACTGGCTGAAGGATCCTGCCACTAAAACAGTGCAGAGCAAGATATGATGATGCAGATTTATGGTGGAAGTTAAGATGAAAGATTATGAAGATTGGTGTTCACTTTAATTCACCCTTTGACCGCTGGGCGTGGTGTTAGGTCTGTGTGCTGCAGAGCCCGGGTGAGGCCGTCAGTCCTGGGACCCCACGTTAGGTCAGTGCAGAGCCAGCCTGGGGCCCTGGTGCCAGGCTTCTGAAACAGAGCATCATGTATTTTTAAAATACTTTCAGCATTAATTAATTATTTTAAAATAATTTCAGCAATAATCATGGAAAATGTGGAAGTATGTTAATTATTATTTTCAGCTTTGATGCAGCTTTTTATTTCCGTTCTAGTGTGTAAAATCTGGCAGGCCAGTGGAGCACTGTTTTCCCTGGAAGGGTAAAACTGCTTTTTTGGCTGCTGCATTGTTACTACAGCACGTCAGAAATAACCAGGATCCAGCTTTTACTACAATTGTTGTGTTTTGTTGATGTCTCAGATAATAACTGTTGTATATTTCAATACCTGCCACGTTATGTAGTCAGCTGTTGAAGGCCAAGATTAGCTGGGTATAATCTGCATAGTAGCAATCTTTGAAGTTAGTAGGTGGAGATTTTACAGGGCCAACTAGAACAATCTCTGGGATTTAAACAGTCTGAGTCATTACAAATAACCTTTCCAGGACAGTTAGAGCTTGTCTTTTTAGGTAATATATCTTGCATTTAAATGTACTTTAAACATAGGCTCTTGTACAGTGTTTAACTTGGGAGCATCTTTCTCTGCATTAAACTATCTGTGCAGCCTGGAGAAGAGCAGACTGAGAGGGGACCTGATCAATGTTTATCAATATCTAAAGGGTGGGTGTCAGGAGGATGGAGCCAGATTCTTCTAAGGGGTGGGCAGCGACAGGACAAGGGGAAATGGGCACAAACTGGAACACAGGAGGTTCTGCTTAAACATGAGGAAAAACTTCTTTCCTGTGAGGGTGCCAGAGCCCTGGGCCAGGCTGCCCAGAGAGGGTGTGGAGTCTCCATCTCTGGAGATGTTCAAACCCACCTGGATGCAGCCCTGTGCAACCTGCTCTGGGTGAACCTGCTCTGGCAGGGGGGTTGGGCTGGATGATCTCCTGAGGTCCCTTCCAACCCCACCAGTCTGTGATTCTGTCCCTACCCCAAGTGACAGTTCTGTTCTGACTGTGTGGCTTGAACTAGAGAGCGCCACGGGTGGCTGTGTCCACTGAACTGCTTCTTCCACAATCTACAGGCTTTAACCTTTTATTGTATTTCTTTTTTTTTTCCCTAGCAGCAGCCCATATCACAGCAAGCTTCTCTGCAGCAGGTGCTTGCCAGCCAGCCCGTTTGCCCAATCCAGCCTGCGCCCCATCTCTTGCCCCAGTACCAGCCCCAGAGCTCTCAGGTGGCAGCTAGCAGTGCACCGCTCAAACCCCTCCAGATATCAACTGTGCCACAGCTTCCGCCCGTGGCCCCTTCCCAGGTAATAGCTTTGGAAACTGGGTGTGAACACAGCCCTTGGAGTAAAAATTAGCCCTTTCCAGCTAATAATTAACGTGATTTGCAGGTTTTGTGTGGCTGTTTTGCATGCATGCCCATTTAATTAGCACATATGAATATAGATTTTCCCTAATACCTGTCTGTTTCTTTACTGGTTGTTTCTGTTTGGTGAAGCAAAAATCTCCTGTGTGAGTAATCCTGTGTCATGCCTAGAGAATCCAGTTAATGGCAGTGACAAAATTGCAGTAACTGCATTTATTTTTTCCTTTCTTTTTCCCCCCCCTTCCCCTCTGTCATACTCTCCTCCCCATCCCAGGCTTCAGAGCATGAGAAGTTGCCCATTTTTTTTCTTTTTCTGAGCTCCTGACTTCACAACTTCCCCCGTCACCCACCCGCCCGCCTCCCTGGCTCTCAGCCCTGATTCTGGTTTCGGTAGCAGGGCCAGACCCTTTCCTGGGCCTGGAAGGGTTTGTTGGTGCTCCTGGTGTGTTGGCTGGTGCCAGCCACCGTGATGCGGAGCAGCTTGTGCCAAAGGGAAGAAGCGAGCAGCTTCCGTGGTGACAGGGTAGTTGTGGTCTGCTACGTCACTGGGAGGTTTGACTGTGAAAATCCTTTTCTGGGATCTTCTGGCTTGCAGCCAGCCTGTTTAAGGACAAGGGTTTTAAATTGTCTTGCTGAATTTTGCATGAAAGTTTTGCATTTTGTCTGATCCAATTCCTTTTAATTTCTGTTGAAATGAAAGCCACTTTTAATTACTATGTTGCTTCAAGGCGTCAAGCTAGTGTTAGAAGTAGTTTTAAGCTTCTAAAGTATAAAAACATCCCCCCACAATGATTTTTATTTTCTCTTTTACTAATGGTTTAAGCATAAATTGTTTTTTATTAGTGTTTTGTAAACCTCAGGAAATGAATGAAAGTGATTAGCAAACAGATAATTATCATCATGGCACAGGTGATTTTTATGTATGTGTATGGCAAATGAAACTGCTATCAGTGAAAGCACTTGCAATTTATGTGATATTATATTTTTTTTCAGATTCCTCAGTTTCCTGTCATTCCTGCCCTTACTCCTCTGGCAGGACTTGACAGCCTTCCTCCAAACCTCTCTGATATACCTGCTGCAAACGTGCCCCCCATACCTGCTCCTTCTCAGTACTTTGCTCCAGCCGTGATTTTGCCCAGCCTGCCCATGAACCCCACTCTGCCTATGGCACCGAACTCCCCTGCCCTCCCCATGCAGGCAGTCAACCTTCCCCATACCACCGTGGCTTCTTTGGTCTTGCCCTGCCAAACAATAGTGCCAAACATGTCGGCTGCTACGATACCGCTGCTTGCCGTGGCCCCGCCGGGAGTGCCAGCCTTGCCGCCGCACCACGGGGTGCCCCAGCTGTCCCAGCAGCAGATGTACCAGACCACCTTCCAGCAGATCCTGCAGAGCGACGCGCCCTCTCCCCATCACACGCCGAGCGCGCAAGCGGTGCCGCAGCAGCCTCCGCCGCCTCAGTCGCTCCAGCCCAGCGTCCTTCACCCCTCAGAACAGACCCTGGCTGCGCCTGGGGCCGCTCACCAGGTAACCTGTCCGCTGGGCGTGGGGCGGTCGCGGTGCCGGACCGGAGGGTGGTTACTGGGCGCAGGCGTTCCCGGGGCTTGCTCCATTGTGAACACGCTGTGAGGAGCTGTGGGGGTTGCACTGGGCTGCAGCCAAACACAGCCGCTCGCTCGCTCCCCCCACACAGGGGATAGGGGAGAGACGTGGAGGGGCAAGGGTAGGGAGACTCGTAGGGTGAGATAAGAACAATTTAATAATGGAAATAAAATAAAACTCATAATAATATTGATATTAAAATAGTAATGATAATAATCATAGTAATAAAATATGCAAATGAGTGACACCCAGTGCCATTGCTCACCACCCGCTGACCAAGCCTGGCCCGTTCCCAGAGAACGATCCTGGAGGAGCAACAATCCCGACCCGAAACCGCAACCCCAGGAGAGCCAGAGCCCGAGCGAGAGCCAGAGATTGAACCCCCACAAGAGTGAGCCCTTCATTAATATACTGAACATGATGTTACCTGATATGGAATCTCCCACTGGCATTGCCAACAGCCAATCTAGCTTATTAATTTAATTACTCCTCGCCCCCTCCTAGACCTTGCACTTGAAGATGAAGTCCTTTGACTTCCAGCGACATCTGAGAACGTTGGTCTGTTATCAGTGCTCTTCTCATAACAAATCCCAGCTGAAACTAAACTGCAGTGCTATTCTAGCTCCTAGAAAGAAACCCAGCTCTGTCCCAGCTTAAAACCAGGACAGGAGGGTTTTTATCCTTGCTCTTAAGATGTTTTGTTAACCTCTCAGCCCTGGTCCTGGAGGTGGTGGCCAGAGCTGTGAAGTCAAGCAGAGCGGGTGAGGTCGTAATCCAGGGACAGGTGAATATCGAGGTTGTAGGGAACAATCTAATGGGCTTTGGAAAGTGAGCAGGCAAGAGCACTTCTTGAATTCCTTCTCCCATCTGAAGTATGAAAGAGGTGTCAGCTGTTGTTCTCCCGTGGCAGGAGAACGGGCCGAGCCGTGGCAGCAGCCGCACAGCCTTGCTGATGCCGTTACCCCAGCCTGAGCTGATGCACAGGCTGTCGTGTGCTCACGGCAAAATATGGGTGAGCTGGCAGGGGCAACAGAGGTGTTTTGATGTAGAACTGCTTTAAAACAGTAAAGGGAAAAGGCCACTCAATAGTGACTCCAGAAAACTGCCTGGGAGAGGTCTGTCGGGCGAGACTGGATTCGAGCTGCAGACCCTCACCCCCTAAAAGAAATGAAGCATAAAATGGAGCTCCTGGTAGTAGCTCTATTTACAAGAGAACTGGTTCAGGACTTGTTGACAGAGTCTGTAAATACTTCTCTTGCCACAGCTGTGATATGACAACATGAAATGCAGTCTGACCCAGGCAGGAGAGAGCACTAAATCTGTTAATAACAGCGTTCCAGAAAATCTGTCTTCTCCTGCATGGCTTTGCCAGACATGCTGATGAGCATGCATAACATCCCATCTCAACCTGCCATACTGTGGCATCTCCAGAGCAGTACATTGGCTTTAAATTTCTTCTCTTCAGCCATCTCTTTGGTACAGAAATGCTGTTTGTGAAGGCGCAGGGAAGGCGCAGCCCGGGGCAGTTACCACTGAGCTCATGAGCCATCGTGTTTCCAGTGGCTGTGAGGGAACTGAACTGGGCCCGTTACGCACAGCAAGCCTGGCAAACACTAAACTGGAGAGCTGATATTCCCAAACCCTCCTGACACAGTCAATATCTATCAAATGTGTGTGGAAGGATTGCACAGTAATATTTTTAGGATAAAAAAAAACAACTATTACAAACACAATGGACTAGTGCAGAGGAATATTCAAATCCACATTGTTCTGTATTTAAAGTACATTTAATAGAGAGGTGTTTCTGTAAATAAAGGCTTTCCAACGCAGTGCTGTTTTGGCAGTTGATGTTTAGCACCTCTGAGTTTAGTTTTTGCTCAGGTAAATTATCATAGAATCATAGAATCACAGACTGGATTGGGCTGGAAGGGACCTTAAAGCTCATCCAGTTCCAACCCCCCTGCCAGCAGCAGGGACACCTTCCACTAGACCAGGTTGCTCAAAGCCCCATCCAACCTGGCCAAGAACACTTCCAGGGAGGAGCAGCCACAAAATCATACACTGAAACATTTTGTGAATTACTCTAGTTATCTAAGACTTAAAAAAAACCCTTCACTGCTCTTGTGCAATGTGCACCACAGCCACTGTTACAGCAACCTCCACGTAGGCAGTCATGTAACTGCTGTGCGTTACAAAGCACATTGAGTCTTTATTTTTATCCACATTAAAACCTGGAATAATAATTTCCACTGATATCCAGAATCTGCAGAGAGCATGCAGTAACAAAGCTGTGTGGCCTGGTTCTCATCTGAGTCTTGATTTTAAAAAAAATATATTCTCCAAATAGTCTAAATTTCTAGATGGTGATACTTTAAAAAAAAAATTTAAAATAAGCAGGGTTTTACCTAGTACCAAAAAGCCGTTTTTCTTCCATATTTTCCTTTCTTTCCTTTTTCCTCTTCCCACAAGCTCAGTCCCCTCAGAAAAATACATGATGTTCCTAAAAGGAGAATGTTCTGTTCTCAAATGTCCAACTCAAAAGAACTGTTATGCAGAATAACAGCATACTCTCTAAGGTAGTTGGCATCTAATCCCATCGGTCCAGTTCCCACAAAGCGCTTACGCACACGAGTTATTTTCATGCACTGAAGAAATCCACTGAGATAAATGAAATTTCCTCTGTGTGTGTAAAACAAGGAAACGTTGGCAGGATTGGGGCCCTTGGTGCTTGGCGTGGCAAGAGTTAAGTTCTCTTAAATGTTTAAACTCGATGGGTGATCATGTGTTCTGTGAGATACTGGTGTATATTCAGTGAGAAAGAGTTCATTGTCTGATCCATACTACCTACAGGTTCTCCAGATATAGCAGATGTTTTTAAAACCCTAATTTAGATTATGAGCAAAGTGTATTTTTCTCTGCCTACCTACTTTGTGGTAGGCTCGTTGGAAGCAGAGCAAACTATTCAGGGCAATGAATTCATAATCTCAGATATTAATTTCTTACCAAAATACGGCTTTATTTCTACAAATTCAATAGCACCTGAGCAATACACACATTGTCATCATTATCTCAGAAGAATCCTTAGATTTTTATTTGGCCATTTCAAAGCAATGACCAAATAAGTTTGGTTTAAACCCTTCAGCAGTTACCTTTCCAAGCAGAGACCACACAGGTACGGTCTCACCGCAGGATTCTCGTCCTTTCCCCATGAACTCCGGTGGCTTTAGTACCTGCTCGTGTAAGTGGCAAACCCTCTAAGCAGAGATCTGTTTTAATAGCTGTCTGTTGTGTTACAGCAGATTACTGGACACCCTCAGTATGCTTTGGAAGCTGGAGCCCAGGTGCCCGTGCTGCCTGTGCCACCTTCGATAGTCATGTCACCGCCTTTGCAGCTGCAGCCTGAACTGTTGCCTCCCCGCGTCGCTGCCGACGGCGTTGCACAGATTCATGGCAGCCTTGCTACAGCGAGTCCGCCTGTCCCCATAGATCACTCTCTGCCTCTCCAGCCTTCTGGTCTGCTGCAGCTTCAGCCCGACCTTCCGCAGCCGCTGGGGCAGCAGGGCCCAGCTCCCGGCTCGGCTGGCCAGGCGGTCACAGAGACATCTCAAGAGGTAGAGCTGTTTCCTCTGGAGTAACTCACCAGCCTCACCCTTAGCCTTCTTACGTACTCCTTTGTGAAATAATGGGCTTATTTCTCAAGGGAAGTTATGCCTTCTCACCATTTAGAGCCACTTGTCCTAGAAATTAGTGACTCCAGGTCAGCAGATAACTGGCGATTTCAAAAGAAGCTGGAAACTGCATGTTGTCCTTTGTGAAATGTCTCCTTGAAGCGATGAGGCAGCAGGACTAAGTACCTCTTAGTCTGCAGCTGAGCACAAACACAGAGGTAGAAATTACTTTCCTTTAGGTGCTGTGGGTCAGTAAGAAGCTGTTCTGTAGAGTTCCATCCATGTTTTGTCCGGTCTTGTTTTGAATGTCTCAAGCGTCTGTGCAGCCTACCATCATTTGTCTTAAGAAACTGCTTCATAATCTGATTCTTCACTATGTAAAAGCTCTTCGTGTTCCTCAGTTTGAGCCTTATTCCCATTTCATTTAGCATTGTATTGCCTGAATTCTAGTCTAGCCCTGGGATTTTGGCTTCTTCAGACATTCATAGGCATTCCCAATTCTCAGTGGACATATAAGCAAGATATATTTTATTGTTTTCTTTCTAAAACTGTCGGGTCCTCCCCTCTGCTATTTTGACTTTTCTTTCCACTCCCATAATTGTTTAACCTTGAGTCTTGACAGAATGTCACAGAACACTTCCTTCTCTTCAGCTCTTTAATAGATACCCATAAGCAAAGCAAAGGGTTTGGCATTTGTACCAGTTAGTTGTAAATCAGTGTAATTTGTCCTCGCTTCCAAATGGAAATGTCCCTCAGCAATTCTGCGTTCAGAATTGTTCCTCTTGAGGCTCTCTGTGCTGAGCTGCCTTTCCTCCCAAAGTCACAATTTCCATCTTTTCAAACTAAATCTCTTTTTTTAAATGTTTTTAACCCAAAGCACTTGTCGCATGCCTTGGCTACACAGCACAGCCTGCGCGTGTCATTAGCGGCACGGCCCAACTCCTCTTCCAGGAGATCAGTGAGGATGCTGCTGACACTAAAACTAGGTTCTAGTTCCCTGTTTTACTCCTCCTTCTAGTGGCAGCCTAATTCTTGTCAAATAAATATTCATGCTGTAGTGCAGAACGTTTCCTGTGTGCAGAGCTCACGTCAGGTTCAGTGCTGATGCCAAAGCTACAGCTTTCAGTGCGGGGTCCATCCCATTAGAGATTCTGGAAAATAGGAATAAACCTCCTTGTTTCAGTGTGATACAGGGGACAGAGGTTGTCCTATATTACCTGAGAAATCTGTGCCCACTGGGGCACATCTCTGTCACTTTGTCATATCCCTGGGAACATTTAACCACTGTTTTGCGAACTTCATTCTTAATTTTCATCTCTCAGTTAACTCCCTTTTCTCTTTCAATTCAATAAATCAATCCTATGTCATAGGATGGTCAAATTGATCAACATGCTCCCTGTGCTGATTCTGTGACATATATTCCCAAGGTTTTCTTGGGTGTAAGAGGAGTTTCATATCTGTATATAATCAGAACACTTTTGTTGCTACCCTGCCATAGCGTTTTTATGTCTGTTGCTTAAACGTGTGGCAGTAGTGGCACCCAAACCAATCCAAATTGATCAGGCAAATGAGATTTTGTAAGGCACTTAATCAAGGCTGTTACTAAAATTTAGGTACATTATGTCTGTGTTTCACTGTTCATTAATTTTGCTGTTTTATGGAAACTGCATCAGGCTTGGCATGGTGTGGGATTAACCACTGAGCTTTTAACTCCAGACTACCCCCTGCTCTGGTGTTAGGATGAAGTGCTGCCAGTCAAGGGGCTTGTTTCTGGCTGTGTGTCTAGAGAGGGATTTTATAGACATATGTTTGTAAATATATATATATAAATATATAAAAATTTATATATATTTATGACTACATTTGAGGTGTGTGTATATACATCCACCCTATATACACGCACAGTGTGTGTGTCTGTGTACATACATGGTGAGTTTGTTGCAGTAGGGCCCGTAGCATCGTCACCACAAATCCTGTGGAAACAGGTCTGCCCAATGCGAAAGTCACACTGCTGACATCTGTCATAGCATTGCTGCCAGTGGAGAGGGAAGCTTTTAGGGAAAATGGGTATTTTGTAGAGAGCAAGAGGACATGATGTGAGGGTGGTGGTTTTAAATGATGAATTTTCATCTTTTATTGGTAAGTTGCCCAGAAATTTTCACAATTTTACAATGAAAACACTTAACATATTTCAGGAAACTATCCAGAGCAGGGAAGCAAATCAGCTTATACTGTATGTCCATTCAAAAATAGAATTAGGAAGGTGCTGATGTGGATTTGTCCTGCAATCAGGTTTTTCCATTGTGGTGAGAACTGTTTGTTTCTTTCACCACCTCTCTGCTTTCGAGGCAGCAGAAGGGAACCAGCACGTCAGTGGCTCTGTCTCAAAGAGTGGCTGTGCAAATACTGATGCTGGGGACAGGAGTAGCATTGGGAGGGTAAAATAGGGTGTGTAGTATTTTCCTGAGTGACAAGAATTGGTTGAATGGAATGGTTTAGGATTACTGCTGTCTCAACAGCAAAACCTTTCTTAGAGCTGTTTTTCATCTGCCAATACAATGCCTTTATTTAAATGACTTTTTCTTACATTTTAGGAGCAGGCGATACAGGACAAACTCCAAACTCTGTCCCAGAGCTGTGAAAGGTATGGTCACCATCTCTTTGGCATATGAAATGTTTTCCTTCTGGAGGTTGTTTTCCCCCCTCTCACTTTACGAGGCCTGGCCGTTGCCTTGGCTGGGAGAAGACTGGCAGGATCTGCCCAGGAGCAAAGGGTGCCCGTCTAGGGAGAAAGCTGCAAACATTCCCTGTGTGTTGGGCCTATTTTGGTTCTTCAGCTCTTTTAATTCTTTAGCTTGAGTGCTGCATCCTGGCCTTGATGTCTGTACAATAGCTTTCATTTCAGCATGTAACTTCTCATTTTGTTAAGATAACACAAGTGGTCTAGCCCCTGGTTTGGATGCTGTTGAATCTGTATAAAAACATGTTACACTGGTATAACTGGGTCTACAGTTTCTTCCCTCTTTGGGAATAAACTGAGTGTGCCTCTGTCACCTTCTATAATGATTTTTCCCAGGTATGCCACGGGGAGCAGTGTATTGGTGAGAGCTGTGTGTTGAGCCACTCAGAGGTCTCATTCCAAATGTTAGGACACGTGGCCAGAGCCTGTTCTGTGGCTTTGCAGTACATGAGGTGACACTCAAGCCTGGCAATGCTCATGACAGGAGTAATGATAAAGAACCCCCAGAGCCAGCTCAGCCCTCCTCAGCAACAAAAGCAAATTTCCATTTTTGCCAGCCCTCTTCTGCCTGGTTCTGCACTCAAAAGCAGAAGGGGAAGCAGCGAGGTTCAGGGGAAGCAGTGAGGAAGAGCCCTGGTGAGGAAGGCTCACTGTTGGACTGGAGAGGGGCTGGGTGGGGACAGTGGACAGGGCTCCCCTCCCCAGGTGACAGCTCCTGCTCCAGCCCCAGCATTGAGCCCGGTTTTTCAGTATTTAGGTACGGATAAGGTGGATCCGAGCAGCCTGTGCCCAAAAGCAGCTGAATGCTTTGCCTATTGCAGGAGCCAGCACCAACTTCATTCTTATTAATTATAAAGCTTTGGGGTTAGGAATTCAGTGACCCTTTTCTGTTTTCCTGCATAGATAGAATGAGTAAAGTTTATGAACTTTGAAGACACCTCTCTCTTGCTGTTTTCATTCTACCCCACCAAAAAAGTTAGCCTGACACAAGTTGCAACGCCGCAACATTGGAACAGGACCTTTTTTCCCAAGAACATGCTGTTTTCAAATGATCTGTGGAAAGTGACATCTAATTTTTTGGGACTATAGGCTAGTTTTCATGACTATGGGTTAGTTCTGGCTCTGAAGTAGTTAGGCTAAATAAGTTCATGTTGTCTATCTAGTCTGTCGTAGAAAGGCACATCACATTTTCAGTCGTCTTTTGAATTCTAATTTACCTGCTCCAGAACTGTGTTTGAAAAGCTGACTGGGATGAGTGCAGCAGCATGGAGAGCCTGTGCCAGCACATGTCTCATAGTTGTAGAGGGAGATCTCTCTTTTCCAGCTGCGTGGGTAGCTCAGTGCTGGAGCTGGACTGTGCTTCTGTAGAGTGGAGGGTAACAGCACGTGAATCAAAGGGCTGGAATTGCAGCAAAGACGGGACCTGACCTGTACCCTGCGTGCAAAATGCATTCACTTCCTTAACACAGGAGTTACACGTAGAAGGGAGCTGCAAAGGGAGGAGAAATAAGCTGCTCTACTGAAGAACAAGGAGTAAAAGCCTTCAATTTAAGAAAAGGATCCATAGGTTAGCCTGAAGTTCTTTGATACCTGTATGGCTAAATGAACACGGGAATAAATTGTCCAGGAAGGTTCTGAAATCTCACAGGAGCTTTGTCAGATCAGTTTACACAAACCTCTGTGAGGGCTGGATTAGACAGAGCAGATCATACCTTGGAGTAATAAAGAGGCCAGATGGCCTCACAAGGTTCCTTCCTGACATGGTTTTTATGAACCTCTGAAAATTTCCTGCAAATTACTTGCATGTTGACGTATTTTGCACATGTCACATTGCAATAAGGTTGTTAGCAGCTACTGTCTTGGCTGCTAAAAGTAATGTACTGTTGCTAGTTGGTCACCTGGGATATTGCAGCATAAAACCTTCTTTCTGATCCTTGAGGACTGTGGATTTAGGAGAGGCAGTCTCTTAGGGGATGCTATACTGACTTCTCACTCTTTTCCTTCATCTCCAACAAACATAAACTGACCCTGTTTGGACCTTCTGCTCTGAGGGTGGACAGGCAGAAGTTGAGAAAACTGGACCTTTGGAAAAGAGGAACTTGTGTGGTTCAGAGAGGGGCTGCAAAAATCCCTGAAAGGAAGGGATTTGGGGATGGTGGGATGTACTAAACACAATGGCACTTTCCCTGTGGTATTGGCAGAAATGTTCATAGATCACAGAATCACAGAATCACAGAATATTAGGGATTGGAAGGGACCTCTAAAGCTCATCCAGTCCAATCCCCCTGCCGGAGCAGGAACACCTAGATGAGTTCACACAGGAAGGCGTCCAGGCGGGTCTTGAATGTCTCCAGAGAAGGAGACTCCACAACCTCCCTGGGCAGCCTGGCCCAGGGCTCTGGCACCCTCACTGTAAAGAAGATCATGGTATGGTAGCCAGCGTAGATACCTGACTTGGAGTAGTTCCCTTCACTTACTGAGCATCTTCCAGTAGCTGCCTCAGTTTCATGGAGTCATGGAATGGTTTGTGTTGGAAGGGACCAGTTTGGCCAAACAGTGCAAATGTCCACTTTTTTTTGTGGTTTCTTACCTCTGCATAACTCTGTCACGTCTGAGCGTGGCTTTATTTTGGGGTTTCTCTTCCTTTCTCTTACGAAGCTACATGAGTCTGGATGTCGCTTCGGGTAAGGAGATGAGCGACAGCTTTGAAGGAGCAACAGGAAGCGGAAAACAAGAAGGAAAGTCTTCAAAGAAACATAAGAAATCTACACGCGCTCGTTCGCGCCAGGAGAAGTCCAGCAGACCAAAGCTGACCATACTAAATGCAAGTACAACCTCTCTGAGGGCAACTTTGGCATTTCTTTGGCTTTGCCAGAGATAACTGTTGCGAATCTTTCCCTGCAGGTTTGTAACACGGGGGATAAGATGGTGGAGTGCCAGCTTGAGACACACAATCACAAAATGGTGACCTTTAAGTTTGATTTGGATGGTGATGCGCCAGAGGAGATCGCTACTTACATGGTAAGGCTTGGTGGGGTGGCTGCCCGCCGTCTCTTCATGTCCCTGGTTGCTTCAGCCAACTTATTCTCTCGTGTGCTTGCTGACCAAGCTTTCTGATAGATGTGGAACGGGGCATTAATCACAATGTTACTGTTTTCCTCTTTATTTTGATGTGGCCTTGTAGGTAGAGAATGAATTCATATTGCAGAGTGAAAAAGAGACATTTATTGAACAAATGAAAGACATTATTGATAAAGCAGAAGATATGCTCAGCGAGGATACAGAAGGAGAACGAAGTTCTGATCAGGGAATGAGTCCCCAGCAAGATACTGATAGACTGGAAATGAGTGAGGTAAGAAATGTTAATTAAGGATTTCTAGCTCGGTTCATTTTTCTTAACAGCCAGTTACTGTAAGTTAGCTTTACATCCTGTGTTTAAAAAAAAAGAGTAATCTTTCTTAGCTAGAAAAATAATGCTTTTACTCCATTAAGGCTTGCAATGTGAATGCTCCTTGGAATGATGCTCCTCTTGCACTGACACAAACCAGTTAGATCTTCTATTGTTCTCTTTTTGCTTTTTCTAACAGGAGAAGCGGCAGTCTCAGATGAAGACTCCTGTCTATCAACAAAACGGTAAACGGGCCCTGAATGCAAACTTAACCTCCAGCTATAAGGCAGTGATGAGTTAATGCAGAAGTTTGCTAGATTCACAAGGAAATCCACCAGTTGCTGGTGGCTGGAAGTACATCTAGAACACATCTAGAAAGGGGGGTCTGAGAGTGGTCCCTGCTGTTAGATCTGAGAGTGGTCCCTGCTGTTAGATCGCAGGACTAGCCTGGATGAATCTAACATCTGGGGATGTTTAGGGAAGCCCTCAATTGCACAGGCTGACCATCAGCGGTGGAAGAGTCACGAGGTACAGGCAAGCACGCTCTTTTCACCACAATAACTGCCTTTGCAAGAGAAAGCTGAAAGATTCTGTTTGCCTTGGTAATGTATTTGGAAATTCCAAAGTTTTCAGCTGCTTTGGCGCTGCAGGGGAGGGAGATCTTGGCCTTCTGAACACAATCGTGTCTTACGGGTTTTGCAGACAAACGGGATGAGAAGGGAATTGGCCCCTGATTCTCTCTGTAAGTGCATGTGGTGGGAAAAATGAACCCTCTGCTGAAGGAAGCCTTGTTCCCAAAATCCTTGCTACACTCTGTGTATTTTACTCCATGCTGACAGAGGAAGAAGGATAATTTAGAACTTCTTGGGCAAGTACTGGGAATCCGCCAGACTAGACTTTCTGCTCAAAAGATCTGGTTTATTTTTTTGCTTGTAAAGGTCATATAATTTTCTCAGTACACCTTTTTTAATATAACATTTGTATTTCTACTAATGAAAGTTACAAGGTGTGTATAGTTCTGCTTTGCCATTTACATAGGCCAGGCTTTGAGATAAGATGTGGAAGGAAATATTGGCTAGAAAACATCCAACAAGGAAAAGTTAAGCTGGATAAACTTTACAGAATTAACTAATTTTTCATTGTGAGAAAACTGCCCACAGTACCATTAATAAAATGTTAATGTACATAACAGTTACCCTTCTAAAAGTATGAATGCTTGAAAATAAATTTTCAAATCAATTAAAATGTGTGTCAGAACTGGGAGGCATCACTGGCTCCCTTCCAGAAGAGATGAGAATCAATTCAGGAGTTGCTGCTTTAATCTCAGCTAATGCTGTAGAAGTTGTGATTTTCTTTCTAAACATGGAGGTGAAGCCTGGGTTTTGACAGGTGATCTGGAACAAATGGCAACTATTGTGTTTACCTTTTGTTTTCTTTTCATCTCTAGTTTTGCATACTGGAAAAAGGTGGTTTATTATATGTCCTGTTGTGGAAAACCCTACTACTGATGCACCAGAATTTTCTCCGCCGGTACCTCAGAGTACACAGCAGTCTGAAGGGCCAGGTATTGACAAACTTCATCAAAAATGTTCTCTTCTCTGAAGCTGCTGTGTCACCTCTCTTCTGTTCTCACCTGACTTAGTTGTGATTGTTTCACTTCATTTAGTTGGAGGAAGAATATGATTAATTTTGTTAAGTTCCAGTACCTGGAGGGGGCCTACAAGAAAGCTGGGGAGGGACTTTTCATAAGGGCAGTTAATGACAGAACAAGGGGAAATGGCTTTAAACTGAAATAGGGGAGGTTTAGATTAGATATTAGGAAGAAATTCTTTGGTGTGAGGGTGGTGAGACACTGGCTCAGGTTGGCCAGAGAAGCTGTGGCTGCTCCTCCCTGGAAGTGTTCAGGGCCAGGTTGGATGAGGCTTGGAGCAACCTGGTCTAGTGGAAGGTGTCCCTGCTGCTGGCAGGGGGGTTGGAACTGGATCAGCTTTAAGGTCCCTTCCAGCCCAAACCACTCTGGGATTCTAAGTCATGCATTTTAAATGTGTTCTTGGTTTTGAACCAAATTAGGAGTGTTTCTTTGAGTTTCAGGATAGTCTTAGCTATAAGCTTATATAGCTATGACTTGTCTTAGCTATAACTCTGCCTTAGCTATAAGGTAGCTCAAGTTTTGGTCACTGCTGTTTTAATAAGCAGTGTCTTTTGAGTGAAATATTTCTACATAATCTGCAGTTTTAGGTTGTAATTTGACTTGCAGAACAGTTATTTACAACAGGAAACCCTCATAGGTGGTGGCTGGATGTGGTTATCACTGCAGCTAGCCAGGAGCTTTCGCAGGGACTTCCTTTCATTCCGTGTGGCTCATTAAGAGGTTGACCTGATGTTTGTGTTCTCCCTAGACCTGGAGCAGTCGGACGATCAGCAGGCGAGCTCTGCGGTGATGGATCTGCCCGGTGTCCTGGCTGGTCAGCAGCTTCCCCTGCAAGCAGGTGTATGTGACAGCCCCATCGCAGCCTCTCCATCTTTGGCACAAGTTCCTGCTGCAGCAGCTTCTGCTGTCTTACCCAGCCAGGTGGAGTTCCCAGCTCTGGCACTACCAGGATCTGCTCCGAGTGTCCTGGAGCAGGCGGCTGCTAACGGCGGGCAGCTGGAGTATCCTCCGCTGAAGGCAGCGGTGCCCGCTCAGCCGGGCGCTCCTGCTCCCCGTGCTGCCGTTCCCGAGGAGCCTCCCGCCGCCCCGCAGCACCTTCAGCCGCTGGCCGACGAGGGCACGTGTGTCCCTGACGTGGAGATAGCGTGCTGCAGCGTCGGGCCGCCCAAGGCAGTCCCGGCGGCTGCCGCGAAGGCGGCGGAGCTCTGCCCGCTCCCTGTGCTCGCCGATGCCGTGGTGCTGGAGCGGCAGCCGGCGGCACAGGGCCCTCACTTGCCGGAGGCCGGCCAGCCGGGCGTGCAGCAGCACCCCTTTGTCAGCCAAGCCTTCCCCGATGCCTTCGTCAGCCAGGCGTTCCCTGCCGCCGCCGCATCCGACCCTCTGGGGCTGGCGGGGTCCCAGCTCCAGAGCCCCACGCAGGTGCCGGTGCCTGCGCCCCAGCAGCACCCGCTGCTGTCCCAGGCTCAGCCCAGTGCTGGCACAGGGATCAGCCTGCTCCAGCAGCAGCAGCCCAGCACCGCCGAGTCCGATGGAGAGGGACCGCCCCGGGTGGACTTCGTTGACAACACAATAAAAAGCCTCGATGAGAAGCTGCGCAATTTGCTGTACCAGGAATATGTTCCTACTTCTTCTGCGTCAGCAGGGACTCCAGACGCCCCTGTCCCGTTAGAGCAGGACGACAGTGAATTTAACTTGCCGCCTTTTCCCGAAGATCAAGTTCCCACGTTGGTGTTGGATTTGAGAGACCCAGGCCAGGAGGTGAAAGCTGCGGCTGAGCCCCGGTCGGTGCCACTCATACCCTTGGAGATGTCACCCCACCCCATACTGGTTAGTCCAGCAATGACTCTGCCCCTTCCACCCCCAAATCCAGCTGTTAGGGACATGCACCAACACAGAGCTTGGAACCAGCGAGCCTGTGGCAGGACACGTAGAGATTTCCTGCTGCTCTGAGTGTTTCATGTCTCTGCTCCTGGGTACATCACCTTTTGTCTGCTGACTCCTTTCCAGTGGGAGTTTTTACTGTCGGATGCATTCCGACTCATTTTACGTAAATGCTTGTTAGTGAAAACCAAACTTTTCCTTTGGGTTTAAGTGTGATACAGTATCTTAGTTCATTCCCCTTCTCTTGTGTCCTGTTTCTTAAGCAGGCAGAAGCGTGGTATATTTTTTGTAGTTTAAGAATGTAAAACACATGAAGGGTGTAGTCAAGTTCTGATAAAGGCAATCATGCCTCAATAGGATTTTTTTTAATATATACACTAATGGCAGTGATTATAATGCCTGCCTTCCAAGTCAGTCTGCATGAAATAACACTTCAGGAGCCTTTGCTTTGTACAAGTGCTGCAGCTGAAGAAAGACCCTCTGTAGGCAGGAGCTTGCTCTGCTTCCAGTAATGGTTTTGTCTTCCCCTGAACTTGGCAGAGCAAGACTTCGCCGGGCAGCACCTAAGGAAAGCTGGAGCAGATGGTCTGGGTCATTACTCAGTGTCTTGGTCCTGCACCTGTGTTGCGTTCTTTCAGATAAAATCATGAGTTTAGGAAATTCAAGAGATTTGCAGCACGTTCTGCTAGGAGATCAGTGTATATCTTTATTGAAAAGTAGCATTTCTGGAGAGAATTGCATCAGCACGATGTAGTGTCAGCTGGATGAACTGAATTATTGCTTGAAAGATGCTGTATGGTACAGGAAAGAGCCTGCACTTGAATAACTCTTTGGAGCATGTTGTTTATAATGATAAGTGACTTTCTACAGCAGCTACAATTATCTCGCTATGCAAGGTGTTATGTCTCTCCAGTAATTTGAATTTGTCCTGTTTAAATCTGTGCCAGTAAGAAAAGAGGGATATAGAATTTCTGAAGACACAGATGAAGAATGTACATTCTGGCTGGGAAAGCTAACTAGAACAAAGCCCCACACTGATATATATAATTTAGTGTCTGTTTTCTAGTAACTTAGGCTGCAGTTCCCTCTGTGACTGCCACTGCTTTTTTCTTCCAAGGGAGGAAAAAAAGTGCAGGAGTTGAGGGAAAAGCCAGGCAGCCACCTCCACAGACACTATAGTAGAGTTTAGTATTCTACAGTAGTGAGATAGAGGGAAGGAGAATGCATTGCCTTTCATGAGACTGAAATTCTTTTTCTTTTTTCTTCTTACCGAAAGTTTGAGAAGTCAGAGGTCGCCGGCACTGGTGCTCATTCCTCAGAAGCAGGAGGTGGGTCAGCGAGCAGAAAAGGTAAAGCCCCTTTCCGTGGTGGAGGGCAGTGACGCCTCCATACGAGCGCGTGGTCCTCCTCTGCAGCGTCCCCTCGACGCTCACCCCTCTGGTTAACTGCAGCCCAAGGCAATTCTGATCCTGTTTGTGATATAACTCACGTTAAACATCTCACCTCTCTCAAACTTCCTAGAAAGAAACTGCCTCACAGGCGGATTTGTTTTAAACCATAAATATGTAACACCTCTGTGGTGTCGGTACAGGGTATTCCCACGGAAGGCTACATTCCCAATAATGCATTTCCAGTGCCTTTAAAAAGTCCAAACAGAAAGTCCCTCAGATTTTCTGGGTTTCATAAAAATGTGTTCACAAAAATTGCATAATTGAGGGTGGCCCCTCTGGGGGGAAGCCTGTAAGATTTTCAATGAAGTCTGCAGAGAACCGGTAAAGAGTATTTTCCTTTAGGTACTGTGATAGTTTAACTTGGCTGGCAGCCAAACATGACACAGCCACTCACAGCTCCCCTTTTCCCCACCAGGGAATCAGGGAGAGAACTGGAGGAGTAACGATAAGGAGACTTGTAGGTTGAGATAAGAACAATTTAATAATTAGAGTAAAATAAAATTAAAATAGTAGTAGTAATAATAATAATAATAATAATAATAATAATAATAATAATAACAACAACTATATACACACAAATGAGCAATGCAGAGTACAATTGCTCACCACCAACCGATGGCGATCCTGGAGGAGTGAAAGGAGCCCCGAGCTCACAACCCCAGAAAAGTGAGCCCGAGCGATTCCCGAGAGAATCCCCCCCTTTCCCGTCAGCCCTGGTTATCCCACTGACCGTGACGTGGTGTGATCTGGAATATCCCATTGGCACATCCAACTGGCAGTGCTACTAGACTTCCCCCCTCCCAGTCCTGTGCACCTGCAGGCCACCCAAACAGTGTCCTTGTACCTCATCTACATTCTTCTCATAACAAATCCCACTCAAACCAAAACACAGCGATTTCTAGCTACTAAGAAGAAAAATAACTTTGTTCAGCAAAAAACAGGACAGGTACTTGTAAATACAACAGCACTTTCTATAATAACATAGTAGGAGCCCCAGTAAGAAACTGGGTATTTCTCATGCTCCATTTGCCTGTCTTCCAAGTCATGGGAAGTTTTAAGGGCTGAGGAACCCAAAACTGCTCCTGCTGTCATGGGTGGCATTGGGGAGGGCTTATAATATGTTTATTTTTTTGAGATTGTCATGGCAAAGCTGGCTACCAGGTGGGTGTAGATCATCCACTGCTTTTAGGTCAGTGTGAAGAGGGGAGAACTTTGGTAGCCTGCATTCATCTGTCTCGCTGCAGACAAAGAAGTGAGTGTGCAAGTGCAGTGTAGCACTGTGCAGCGAAATGAATGGGTGTTAGAGGCCACCAAGCAGCGATGTATTCCACCATTTCAGAACGATGAAGTGACAGATTTTTGCCATATGTTCACTCTGTGCAGGGTGCTGTAAGAAAGCAGCTTTCTGAAGAGCTTGCATTTATTGGTTTACCTTCAAAACCAGGTTCCAGGCTGTGAAATAATTGCATCTTGATTATTGCCACTCATAGTTTGCTTCTTGCATGCTGCTGTGGCCCGAGTGGCCATCTTCTGAGCTGGTAATTTCCACTTCCAGCAATGTGCATTTACCTTCATTTCAGGTACTTCTAATTGTTGGTGTCAGTATCTGTCAAATGGAAGATGTGAAATCCCAGTCCACCTGTGGCCAACGCCGCGTTTTGTGTGTGTGATAGCCGAGTGCAAGGACTTTTTGGGGACATCAAGAGCACCTCAGTAATGCAGGCCCAGTGCACCATGCAGGTTTCATTCTTCTTACAGAATCCCAGACTGGTTTGGGTTGGAAGGGACCTCAAAGATCATCCAGTCCCAACCCCCCTGCCATGAGCAGGGACACCTTCCACCAGACCAGGTCGCCCAAAGCCTCATTCTTCTGGTTTTCTTCTTAAAAGTTTTCAACTGACTAATGAAATTGCACACTCCTATTATGGTTTGAATTCCCCAGATCAATATGCTGAAGAGCATGCCTGCCTGCAGGTGTTTTTTATTGTCATCATATTGCATTATAGATCCTATATTACAAAGATTGGATGTTTAAATTATTCTTCAGTGTTAGACTTTATCACACTTCAGGATCACAATAAACATGTTGGCTTTTATTATACTAAAGCATTCCAGACATGATTTTTTAAAATTATTTTTTCCAACTTGTGAAACAGGTTCAACTGCGAGCATCACTTCAACTCCCGCCGCGACAGCAAAAGGCCTCCTTCAGGTAACCAGAAACTGGGAGCGGATTTATGCTGGGTCGTTACAGCTCCTTCCAAAATTAATCTCTGTTATTTTCTCCAGGTTGCGCCTCCGTCGCCGGGCACAGCTAAACAGATGGAAACGCCTAAAAGGAGCGAGAAGGCAAAGACTGCGGCTCCGTCTGCGCACACAGAGAATGTGCTGCAGATATCCACAGCAGATGGGGTGATGAACAACCTTCACAGGGATGACTCTCTAGACTCTGGTTCCTATGGAAAACGGGCTGAACCTCACGACAGCGCGACACCAGCCAAAACTATTGGCAGGTTTTCAGTCATCAGCACGCAAGATGAGCTAACTTTGACAGCGCCACACTGCTTGAGGTTCTCAGCACCCCCAGACGTCTATCTGGACGAGCTGCCTTCCAGCCCTGACCTGAAGGCAGCTGTCCGACGGGTGCAGACAGCCTCTTCTGTCGACGTCCTCTGCGACCAGGCTTCGAGCGATTCTGCTGACGAGCCTTTCCATCACCAGCCGCCTGCTGCCGCCCAGCCGTCCCCCCCGAGCAGCAATGCGGCCACTGACTTGATTAAAAAAGCAGCTGCTTTTCTGCAAAGATCTGGCAAAGCTGGCTCGCCAGGCCTGGATTCACCCAACGGCCAAGGAGCAAAAATTCCGACCATCAACATCACATCCTTCCACTCGCAGTCGTCGTACATGAGCAGCGACAACGACTCGGAGTTTGAAGATGCAGATATGAAGAAAGAATTGCAGAACCTGAGAGAAAAGTACGTCAGGTTTGCAAACCACGCTGGGGAAGCTTGGGTTAGGATACCTGGGCAGCACCTCTGCGTGTGCTGAGCCAATGTATGGTTTTCAGAGCTGTAATGAGTAAACTGGTTCTGGGCGAATAAGGCATCGCTAGGACCTTCCCCCCAAATATCGTACTGCATCCTTTTATGCATCACTTTATTTGTTAATTATAGAAGAATAATTCAATCCTAAATTTTTAAACCCCAAAGCATTTGTGCTGCAGTGTCCAGCTCCCTCACTGAGAAGCTGTGTCGATACAGTGACAAACAATAGCACTTGTTGCATGTGTGGCAGTGGGTTTCCCATGCAGATGCTATTTAAGGCAGCATAAAAATAACCGGGATGCCCGCACAGACAGCTGCCACAGTGCTCCCTCCATGCCCTTCTCTGCAGGGGTGGTTCAGACAATCAGCTTGACAGACCCATCCCTATTCCCAGACTTGCTTTTGCAGTAGATAACCCGGTATCTATGAGGCAGATAGGACCCTCGCTTCACCTCCCAGCCCATCCCTCGTCGAGTCGTCGGTCCAGCCTTGGCAGGAGGCTGGGTGAGCTTGGCAGGAGACTGTCATGCTGCCAGTCCCAAGAGCTGTGGTGGTTTAACTGGGCGAGCACTTCACTAACAGCCAACACTGTTCACCCACTGGCCACCATACCCAGTGGGGGGATAGGGGAGAGAACTGGGGGGCAGGGTAAGAAGACTTGTAGGGTGAGATAAGAACAAGTTAATAATGGAAATAAAAGAAAACTTAAAATAATACTGATATTAAAATAATACTTATAATAATCATAGTAATAAAATATGCAAATGAGTGACACCCAGTGCCACTGCTCAGCACCCACCCACCCAGCCCGGCCCGTTCCCAGAGAACGATCCCGGAGCAGCGACAATCCCGACCCGAAACCGCAATCCCAGGAGAGCCAGAGCCCGAGCGAGAGCCAGAGAGAGCTGGAGAGGAAGAGCCCCTCATGGATCTCCTGCCCATGGGGGACAGGAGATGGAACAGCCCCTTGGCAGAGCCCAATGCCCATGGAGCTGATCCATGTCAATATTCCTCACCCCTGAGATCTTGCGCTTGCAGAGGGACAAACACAAAGTCCTTCAGTGCCAGGGACACCAATGCCAACATGGGGATGTTCTCAGCGTTTCTCTCCTGACAAATCCCAGCTGAACCCAACCCCCAGCGCTGTTCCAGCTGCTGAACAGAACCAGCTCTGGCCCAGCTAAAAACCAGGACACTTGCCTGGCAGGTGATGGGTAAAAACTGGCATTAGATGCTGCTCTAACCAAAATGTTAAACTTTATCTTAAGACATAATGGTTTTACTGAATGCAGATTGTGTATCTTTTTAAAATAGAACAACAGTAATACCAAACCTTTAAACTGATTTTATGGCATCATGAGATCCACATTATATATAAGGTAATGATTCATGTGCTAATGGTGTTTTTATGGGAAGCACTTTTGTTTTTCTTCATGTTGGACTCCTTCAAACTGATGTACATACCTTGAGAGTTAACTTTTTTGAAGCCACTGGTTTGAAGAGAGAAATTCTGAAATAGTTTGGAGTTCCTGTCAGATCTCATGTCAAAACCGGTTGGTTTTACCAAGGATGTTGAAAATCTTTTGAGCTGTCTAGGGTTATGTCTTATAAATGAATACCTAAGAAGTCACTCACCACATTTGCCAGGTAGATTGTTACAACTTCATGTACTTCTAGATGAGCAGTTTTATAACCAAAGGCTGGTTTGTTTCTTTTTTTATCATTAATTGTGCTGTCAATATGTGGTGCTGTATCAAGTCCTTCACTAGCAGAGTTCTTTATTTTTTATGTTTAGGCATATGAAAGAAATTGCTGAACTTCAGACTCAACAGAAGAATGAGATAGAGGCACTGTATATTCGATTGGGGAAACCCCTCCCTCCCAACCTGGGGTTCCTTCACTCAGCCCCACCGAGCGGCCGTCGCCGGAGAACCAGCAAAAATAAACTAAAAGGTGGAAAACTGTTAAACCCTCTGGTCCAGCAGCTCAGGAGTGGAACATCAAGCACAAGTAGGTACCTTGGTTGCTTTCCATACCCCTGTTGTTGGTGTCAGTTGTGGTTCTGCTGTGTAATTGCATGGACTGCAGGAAAGACATGGAATTTGTATTGGTTTTAATGCTGTGACTCAAGTTTGCATTCTGCAAACTGGTTTGAAGTGGGATTCCTCTGGGGGAGGCTCATTACAGCTGCCCAGCCCTGAGCCACCTTCCCTGCATCCGTTACAGCGCTTGGCAGAGGAACCACGTTCCACTTTAATCTGGAATACAGCCTGGTGAACATTTTCTCATCCTTTCCCCAAATGCAATTTATTGATGTTTGTATTCACTTCTTAGGTGCTGTTATCCTCGACTGATTATGTGCTGTGTCTTGTTGTTGTTTTCCTACAAGATGCCGTATAAATAAGGTTGGGTTGCGTTTGCTCCCCCAAAGGATGGGCGGAAAAAAACAGTTATGAAACTGTGAAGGATGGTTTGACCCTCTGAAGTAGTTTTAAATTTTTCAAACAATAGTACAGTCTTGAGTCATTGTCTCTTTGGAAAATACAAGGATATGATTCATCTGGGAAATGTTGATATACCCCAGCATCCATTTCTTCAGCAAAAGGTAGAATGGAATATGAATCGTTTCTCCTCTATTTAGTTCCTGTTGTTATTTAGAGGAGCAGCAGCACGTCCAGCAGGAACCCTGCATTCCAAGGCTGGTACCTCTTGTTTTCAAAGTCACTACATCATAGATCCACTTCAGATTTCATTGCATCAGTCTTAATTATAGACAGAGTGTTTTGGAGGTTTTTGCTTTTAATTAAGGATTTGAACTGGGATAGGAATTTCAGAGGCAAGGTGTTGTGATCCATCTTGAACCTCAGCATTCTTGCATACAGGAACTGAAGCCATGTTCACAGAATCATAAAGTCACAGAACTGTTTGCTTGGAAAAGACCTTTGAGATCATTGAGTCCAACCATACCTGTCCACTACTAAACCAGATCTCTGAGCACCTCATCTGCCTGTCTTTTAAATCCCTCCAGGGATGGTGACTCAGCCAGCTCCCTGGGCAGCCTGTTCCAGTGCCTGAGAACCCTTTCAGTGAAGAAATTTTTCCTGACAACCAATCTGAACCTCCCCTGGTGCAACTTGAGGCCATTTCCTCCTGTCCTGTCCCTTGGTCCTTGGTTGAACAGACCCACCCCCACCTCTCTCCACCCTCCTTGCAGGGACTTGCACAGAGCCAGGAGGTCTCCCCTCAGCCTCCTTTTCTCCAGGCTCAACACCCCCAGTTCCCTCAGCCGGGAACTCAGCACACTTGTGCTCCAGACCCTTCCCCAGCTCCGTTCCCTTCTCTGGACACGCTCCAGCACCTCCACGTCCTTCTTGGAGTGAGGGGCCAATGCTTTATACCAATGTAGTGAGGATTCAGTGCTTTATGCCTCCTTAGCTACTGCTTGGTGACCTTGCTTAGGTTTTACTTCCTTTCCTTGTGATGAGATGCTCTGAATGTCTGTCATTAATTTTCCAGTTTGTTTTTGGGTTCTCTCTAGCCATTCTGCCCTCTGTCTATTCACAAAACTCAGTCTGGCCCCATCCTCTCCACACCCACCCTTTAGGTATTGATCAGCACTGATCAGATCCCCTCTCAGTCTGTTCTTCTCCAGGCTGAACAGACCCAGGTCTCTCAGCCTTTCCTCATCAGAGAGTTGCTCCAGTCCCCTCATCATCTTCGTAGCCTCCTCTGGACTCTCTCCCAGTAGTGAATCTGGCTCCACCCATGGATCTTGGCTCCTATCAGTATGCTGCCCGAGTCTAAAGAAGTTCAGCCTATTTCTGCATAAAATGTCTTAGTTCTCCCTTTTTTTTTCCCTCATCACCTCCCGTTAGAGCACAGGAATCTGCTGCTTTGCTGCATGCTTGCCTTCATGCGTTTCTTCTGTGGCATTTTCAGGGTTTTTTTGAGGTACTGTGTAAAGTTCACATTATCTTTGAGAATCTGGATTCATGTCTGAGTCTTCTCATCCTTGACTGTGTAGATTTTTTTGGCCTTCCTTGGTCCTTTCCCGGGGATCAAGGGCAGGCAGTTTCTAATGCAGTTACTGATGTAAGTGTCATTTCCCCTGTTAGATGCTTTCGCTGATAAAGCCATGTAACAAATGATTACAGGATCACAGACTGGTGGGAGTTGGAAAGGACCTCAGGAGATCATCTAGTCCAGCCCACCTGCCAAAGCAGGTTCACCCAGAGCAGGTTGCACAGGGCTGCATCCAAGCAGGTTTTGAACATCTCCAGAGATGGAGACTCCACAGCCTCTCTGGGCAGCCTGGCCCAGGGCTCCGGCACCCTCACAGGAAAGAAGTTTTTCCTCATCTTCAGATGGAACTTTCTGTGTTCCAGCTTGTGCCCATTGCCCCTTGTCCTGTCACTGGCCACCACTGAGAAGAGTCTGGCCCCATCCTCTCCACATCCACCCTTTAGGTATTGATCAGAATTGATGAGATCCCCTCTCAGTCTGCTCATATCCAGGCTAAACAGACCCAGCTCTCTCAGCCTCTCCTCATCAGAGATGCTCCAGTCCCCTCATCATCTTCATAGCCTCCTCTGGACTCTCTCCAGTAGTTCCTAGTCTTTCTTCAACTCAGGAGCCCAGAACTGGACACAGCACTGCAGATGTGGCTTCACCAGGGCACAGCAGAGAGGGAGGAGAACCTCCCTTGACCTGCTGGCCACACTCTTCTGAATACACCCCAGGAAGTCATTGGCCTTCTTGGCCTCGAGAGCACATTGCTGGCTCATGGTTCACTGTCCACCGAGACTCTCAGGTCCTTCTCCACAGAGCTGCTTTCCAGCAGGTCAACCCCAACCTGCATCAGTCCATGGGGTTGTCCCTCTCCAGGTGCAGGACTCCACACTTGCCTTTGTTGAACTCCATCAGGTTCCTTCCCACTCAGCTCTCCAGCCTGCCCAGATCTCGCTGAATGGCCGCGCAGCCTCCCAGTGTGTCAGCCACTCCTCCCAGCTTTGTATCTCCAGCAAACTGGCAGAGGGACCTTCATGCACCCATCACTGACCCCTGGGGTCCACCACTACCTACAGGCTTCCAGCTGGACTCTGAGCTGCTGACCACAACCCTGTGAGCTCGGCCATTCAGCCAGTTCTCAATCCACCCCACTGTCCACTCATCCACCCCACACCTCCTGAGCTTACCTATGAGGATGTCATGGAAGACAGTGTCAAAAGCCTTGCTGAAGTCACACAGAATCACAGAATGTTGGGGATTGGAAAGGACTTTGAAAGCTCATCCAGTCCAATCCCCCTGCCGGAGCAGGAACACCTAGATGAGTTCACACAAGGTAGACAGCATCCACTGCTCTCCCCTCATCCACCCAGACAGGCAAAGGTGTTCTAGTGATAAAGCCTCTTTACCTGAGATATCTGTGTAGATAGAGCTATTGATGCAAATACTTATGTGTGGCCAAGTATCTACCTATATATAGACAGCTATAAATAAAATGTTCCTTGTGTCTGTGCAGCAAGTTTTTATTTCTCTCCACTTGCTTGCTTTCACCTTTCCCATTTGAGAGCAAACCTGTGTGTTCTGCTCAGCCACTCTGCGCGTCCACCCTCCTACTCAGGCACTTCTGCAGTTCTCACTTCGTGTCAGCAGTGCTCCCTGTGGGGCCCTGGCTCCAGCCTTTCTGGGAAACGCAGAAAATAAACTGTAAAAATCAAACCTACTCCCTAAGCTGCTTGGAGAAGGTGGATCAGCGATAGTCCATGTGGATTGGGTTCTGGTGCAGGCTATCCAGAGTGCTTCAGAACTGGAAGCCAGTGTTCCTCGTGGTGGCAAAGTAACGATGGATTTTAGGCATGGATTTTTGTTCAGTGCTTTCCGAGCATTTGCCCCTGCATGGATTCTGTTTGTTTGCTCTTTCAGGTAATATGTCAGACTCTAAAGACTCACCCCACAAAGAAACAACTAAAGCTCAGCCTGGATCTCCCGAAGCAGCAGCAGCAGCAGCAGCTTCCCCGGCGGCAGCCACCTTTGGGAAGGCTGTTCAGACACAGCAGCCGTGCTCTGTCAAAGCCTCTTTGTCTTCTGACATCTGCTCCGGCTTGGGCCCCGAAGGAGGTGACGTGACCGCAGGCGCTGGCCAAGGTGATTTTTTTCATACCAGCTGTTCAGCATATCTTCCAGCACATGCTAAAATTAGTTTGCTTTCACTTAGGCTTGAACTTTTTAGGAGTGGATTTCACTTCTAGTGATACAGGAAAATGAGTCTTTGAGAATCCAAATTACTGGCTTATCTTTAAAAAGATCATTGCAGTGTTGTCAGAAGAACAAAAGTAAAGTGTCTTACCAAGCGTTGAGAGCCAACGCTCAAGAAGGCATGCTGATTCTTAGGAAGGAAATACCTTTTATTTTTGCCAGCAGTGGCTTTATACTGACACCTTTCTGGAGTCTGCCTTACAAACTCCTGAGAAAATAGATAGGAAAACAAAACAAGATATACCAGGATAGGAGGTTGTTTCCTTTGGTTCATTTTGGGCTTTTTTTAACCCCTTGATACTGGTAGACCCAGAGTTCCTCATTACAAACTACCAAAGCATCTTGAGTGTGGGGTAAATAATAGAAAAAAAAAGATGGGAAAAAAAAACCCCAAACAAACAAACCAGAGAACCAAGTTCTATTTCCTTTATCTAAGGGGTTAACTTTGTGCATGATTTTGGAGTCCCAGCTAAATGACTGTAGATTGGCCGTGTTCCCCAGTCCCGACCTCTGATACTTCTGTGTCTTGCACACCTCCGTAGGCTTTGACTGATCTTGTTGCCATGCATATTGGAAGTTATAATGATGATTAAAATACCTTCCTCTCATTGCACATCCTGCCAAACTAATCTACCAAATATCTATCTGTTCTCTTCTGCTGTTATTTGCATCCTTTGTGTATGGTCAATTAACTTACTCCTCTTTGGCAAAGTTAAAATGGAGATGTGGATGTTTAACTAACAAAGCTGATTTGACTGATGGTATAGGACATCTGATCACAGCTACTTGTACTTTATAAGTGTCTTTGTTTTCTTCCCTTTATATTCATTTGCAGGCTGGACGGTTTTCCACCAAACGTCTGAGAGAGTGACCTATAAATCTAGTAGCAAACCTCGTACCAGATTCCTCAGTGGACCTGTGTCTTTGTCCATCTGTTTGTATTTGTTCTTTTGTATTTTATCACAGCCCATCTTTCTTTTACCCCCTTTATCCAATTCCATGTTTTATATCTAATATGTTTGGCAGGATGCCCCTTTTTCTAAACCATCTTTTCTTTCTTTTTATCTTTCTTTTAAGTAATCATCATGAACACACCTTATTTATATTAATTTTTTCATATGAAAGCTTTTTTTGCACTGCTTTTGGCTCGTGCCTGGGCACCAAAAGCATGTGTGGAAGATCTCATCATTTATTATATAGCCTTATGGTAAATTTTTACCCTGGACTTAATCAAAGCTTTTGTACTTTATGTGATTTATGTTGAAGTAATTTTATTTGCAATGTGGCAAATATACCTGTCTGCTGTCCCGGTTCCAGCGACAACAAAAAGAAATCCATCCTTCTGTAGCCGAATGGTCTCTTTCACACATGTTTGGACTCTGAAGACATGCATGTAGCAAGCTGATACAGTACTAGAAGGTCACTGAAGGGTATAACTTCCATCCAAGGGCTGTATTAACACGATATACAGTACTGTTTATATCCACTCTGTTTTCTTTAATTTTTTTCCCCCCCTGCTCTTTGCATGTGGAAATGCTGAGACAACAGTGCTCCAGCTAGTTCTTTCCAAATCTGTTTTCTAGGTGGGCTTTTCCCCATGCATTCACTTTAATGACCTTAAGTGAGCAATTTTTAATCTACTCATAAGCAGCAGGAAGATCTGGTTTCTCCGAGGGAGAGTACCATCCACTTTTTTGGTGTAAGCTGATCTGGCTGAAGCACTTTCCTCAGTTTATTTTCTTATGACCTCATGTGACCTCCGAGATGAAGTCAATTAGCAGTTCATCAAAGCATAAATAAGTAAAAAGCAATACCAGATTTTCAGACCATACTTGGAAACGGATTGCCAGGATCCCGTATTTTTTTGTTTCAAATAATTGTGCACCTGCTATTTGTACCCGATTTGTGTGACTCCTAAAGTGATTGGCAATTCAACCAATTTAATTGAAAAATTAAGACCATTTTACCCAATCATATATGCTGCTTTTTAGGCAAACAGATTTTGCTTGTACAATAAAGATATGTTGTGCTGAACAGGTACTATAGGCCACTTACATATAACATTAGAAAGGCTAATAATGTTCTTGAGAAAATGTTTGGTTAACTAACTGTTCATTTGCATTAATATCAGATCTCCCACTGGAGTTCTACATTGCTCATCATTATCCAAGTGGTACAGATCAAAGGCACAAGACCACTCAAATACACTCCTCTGAATTTTATGAATAAACAAGACTTTTAAAAATAATCTGCATTTTTTTGTTTGAGGTCCCTCAAAGTCCAAGCACTCAGGCTCTTGAAAACTGAGGTTTCCTGCTTGGCATACTGAGTTTATTATCGTGCAAGTTGTTAATGAATATTGAAGTCATGAGACAATTTTGCATTCAGGGATTATTTTTTTTCTGAGAACCCAAGGGGAATTCTCAGTTCACAGATTTTTCCCATTTGGTATTATAACGGGCATGGAAGTTTCTTCCTCTACACATGTAATTCCCAGCAGTCAGTTCATTAATCTTTCACAGAATTGCTATTCAGGAGGATGCAAAAAGACTGGGAGATGGCAATTAAACACCAGCATATTAGAAATGTTTGGGTGCATGGATATTGTGAATGAAACCAAGGGAATATGTAAATCCTCCAAATCGTGAAGCTTCCCCATGCTTGAATAACTCGGCACGACTAATTGCTTTCTGTTCTCAGCCCATCTGCTCTCTTCTTGGTTCCTTCTGGGCGGAGTGTTGGGAGAGGAGGTTTGCACTCCCCCGTTCCTGAGTCACACGAGGAGGTGGATGGAGTTTCAGGTGCTTAACCCTGACGCCTCCATCCCGAGTCACCGCTGCTCAGGGACTTAGTTTCAAATGCCGCCTGTCCCTTGAGTTGTGACAGTTTGCCACAGCTGAATTCCCGGTAGGTTTTGCTGGGAACAGGAGGTTGGTTTAGCTGGTTTTCCCAGTGAGTCTGGCAGGTGGGTAGTGTGGGTGTGAAGGGATGAAGATGGAGCTGCTGCTGGAGGGCTGGTGGTTCCATCGAGCTGGTGTCCAGAGCGGCCGTGACCTCAGGAAAAGTAGCGCTAAGTGCTGATGAGAGGGTGATGATGATGGGGGTGCCCGCTGGCTCCTTCTCCTCTGGAAGGGCTGTAGGTCAACCCAGCACACAGGCAGAGCCAGGGGCTTGGATTAGGTGCTGCACAAGTGCACATCTTTGCACGCTCAAGGAAGGAGGGCAGGGCTGGAGCTGGGGTGGGCGAGGGCTGGACGGGGCCATCCGGGGTTGGCAGCTTGGTGACATCTCCAGGCAGTCCAGGGTCCTGAGTCTGTTCCACGAGTCGAGGTTTCTGGGGGATTTTTTTGTTGGCTTGAGAGCTGAGGGGAAAAGTTGTGCTGGATTTTCAGAGCTGCTCTCAATATACACATTTGATTAAGGAAAAACAGCCCTTTGGGGAGCTTGGACATTCCAGGGTATTAGCGGACAAATTAGCAGCACACTTTTAAAAATAAATGTTGGTGTGCATTAAAGATCTTTTTACCAAATGTCTTGCCCTGGTTACCAGATCCAGGAAATCTGAACGCTTTCACAGTGTTCCAGAACAGCTTTTTGATCTGTTCTCCATGTCCAATATTGACTTTTCCTTTGCATTTTTCATGCAATAAAATATTTTTGATGGGCTTCAGCCTAATTTTGCCCCGAGCTCCTTCCCTGGGTTAAATTGCAAGGGTGTCTTAGGGAAGAGTTTGTGTTGATTGTGAGTGGGATTTTCAAAGGCTCCATTTGCTTTAGACTTGTAATCTTGTGTAAAACAGTTTTTGTCAGGTCTGCAGTAATTAATATGTTGCACGCGCCTATGCCATTATGGAGATGGTCTGATAATTTATTGCCATTTCAATTTTATTTTAGCTTTCAAGCTTTTTGGCAGCCATTAGAGTGCAAATATGGGACAGTGGTTTTTTTTCTGTCCTGTTATGATATAATAGCTATTTAATTTGTCAGATAAGAAATGTGGAATTGGAGGTAAAACACTCTGCTGAACTTTTGCAGTCTTAGATTAAATCTTAATTATGATTCATCTCCTTAACTTTACAGCTATTAAACACCTTGATTTTAGAAGTAATACAATTAATCTGGTGAATTAGGTTTACCAAGTGCATTCTTAATTGAATCTGAATTTAAAACCAGTTGTAGCCGATGGTTGTCAGTCCCTGCTTCAGGCAGGATCACCACTCAGATAATGTTTCTCATCTCCCAAGCGACAGGCTGGAGTGCTGCAGCTGGAAGAAGGAGCTCTCTCTTTGGTGATTGATCTCCTGTAATATTTTCCTTAACCTTGCTCCACTCACACAGGTGTTGTGTGAATCCCTCCAGTATCTCTGTTCTCTGTCGCCTCCCCACACGTACCGGGGCCCCGGGTGTGATTTGGCACCCGAGGTGCCTATAAACTTGTGACTGGGTTTTCAGGAAGCAGAAGGGTTGGTGATTAAACTTTTTCACTTGCATTTGAGCACGTACTGTAGTCAGCTGCCTGCTGTTATTTTTCGCAGGCGGTTGCTTTTCGTTTGCGTACGTGTTGTGCCAAATACTCCTTACTGCCACGTGCAGAACGCTGGGGGAGAGTTGAGGAGAAAAGCGTTCTAGTGTCACTGCCACTGGTGTTTCCCTAGTGGGAGCTGATAGCTAACTTTAAGAGATAGGAAAGGTAAGGTATTTTTGAGGGGAAAGAGGGGGAAAAAATTAAAATACAATGCGGATTGTTGAGTTGTGAATGTGACTTGTGTTTGTTATTGAGGCTTTGAGATGAGAAACTAAACCTGGTCATGCTTGCATAAGACATTACTGTAGTCTTCTGATTTTTCCTGGAGTAGAAACTTCATTAAGCTATACAAAATAATAAGAAGATCTTTCAAAGCAATCCTTCTGTTCCTCCTCATGCCACCCATATCAAAACACAAACATTTTTTCTCCCTTTTTTTCCTTCCTCTTTTCTTTACTTCCTCTTCCTCAGTCTCTGACTGACGTCTCTCCTTTCTCCTTGGAAGACCCATTCAGAGCGTGTGTCAGCCTGGACCTGCGATCTCTGAGTTTAAAGCTGCATTTCTGGCACAGGAACATAAAATATTGACAACAGTTTGCTGTAGAGAAAAAGCACATCCATCCTGTATCTTGCTTTTTGCCCCACTCTCTGGTTTTGCTCATGTTTTCAAGTGCTTCTTTGCAATAAACTTGCCATGCCCCATGTCAGATACTCATCTCCTCCCATACCATAATAATATTCTTCTGACCAAGTCCAAAATACCTTTCAGGAAATTTGGCACTCAAATCGAAACGGTGCCTGTGTCTGGCAAGAAGTGACAGTCAAGTAGGGTTCTCAGTACGCCCCTGGCACTCTAACCATCCATTCAACAGAATATGGAAAATCATGATGAAGGATGTGACCAGATAATAATGAAAAAACCACATAGTTTAGTTAAATGAAAACTCAGCTACTCTGCTGGATGATTTTTCTGCACTTGGACAAGGCATAGGGGAAACTCATTCACAGTTCCTTTCAATTGAAGTTCAGAATCTCACATTTAAACACAAATCCTACTAATAAAGTATTTGGAAACAATTGGCCTCAGACCTGCAGAACAATGTATCTTTTTGGACTGGTAAAACAGGACTTTTAGGGTTGTTTTACAGTTTGTCTTTGCAGCCAGACTAGCTTGACTTGTTCCTGAAAGCATTTTTGGCCTCCTATCACAAACTGAATTGACATCATTTCCTGCATAAATAGAGTAGGAATCAAAATCTCCTACTGGGAAGCCAAGGCAATTTGGGAAAAAGAAAAAAAAAAAGAAAAAAAAAAAGAAGATTAAAAAACCCAAACAACCAAAAACCCAAACAAATGCATCTTTAAGTGCTGAGACCTTGCTTTTGGCATGCTATTGTACTTTCCAAAGCTTCTGAATGGCTGCACATTAAGAAAGGTTTGAGCTGTCCAGTTATTACAGATTTCCTTTACTCACCTGAACTGCTGACTTTGTCTGTCCTTTCTTGCATAATAACTACTTTTTGATTGCTTAAAAGTGCAGAAGCTTGTCCGTCAGGTTTGTTGTGTTTAGTCTTACCTAATTCTGTATGTCTTGTATTGTTTTACCTTGTAGGGTCCACCTTGAAACGACTATGTCTAGGCAAAGATCACAGTAGTAGTAACTATCCCATTTTTGTTTCTCAGTATTTTCCTTCATGGCATGGGATGTCTTTTTTTGCTTTTCTTTGTTATTATTTTTTACTAAAAGCTAGTTTTTAATGAATAGAGCTGATGCACTCCTACTGGTATGAAATTAGACTGTGTAAATTGTGGTACTTTGATGATAATGCATGTGCTGTGATGTCCTGGGAGCCCTGCATGCTGCAGAACAGTGGTGGTTTTCTGTCTGTGTGGGACCGTGCACGCATGCAGCGAGAAAACTGGATTTTCCCTGTTTGTCTTTCTGAAATGCACACCTTTATATGACTGCAGTTCTCTGCTGGAGGAGCTCATAGCTTCAAACAAGCTCGTGCCTATTGAGCTGCATGAAATAATTAACACTTAATTGGAGAGCTTTCCTGTCCAAACACTTGTTTTTCTCACCGGTCCCTTTCCCCCGAGCAAAGGAAAAGGAAATGAGCAATATTCACTTACAAGTTATGTTGCAGGTTGAATGCATGATCATTTAAAGGTTATTAACATATTTTATATAACCATAGGATTTATTAGTTTACTTGGTTTAATTGGCTGGTAACTGATTAACAGAGGGAAGACTGAATGTTCATGTTTGCTTATATAATAATTTCACTAGAGTTCTATGAACTTTTTGCTTGGAGAGATGGTCTTGACTGCAAATCCCTAGCTATAGCAGTGTGTTAGCTGCAAAGTTACTTTCTATTTTCTGCTTAGGTCAAATTCAGGCACCTTCAGTTACTGTTAACTTGCTGATCTTGCTGTGTCAGATTTGTAGTTACCAACACATAAAAAGGACAGATTTATTTTTTTTTTCCCCTAGTTCCTCTAGAAATAAGTGAACACACAAAATTAAATCTCTGTCAGTTCTCCTCCTATCTGCTTTTATCTATACCAAAAGTTCTGTATCTTTATCTTTGTCTCGAATACTCAACACACCTACTGTGTCCTCCGCTCTCCTCTTTCTTCTCTATGGTCCTGTTGGGGTTTTTTTCCCCCCAGAAAAATGCAGATGGCAGAGTAAATGATCCTAACATCACCGAGAGAGATTGGGGGTTTCTGGAGCCCTTGAGGCACAGTAGCAACCCCTACTTGTAACCTGTACCACAATTACATTTTTCCTGGAGGACAGTAAACTTATGCAAGTTAAAATAAATGATAAATTCATTTTTTAAATGTGTGCAGCTTTAGCATCCTGCTTCCCACGCTCTCGTGGTGGTCTCCTCTGAAGAGACTTTGTGAGCTGTGGGCTGTCAGTGTTACTGGGACTGCATTGTTCCTTCTCTCTGAGTCATTAATTTCACCTAGAGAGAAGTTGAGGGCACCACAGGTAGCAGCTGAGGTACCATAATGTGACAGAAAATACGAACACATTGGACTTGGACCATTTCTTTAAGCAAAGGTGTTCTGTGGAAAGGAGGGGGAGGGTTGGAAGTCAGAAAAGCCACCGTTTGACTTGATGTAGTTGAGAAACTGTTTGAGCAGCGAAGCAGAGATGCCATCCTCAACTTTCTTTGTGTGTGTGATTTTCCAGGATCCTCAACAAACAGTCTCGTAACGGGTCCTGAGCCCCTCCCGCAGTCAACCCTGCAGGTTCAGGCCAACAACAGTAACAACAAGAAGGGGACGTTCACAGACGATCTGCACAAGCTGGTTGACCAGTGGACAAGCAAAACTGTTGGAGCTGCACAGTCAAAACCTTCCTTAAACCAACTGAAGCAGAACCAAAAAAGGCAAGACATGGAGCCAAAGGCTAATCCCATGCAAACACAGAATGAGACATGTGGAGTAAGTGGCACTCCTTGAAGGACGTACCTTTTGCTATGTGTCTGACAGCCTGTGCAGAACTCAGATTTGGAGGAGGACATAGACTAAAATTACTTCAGATAGATGCTTCCTATAAATGTCCATCTCTTTTCATTAAGTACTAAACCAGGTTTTTTTAAAAAAATGTCTTTTGGAATAATCTGGAGGGCTATATGGGCTGCAATACATATATAAATATATATATTTTTTAATTGCAAACCGCTTATTAACAGCAATATACAGCAATACTCATACCGATACCCGTGGGTTGCTCAACTTAAGTTCTAACTATTCCTAAAGTTTTCTTCTTTTTGATGTTTGATGTTAAATCTTCCTTAGGCAGAACAGTGGCTGAGCTGCTGGCTTGGTGGTAGCCAGCCTTTGTTTTAGCGAGTCCTGCGCTGAGACAGGGGACAGCCGGGTGGGTTCTGACCCCGACCTCTGGTGCTGGGCATCTCTGAGGCTCTCTGCCTCCTGAAAATACCATCCTCAGAAATGCCATGAAAGAAAACTGCGACCACATGGAAATGGGAAGTGCCTCCAGTCATCCCCTCTTGTTTTCAGTAGCAGGAAAAGCAGCACTGTGAGGTGCATTTGTGTCTGCGTTCAGTGCTGGTTGTCGTGGCTGAGCGGTGATATGAAGGCAGGCACAAAAATGAATGAAGATGTATCCAGAATCCCAGTTACCATTCTGTCCCACCCTGGTCTGGGTCTCCAGACTTCCTCCTCCTCCTCCTCATGTTGGATGATTCTTTGACTAATAATTTTTGCTGGATTTATTTTTTTGGGAAGACTGGAAATTGAGTGAAAGGAGAGGAAAATAAATTAATTTTAAAAGCAAGGAAATAATGAAAACAAAACCAGTGAGGGACTTCTTTGTAATCCCTTAAAAACAAGGTAACTGGATCTGGATAGTAAGCAATTGCCTCTTTGGCATGTTGAAAGAGAAAAAAACTTGTATCACTTGTACAGTGATAGCTCTGCAGTCACTGACGGGGTGAGAGGCGCCGAAGCAGGGACCGCAGCAGCGCGCCTGCTCTGGTACCTGTGGGGTTTGGGGTTGGTAGGGTCACTGATGGCACAGGGAAGCTTTTATGCAAATTTATGTTAAGTCTTAGTTGCCATAAATGAACAAAAATGGGAGGGTAATTAATTCTTCTTCGTGGTCATGGTTTAACCAGTGTAAACATGTTCTGGAGTGACAGCGACATCTCCTTCACGCCCTGTAAGTTCTCACAAAGCACGGCCGGGAGGTGCTGGTGAACATGAACTGGAGATGTCTAGAAAGGGATGGTGAGGGCACAGGTTTGGTTCTGTTAAGTCACTTCTTACTCTCTTTTGATGTGCTTTTTGCAGCTCCATGTCTTTTCCCCCGAGACTCCTGCAGTAGTTTGATGTATTCGATGGGGGTGTTCTGCTCACTTATAACTCTGGAAAAGGGAGTGGTTATTTTGTGTATTTAAATCACCCATTAACATCAATTTGGGATTGATTTTACCTTCTGCAGTCTTGGTGTCTCTGTTTCAAAGCCTGTGGAGATGGCAGAGTATTGCTGTGAGAGGAACAGGAATGTCCCTGTCTTAATACACTGATTTTTAGAGGGTTTATTTCTTTCTAGAGCGTGGCAGGTGTTCCAGGGATTTGAAGTCTTTTAATGCTAATTTGCCAAGAGCTCAGAGAGGTTGGGATTCCCTGCTTCTCATTTCATGTCACGCCTTGTTGCTTGGAAGAGCAGCACTCAGTTGGTGACCTTGCAAGCCCCGCGCCAGCTTGTCCTGGGTTGTTTCGTGCGTAAAGTCCTCGCAGGGCTGTGTGGGCTGCAGGAGAGACGCAGAGGTCGATGGCAGATCTTCCTGCTGTGGTGGTTGTTGGGGTATTTTGGCCATGAAGATGGCACCACATGCTGGAGAGGACAGAAAAGAGGGCAGTGGGTATGATTGAAAAGACTTTGACAACAGCGCAAGGGCTGTTTTGGGAGTTGAGCATCATTTTGCTGGTTGTACCTTTTGAAATTCACTCTGAAGGGGAAATGGAAGTTTAGGGAGGAGAGGGTTTCATGATGGTGGGAGAAAAATAGCCAAAAGAGGAGGAAGGAAGTGGTGTGACCCTCACCCTCAGTCTGGACAGCCAGACAGGTGACCCGTAATAATCATCATCATCAGTCCTTGGAATGATGAGTTACGTGGGGAGGTGTGATACCTGCGCTGAATCAACATTCAGTTCACCTTTTAAAACAGTATTGAAAAGTAAAAAAGAACTCAGAATATCACAGAAAGGGTGGAAAAAATGGCTTTCTAACAGGGAGCACATAAAGCTCAGGCTGTACTGCTTCAGTCCATCTGTGAACACCGTCTTTTCGTTGTCGTTTTGATCAAATACAAAAAGGCCTTTGCAAGAAAAGAATAAGGGGCACTAAAGATTTCCAGCCCATCAGAGAAAGTGATAATAAGGCTTTTTGTTGGAAATAAAGGCTGGATAAATTGGACATGTGGTGATTCCTATCCTTTTTTGTCTGGAGCAAACTAGCAGGAAAGTGTTAGGACAGGTTATTTCGTATGTTCAATCTGAGTGCTTTGTTTTAGGAGATTCTGTTGTTGGTCCTGGGTGACGATCTGGAGCGAGGAGCAGGAGGAAGGCAGCATTCATACCTTCACTTCTCAATTCTCTCTGGAGGTTATTGAGCAGACATAGATCTCCTTGAAGAGCTTTTAACCAGGAGTAGGGCTGAGATGAGTTGTCCCACGGTGCCCTGTTGGTTGTAGGTCCCCTGGAACTGGCACCGCGCAGAGCTCTTGTACATGACACAGAGGCCACGCAAGTTATGAGCCTTCTCCTGGGCTGAAAGTCCAGGGCTGCTGTGACACAAGGGACAGCAAAGAAGGCATCAAACCAAATGGCCTCTTTCTTCTCTGTATTCATCTTTTTTTTTTTCCATCTCTTAAGCCAGATGAAAATTGCAACAAATCCTGATTGGTCATGGGTACGGTTATTTTACTTACTTTTTTGTGTATTATTTTCTCTTTCTGTCCACCCACTGTTATTGAGATGTAGGGTAGTTGTGTGGCCAATTTCAAGTCTTCTCTTTCACCCTGGAAACAGAGGACTGCCTTCCTGAGTGATCTTATTTCTTGAGCTGCTTCTGCCACCGTAAGCAAATCGTTTGCTGTGTTAATAGAATATATTGTTGGTACCTTTTTTTTAACTAAGTGGAGGCTACTCTTTAAGGTTGGAAATCAATTCAGAAGATAAATTGGTGGTGTTTAACAAGAGTTAGTGGTTTTATTTTCTTCCTCTTCATCAGAAGTGTAGAAAACAATAAAATAATTGGGATGCAAGAGAAGAGTTTAAATTCTGCTTTGTTTCTGTGGAAGTTGCCTGTCGGTTTGTCTGCAGATCCTGGTTGATAGGTATTAGGAGTTTGTGGGGGAACCTTCAGGCATCCAGTGATGTCCCAGGGACACTGAGATGTTCTTTTTACAATGTTTTATTTAAACCTGGGCATACATGGGGAATCTCATCACATTAATTTGAAATGTAATAGGAGATCTTAGGAAGAACTGAAGTCAAACTGCCTGATAGTGGTTATTTCTCTCGTGTTCGTCTGTCCTGAAGACATGATGAAATAATCCTTTTTTACAGGTAATTGTCAGGCCTGGGACCTGAGCTTGTGTGTAGAATTTTACATATTTAAACTTATTATTTGATAATGCCTGGGAATAAAGGGCTTACCAAAAATACTTTCCCTACTCTTCATACTGTTATGTAGCTCAGTGAGTTTTGAAGACAAAATTATTAGCTAAAAAAAAAAAAGCTGTAAACACATTCCCAGTCCATAACTGGGTTGTTTCTGTGAAGCATGTGGCTGTGTGTCAGTGGGTGACGTGTGCTGGGGCTCAGATACCCTCAGGAATAGCTGCACATCTGTTTGCATTCAGTGCACCTTGATTTTAATGAGCTGGCTGCCGGGGAAGCAGGCTCTGCAGATAGCCACAGACACACACAGGGAGCGGGGGGACTATCACCACCTTTTACTGTGTCTCCCATCTCCATTGGATTGGAAAAAGAATAAAAAATAGGGGGAATCTGTATTTGAAGTTATTCAGCACTGCCTGCTCAGTCTGAATGTCAGAATAGCTTTCCAGGAACCTGGAAGAGCACAAACACAGATCTTCAGTAGCACCTAATAACTTTGGGGCTTCAGCAAACTGGAAAAAGGTGATTAAAAAACAAAAAGATGTATTAGCATCCTTGCCCTGCTTGTGCTGGCAGCCAGCTCCAGCCCTGTCCTGTGATTCAGATGGTTTTGTTTCAGTGGTAGTTGGACTGTACAGAGTGAAGCAGTAATGCTAATAACATCACCATCAAAGTGTAGCTGGAAGAAAAATAATCTAAATCCTGCAGTTTTAGGGTGAGTTATGGTGATTACAGTCCACTTTCACAGCAGAATTACCCTGCCTCATCTCTGCTAATGTAAAACCATAAATATTTATGATGTTTGTAAGTCCAACACCACTATTAGCTATATGCTTTCACAGTCCTGGAGCTATGAATATTGCTAAAGTGGCACTTTGGAGCTTGCTTGGTAAAGCACCACGGCAAGAATTAAAAAAACAAGTCCAAAGAACAGATTTTTTCCCCCCCTCCGAACTTTCACAGCCTTTGTCCAGTGGGGTTTGTTTCATTTTTACAAATGTTTTTGTCTTATGTTCTTTGTGGAGATGTTATTTTTGTTGCCCAAATGAGTATGTGTGATTATTTGGGGGAACAGGAATAAATGGTAGGAAGGGAGAACCTGGCAGCAAAGGGCTGACATTTGGGGAAGCAGGAGCAAGAGGTGGCTCTCACCCAGCAGGGACTTGTGCAAGGCCTTGGGGCAGAGGTCTCTGAGTGCAGGGAGAGTTTGGCAAGTGCAGGAGGGGAGAGGGCATGTGCCAGTGGAGGTACGAGCAGCAGGCTGAGAGGCTGCCAGAGGTGTTCATTAATTAAGTGTATTGCTTCTAAAGGAGAAGCTAATTGAGATGCAAAGGGAAAGAGCAGGGGGGGAATTTCACTTCCTTCCCATATGATAGATTTTAGGATGTCAGCCCAGGCTCCCTTCAAAAATAAAAACAATGAAATATCTCTAGCAGACAGACTTGGTGCTGACAGGTCAATTTTGCAGCGTGTTTGTTACATCCGTTCAGTTTGAGGCTGTGTCTACGTCACCAGGTCAGCAGCCTTCACTGGGCTCTAGGCAGGCAGCAGAACAAACAGAAGTAATTTAATGTTGTGATATTAAAAATGAAGTAATGCCATCCATAGGTGGCTGAGTCATGCACTCAGGCTCATTCTTCATTGCTAGTGTTGTTGAAACTTGAAATAGGAAGGGAGAGGAGCAGTTCTGCTTTACCCTCCTGCAGGAGGATTCCAGGATTTTCAGTAAACCCCAAACACTCCTCCTGTGTGACTGCAGGCTGTGGTGATAAAGATCTTTTGTTTTTCAGAGATCACTAAACATTGAGCTGGATACAGGACCCTGATATTGTACCACTTGTTTTCAAATCCTGAGACAACTTTAGGATAAAAGGGACAATTTGCACCCATGTCTTCAAGCTGCAGTAGGACACCAAAGCCCAGAAGGTGCTATGGAATCACAGAAGGGACCTCAGGAGATCACCCAGTCCAACCCCCCTGCCAGAGCAGGTTCCCTACACCAGGTTGCACAGGAAAGTGTCCAGGTGGGTTTGAACATCTCCAGAGATGGAGACTCCACACCCTCTCTGGGCAGCCTGTCCCAGGGCTCCGGCACCCTCACAGCAAAGAAGTTTTTCCTTAAGTTTGTCTGGAACTTCTGGTGTCCCAGTTTGTGCCCATTGCCCCTTGTCCTGGCACTGGGCACCACTGAGAAGAGCCCAGCCCCATCCATGTGGCCCCCACATTTCAGATATTTATAGACATTGATCAGATCCCCTCTCAGGCTGCTCTTCTCCAGGCTGAACAGCCCCAGCTCTCTCAGCCTCTCCTCACATGGGAGATGCTCCAGGCCCCTCATCATCTTTGTGGCCTCCACTGGACTCTCTCCAGAAGTTCCCTTTCCCTCTTAAACTGAGGAGCCCAGAACTGGACACAGCACTGCAGATGTGGCCTCACCAGGGCAGAGTAGAGAGGGAGGAGAACCTCCCTGGACCTGCTGGCCACGCTCATTTTAATGCACCCATTAAAAGGTGAAGGCTGAAGCCTCGTCACCGCTCGCATGTAGGGTGCTGCAGTTGATGCACATTTTGGAACTGACAGCTTGTGCCAGAACTGGCACCTTTGGAATAAAAGGAGATGGCTAAGAGGAGAGGTCAGCTGGGCGAGGAGGGAGCTGCAGATAACCAGTGTGTCCTTGCAGCACAGAATTGTCCAGCTCCAGAATGATGGGAGAACTCAGGGGTTCACAGCTTCACTTGTGGGCGTCAACCTCCCCTGCGAGCGTGGGGCTTGTACTGGGGAGTGAAATGCCCTTAGCACTGATGAGGCACTTGGCTGTGATGTGCATCTCATGGGCTTCCTTCGGGGCACCTACACTAAAATACCAGCCTGGTTAATGGAAATGCCACACTAGTTCTGTTTACAGCCATGCCTTTGAGCCCAGTGTGGGCACACACCTTGGCCATCACTGCCTGAAGATCCATCTGCTTCCTTTTGAATGTTAGGAACAAAGGGACTTGAAGTCTCAGGGCTTCCCTGGAGCTGGGAAATCCATAGCTCCTCGTGGTGTTTTGAGGACTATTCTGGTGCATGTTGGTTTTGATACTCCAGTTGGTATCTACATGCAGGGAGAAATGGATTGTTTGGGCCTCCATCAGTGCCGAGTCATCATAGCTGGTTAAAAGATGATGGTTAAAAAATGGCTTTGACCAAGAGTTCTCTATCCAGGGGACAACACAGGAGCTAGATGTCTTGTTGCCTCTTAAAGTGGGTGTTTTGCTCCCTTGAAGCATGCGACGAAGGTAGAGGAAGCAACTTGAAATCATGAACATGCATTTGTCATGACACAAAGGGGTTTTGATAAGTGTGAGTAATGATTGGTTTGGGAGCAGGATGTGATTTTATTCCCAGTTGCACACACGTTGCCTGAAATGCAGCTGCTGCTTTACTGAGGGACTTAGCAGAGAACAGAAACGCCAAAAACACCCATCGGGTAGAGGTGGATTGCTCAGCACTTTAAAAGAACTGAAAAAAAGCTTTTTCAAGTTACAATTTTTAAATAAGACTACTTGCTCAAATGTCACCTTACATTTTCAGTGCTCCTGTATGATCTGTTGCTTGTATAAGAGGTGATACACTTTGGCTAGGTACGGTTACAGGCATCCACTGTCATCCACTCACAGTTCTTTACTTTGGTGGAAACCAATGTTTTGAGGATGTTAAAATATGTGTCTAGTAATAGGTTAAAGAAGTCTTCAGGTCGTAAAAAGACCTCCTCAATTCCTCTGTTTATTGTTGTTTGATTTCTGCTGCTAATTTTGGTGGATTTTTATACGTTAATGATGTTAAATTTATTATATCGAAGCAACTATTTCTCTTATTTCCATGCTCACCATCAGATTCATTTCTGATTAGAACTGGAGACAGTGAAGTGAAGTGAAAAGTGAAGTGAAGTGAAGTGAAGTGAAGTGAAGTGAAGTGAAGTGAAGTGAAGTGAAGTGAAGTGAAGTGAAGTGAAGTGAAGTGAAGTGAAGTGAAGTGAAGTGAAGAAGGATATCAGATATTCCTGGATTTTTCTAAAATTTGCTTTGGAGCAGAGGTTAATGACCCAAAGCAGTAAATCCTGGAGTGGCATTGTCATTGTGATTTTTAATTGAGAAGAAATACTAAAATCAGAAACACAGAGTAAGCATTCACAGAATCATAGCTTGGTATAGGTTGGAAGGGACCTTCAAGCTCATCCAGTCCCAACCCCCCTGCCAGCAGCAGGGACACCTTCCATTAGACCAGGTTGCTCAAAGCCTCATCCAACCTGGCCCAGAACACTTCCAGGGAGGAGCAGCCACAGCTTCTCTGGCCAACCTGGGCCAGGGTCTGACCACCCTCACACCAAAGAATTTCTTCCTCACATCTCAGCTCCATCTCCCCTCTGCCACTTTCAAGCCATCACCCCTTGTTCTGTCACTCCCTGCCCTTGGCCAAAGTCCCTCCCCAAACCTTCCTGGAGCCCCTTCAGGTACTGGGAGGCCACTGGAAGGTCTCCCCTGAGCCTTCTCTTCTCCAGGCTGAACAGCCCCAGCTCTCTCAGCCTGTCCTCACAGCAGAGCTGCTCCAGCCCTAGCATCATCCTCGTGGCCTCCTCTGGGCTGGCTCCAGTAGCTCCATGTCCTTGTGCTGTTGGTGGCCCCAGCACTGGAGGCAGCACTGCAGGGGGGGTCTCAGGAGAGCGGAGCAGAGGGGCAGAATCCCCTCCCTGGCCCTGCTGCCCACGCTGCTCTGGGTGCAGCCCAGGACACGGTTGTTGGCTCTGTGCTGCCAGCGCACGGTGCCGGCTCATGTTGAGCTTCTCATCCCCCAGCACCCCAAGTCCTTCTCCTCAGGGCTGCTCTCCAGCCATTCTTTGCCCAGCCTGGATTTGTGCATTCCTCACATTCTAATACATATATTCATTTTCCTGCTGAAATTTCACCTTCATACCAATTAAATGTGATATTTCACATTAATATATTGACAGGGAATTCCCAGACTTAAATAATACCCTTTTTTTCTTATGCCATTGATAGGTGCTGGCTCGGTGGGAACCATGGCAGGGAGTTGTAAATTCTGTGAAATTAAAATCATGATGCAATGCTCCAAAGCTCACCCACGGAGCGAGTGTGTAGCGATTGGATAACGATTGTTTCGGTGGCGTTGCGTGTGATGGAGCGTGTAATTTGGGAAGCTCTGCCATCCTGGGATTTGGGAAGGAGAAATTTCTCCCATGCAAAAGCTGAATAATTGAAGGGGACGTTAATAGAATTGTAGGAAAATGGCTGGAATTGGTTCCCGCAGCCCCCAAGGCGGGAGCAGCTCCCGCTGGGTCCCTGCTGGTTTATAGACCTTGCCAGGTCTCAGCCACCAGCACTGCTGGGGATTTCACCACTGTGGAAAGTCTCTTCCTGTTCTTCACTGCCCTTCGTTCAGTGATGCCAAATGACCGAGCAAAAGCTTCACAGAACCAGGTGCTAGGATTTTTAAAAACCTGTTCTGCGGATGTCTGTAAGAATTTGGTTTTTTTTCCAAGATTTAAAGCTTTTTGCAAGATTTGTAGGAAGTTTTTTGCAAGATTTGTTTTAGTCTTTTTTTTTTTTTTGCAAGATTCAGGGTTTTTTTGCAAGATTTAGGTTTGTTTATTGGTTTGTTTTTTGGTTTGGGTTTTTTGTTTTTTTTTTTTTTGCAAGACTTGGGCAGGGTTTGCAAGATTTTAAGTTTTCTTTTTATGGATGTGATTTAAGTCTGTGTTTAATTTATTTGTTTTATACATGAGATTGAGCATAAAAGACACTTGGGTTACTTTGGACTTTTGAGGTTTCTCGTGGCTTTTTGTGTGGGGTTCAGTTCTCACCTGTTCAGTGACGCTTCCTACCTCCTTAAGTAGCAAGATTATATCCAGGCAGCTCCGCCCTCCTCCCCTATCAACCTTTGCTAATTAATTGACTTTTTTTTTCTTTAAATAAATAAAAGGAATAAAAAAACACACATAAAAAAAAGGAAGACCCACCCACCGCCAAGCTCTGAGAATGCCGCGGCAGCCCTGTGCTCCCCCCGGGGCTGGAAGTCCCCTTGCCAGTGCGGGGACGTGGGGCGGTGGCCGGGGGGCCGGCACGGACACGCGTGTCTCGGCACCGCAGCGTTGCCTGCAGCAGGCGGGGAAAGAGGAGCTTAATAGCGACGCTGTTTCTATTTTTTCTTTTTGTAGGTTAATTCGGTAAGAACGGGACTGGGGAAAAAGTGCTTTGTTCCCATGTCTTGTCCCGTGCCCGCTGCATTAGCTCCTGGAGCGTCACCGTCTCTGCCGGTGCCGGTGCCGGGTCCTGCCCTCTCTGGCACGGTGACACCTTACGTGATGCCATTTTGTCAGTACGGAGGAGTTTTCCCGCCGCCCGTTTACGGAGCGCGGTGGTCGGGGCCGGCCGCGCCGCCCGGCGTTGTTGGCGGTGCGAGCGTTGCCCGGTTCTCGCCTCTCGGTAAAACCCGCCTGCGGATGTACCCGGCGGGGCTGCAGCGGCCCGCGGCCGGGCCGCCCGGCCCGCACCTGCGCCTGACCTAGCCCCGCAGCCTGTCGCCGTGGGTGACCCGCAGCCCCGCAGCCTCGTCACCCGCAGCCTCGGGGCCGGAGGTGCCATCTGTGCTGGCCGGAGCGGGGCAGGGCGCAGCCGTCCGCCGCAGCCAGCGATCACTGTGAACGGGATTCACCAAGGAGAGTTTGGTTGTTTGTTTTTTCTGGCAATGTTTGCTTCTGTTTCATTGCTGAAGACACTTTATTCTGTTGTGTTCCGATGTTTTACACTCGCTGACCCTTAAAAGTCGATGTACTTGAATTGATGACTAGCAAATTGTACTAACCCCTGCAGGAGTACAGTGCCTTGAATTTCAGCTTTTCAGTTCCAGCTGGAAAGAGATGTAAAATTATTTGAAAGGTGTATTTTATTTACAATCCGCTTGTGAGTTGAAGTTCTTTTTGTTTGCGAAGATATTAACAGTTTACAGTTGATGTTCTTCATCAGTTTCATCCTGCTGTAAATGCTTTTCTTTTCATTCATGGGTTGAATTTTCGTTTCTGAAGCTTTTTAAAAAAAATCTAATTGTGAGGTGAGGTTTGTTGGAGATGCCAATCAAAAACTTGTTGGTGTTTGTACAAGGAGTAGTGGAATGCACATTTTAAAATAGGGGCATTTACAGAGTGATCCAAGTGCGTTGTATATAAGGACAGGAATAGCCTTGGGCAGTGCAATTCATTCTCTTCCCGGGTCTTTGGTAAAGTTGTTGGAAACAGCAACTTATTTCCCAACAGACAGGCAAATACTGTTTTCTTCTGGATCAGCAGCAAATCGGATTATGTTTTCTTTCTCCTACTGGGCTTTTATCATTTAGTAAAATTACAAATTCATGCATGTTTCAGAAGTGAAAAAACCTAACTGAAATCCTGATTGTCGGAGCGCACATCTCCAGGTTACTGTGAGAACCCTGGGAGTGCAGCACTTGGGTGTATTGTGGCTTCGGGCCGCCCACCGAGGTTTAGAAAGGTGTTTTGCCACTGACGTGCTAGCAGTATTCACGCTCAAACGGAATAAAAATGTGAAGCTGTTCTTCTTCATATCTGATGCTTCCGTTTTGGAGTCTCACCACCTTTTGTTTAAATTTATTTTATTTTATATTTTATTTTATTTTATTTTATTTTATTTTGTTTTGTTTTGTTTTATTTTATTTTATTTTATTTTATTTTATTTTATTTTATTTTATTTTATTTTATTTTATTTTAATTGTTTAAGTTTTAATTGAGTTTGCACTCTAGGTGGCATGGACACCTCTCTCCTGTATGCAAGTTGCTTTTTGCCCATTTTACTGTGTGTAGAGTCTCCATCTGCACCTCTCAGTCTAAAGGCACAAGATAACCACTAAAACTGGTTTGCTGATGGGAAGTCTCCTTCCACCAGAAAGCGTTACGGGCGCAGGTCACCGGCCACACGGGCGCATCTGAAGGCACGTTGCTCTGTACCTCTACTGCGGTGACATTTTATACTGCCTGCTGAAGGGCAGAGATGTCTTGTGCTGCCAAGCTGTGAATTGTATAGTTCTATTGTACTTTGAGCGTTATATCTGTCTTAAATTATTTTCTTTGTACCCTTTGACTCTATTATTCCATCAATTCAGTTAGAATTGAATTTTATAGACAATTATGCAGAGTCTTCTGCCTGGGCAAAATACTTACTGTAGTAAGAGATTTCTGTTCTCTGTAACACGTATCTTTAATTTTGTTTGGGTTTTTTAGATTCATGTCTGTATGCTTCATGAGCAAACATGGAAAATATGTTCTCACTCCAGTTTTCCTTCGGCTTGCACTGAATCTCACAGTTTATGTCGCTGTTGCCTGTTGTATAGTCCATCCCTTGTATACTGACAAAGTCAGTGGCACTAAAAACCCCGGGAAATTGTATAGATTAAAAAGAAGAAAAATAAACATTTTGTGCTTGAAAATTGTGTGAAAAACCCAGTGTTTTTCTAAAACGTAGACTTGTGTCAATTCCCAGCTGTCCCAGGTAACTCCACCTTTGTTTCCCAGACTCTTGTCCCTTGATTGGTGTAGGAGGAGCAGAGGCGATGCCTCCACTGCTTCTCAGGTTCTGCCCGTAACTGACACGTCCCACCTCTGGGCAGCTGTAGAGGTTAAGTGGTGCTCCAGGAGTCACGCAGTGCCACCTCGCAGGTGACGTGGGTTGAAATCCCCCGCTGGCTGCAGCAGTTCTGGTGCTGCGCTGCCGCAAAGCTGAGCAGACCCCAACGTTAAATGGGCTCCTGGGAGCAGATGGTGTCTTCTGCATTGCTGGTGGTGTGTGTGAGGGTGGCAGAGTTTGGTAGGTGGCGAAAGAGGCACTTGGACTGTGTCTCCAGCACTGAAAAGTACTAGGGAAGCCTTTTTAATCTGATCCTGGCATCGTTTAAATGGGCAGAAGTGAAAATAGGAAATTTGGCCCCGATGCAAGGACCCTCTTGGCAGTCGCCGCCACTGGTGCAGGCTGCGGGAGAACTTAGGAGGACACCCAGGAAGAGGTTTGATGCTCCTGCTTCTGTGTCCCTGTGCCTCGGACTCGTGGCTTTGCTGCATGTGCTGTGCACGTTTGAGAGCCGATGACCTGTCCTGCAGCTGGCCAGGAGTCCTCCTCCCGCTCCTCTCCCAGGCCAGCGGCTCTGTTGCATGCGCTGTGCACCCGGGCAGAGCTGATGGTGTGCAAGGGGCAGCCCAGCCTGAAGTGAAGCTCCCAAAGTTGGAGTGCATGTGATCCTAACCATTGCATCTTGGCTGCTAATGGGGACAAATAGTGGCTCTGAGGTTGATGTTTGCATTTTGCTTTTAATTTATTTTAATTTTCTGATAGCTGTCGTGGCTGCAAGTCTTCCAACTGTTAACTTATGTTTTGTGACCCTCCACCATCCTGATTGTGTCTAAGGGTGGAGCCTTTGAGCCTCGGTGGCAATTAAGCAGATGACATGAGATGAAATAAATGGGGCAACTTCTTGAGCAAAAGCTGAGCAAAGGAGCAAGAGGGACCTGAGGGGTCTGTGCTGCACCATAGGTGGGGGGGTCTATACCCCAAAAGACATTCCCCTGCAGATCCCAGAACTGAACTGATTTTATTCCTGACTCTGAATATTGCAGACAGGGTCAAACCCGCGGGGTGGGATCCCCCCCTCCCTGGCTGCAGGCCTGCAGCCGTACCCTGTAGCTCTGTCATCTCCTGCCATTGCCAGTGCTGCTCTGCAAGATGAGTGTGAAGCTGGTACAGATCCTCAGCTTGAAATACTTGGTTTTGAGGGGGGAGTTCACAGATTCCCCCAATTTTCAATCTTTTAGAAGATTTAATTCAAGGTTTAATACAAATATTGAAAGAATGTTTTAACCTGCGGTGTCACGCACCCAGTGGTTCGGAAGTGCCCAATGAAGTCTGCTGTTAATTTGCCTTTCCAACGGCCATGGATCCTGTTGGGGTATCTGAATGTGCAATCACATCCTGTTTTCCCACCACAGCATCCCCAGCAGCATCCCCAGGGCTGGGCAGGGAGGAGAGCCACTGCCACCGATGCCGGTTGTCTGCTGTGGGGATGCAGAGTGGGGAGGGGGAGATGTCAGGGAGAAACACCTGAGCAGTTTAAGGCTCTTCTGCAAATCCTGATTCAACCTCCCAGACATGGATTTCATTTGAAGGAATGATTCTAAATTGTCTCTTGCGGTTTCTTTGCGTGTTTAACTCTGGTCTTCCTTCCACAACTTTAAAGAGGAAATATTATTTAACTGTTATTTTACACCTATCTCCAAAGTTCTCCTTTTTTGCTCTCTACTGTATAATTTCTTTACTTTTCTCTGAAATATTTTACATTGGCTGATATCAAAGACAAGGTGAGGGATTGAATAGGCCAAATGCAGCAATCCATTTGCTCCTGCAGAGATATTCATGTCTGGGGAATGTCTTGTCCTCAATGGCATTATTTCTGCAATGAGCTTCAAGTTGCAGTTTGCTGTTTGGTGTTTGTGGAAGGAGATCACTAACACTTTTGAAGCAGCCATCAGTTTACCATGGCTTTGTCAACAGTTGCTCTTTCCCCTCAAGCATTTTTTTGTGGTCCCAGTGCACTATTTTCAATTGCAAGGACTTTCAGATCTTTTCCGAACAGGCCCTGTGGACTCAGCGCTTGGTGGGTCCATGTCAGTGTTAATCAGTTAACACATGCTTGAGTAGAAAGAGCATCTGTCCTCCTACATTCTTTGGAAGTCCCATTTGGAGAGTTGTCATCAGAAGTCTCCCTTCTGAAATGATTGGACCTCAGCATTGCTTTCCATGTCCCCTCTCTAATTAAGCAAAGGGTTCAAGTCTTTTTGAGTAGGACTGATGTCTCAGGTGTTAGCTAACATGGCAAAAACCTACCTGGTTTTATGCCTTGCTGCTGACTAGCCCCACCTGAGTTTTCAGTAGATGTTGTTGAAGGTGTTGGCTTGGAGACAGACATCACAAATGAAGTAGCTCATGATTGTCTTGAATACCTTAGTAAGGTTTCTTTGTGTTCTCTGGTTCCTCATCTGCCCTTCTCAGTCCCTGAATTCTGGTGATGGTTGTGGAGAGAGCAGCAGTGCTGGAGAGGTGAGCAGCTGCTGAGCATGGGCAAGGTCTCTGCAGAGTGTACGAGCAGGGCGTTCACGTGCTCTTTGTTGTCACAGGTGGATGAATATCTTGCTGTGGATTGAACTGATAAAACAGCAAAACCATAATTGTGTGGAATTTCTTGCTGTGGTTACTCATTGATCGAATCCTTGAGGAGCATTTCTCTGAGTTGTGGGGTAGGGCTGTGGTTGGATGGTGCTCAGGCAGGCTGAGCTTCAGTTGAGTGTTTGGGCAAGCTGGCTGGAGTGCTGGTCCTTGTGGTGTTTCTTCTGAAGGAACCTGGTAAACACAATTCTTTCTCTGTCTCTCTACTCCTGAAGTGACCTGTTGATCAGATAGGAATTGTGTTGTGCCTTCACCACGCTGGTGACGTTTGACTGGGGTGATCCTTGGTCAGGTAGGTTTGTTTGTGGAGCCGTCCCTGCAGATGCAGGAGGAAGGTGATGTTCCAGCCCTGACCCTGCAGATAAGCTCCAGAAGTGCAAGGTAATGGAGTGGATTTGGGGAGCTCCCAGGTTACAAATCCTGCGTTATGGAAGGGTCTGTTGCTCAGGGGATTCGCGTGCACTGCGATGTGGCGTTGGCTGTCAGTAAATCACTTGTCACTGATTCACCTGAACATCAGGCTTGTACCAGGAGGCAGCAACTTCTGTCAGTTATGTGGTCCTTTCTGCCTTTTTTATTTTTTTTTTGGGTGAAAGTTGTAGTCTATAGATAGTTGTAGTTGTTGTATCAAGATTGCTGCTGGGTGTGCTTGGGTCTACATCTGACTGTAAAACTGCTCCCTTGAAGTAACTGTCCCATGAGAAGTTTAGAGGCTGTGCAATTCCCACTTTCAGCCTTACCTCCAGATTGAGTTCTGCTTGCTCAGTGGGGAGAAGCAATGCACAGAAGACAACTTACTATTCTGATCAAGTATCTGTTGTAACAGTGACATTTTTGTGACAAGTTCTTGGTTTTTCGAGCAGGAGAAGCCTGGATTAGTTTCTTTTGGTGTAGTGCCACTGGGTGGATTCCCAGTGTGTATTTAAGTGTGGTGCTGCATTCACACGTTACCCAGGCAGAAGGAAAAGTTAGGATTTAATTTCTTTTTCCCTTGGAAAGGAGCAAATCTCCCTGCTTTGCCTTTCATTATTGAGGCACCACTGAGTGCACCTGCAGCACCATTGCTCTGGAGGAGCTTCAGGTGACAGGGTGGGCGTGGTGAGAGCCTCTTGAGCTACTCTTCTGGGACCCTTTTTGTGTCTGTCATGGTTCTTCTGAGATATTCAGGGCTTTGAGACATTGTAAAAACTGGGAAATTTGACAAGAAATAACCAGCTGCCAGTCCTCTCAAACAGGTGTTCTTTAGGTCTGACATAAAACACCTCAAAAAAAATGTTTGCTTCTGTGGTGTTGGTTTTTAAATTACTTTGCAGATAAAGTAAAAATTTCCTAAGCACTCAGATGTTGTTTTTCAGGCTCGATAGGTTGTGCCTGGTGTTGTTCTCACTGTTAGTCAGCAACTACAGCATGTGCAGGCTCTGCCTTTTCCCCATAGCTCTCCCCAGCACCGAGAACATTTTGAGGGATCTCTTCAGTGCTGTCACCCTTTCAGTCTTTGATTAAAGTTCAGATGGACTTCAGAGTAAGAAGTCACGAGGATGTCCCTGGGAGGTGGGCTCAGCGTCTGCGAGGGTTTGTATGAACAACCTGGAGAGCGTCCTCTGGTTTGGGGTTTCTGGCTGACCTGTGGTGTAACCAGGGGTCAGGCCAACTGCTGTCTTAAGGCTTTTACCCATTTTCTGGAGAATAGCTAATTTTGTCTAATTATTATGTTTTCCTGGATAAACTTCTGTGCCAAATGCACATATCAGTGGGAGCAGATGTTGAGAACAGTGGTGGATTCAGGTGGATCTGCAGAACTGATGTTAGTCAGAAGCTCGGGAAGGAATTATGATCAAGATGTGATTTTACATCCTTTAGAAGTGATCCTTCCTACGAGCAGGCAGAGCAAGAAATAGAAGAGGGACCTAATTTGGACCACAGTTAATGAAAGCGAAGCCTGATGCGTGGAGACCCACCAGGAGCTCTGCCAAGCACAGGCGACGTCTCTGCACTGCTTTTGCCCTTGCTGTGCTCAAAGACTCACTGCATTTTCTCTGAGAGCATCGAGCAAACCCCATGTGGTGTAAAACCCCTCTGTGCTGGCAGTCCCAGGGCAGTGTGCATGTTTCTGTGCTGCAGTGAAGGGCTTTGGTGCACGTCACTGAGCTGTCACCAGCACAGCCGATGCGTACCAGTACCGGGGGACGCCTGGTGACACCCTGTGCTGCTTCAGCCTCATGCTGTGCTCTCAGTGCCCTCCTTGCTGTTACTCTGGTGCTGCCATTTCAAGCCCTTGGCACCTCTTGTGTCCAGCCACCCATCTCACCCTGTCACCTACAAAGGGTGGTGGAAGCTGACAGCTCCCATCCCTGCCTTGTGTTCTGCTGGCGTGGAGCATGGCATCCCTGCTTCCCGGGTGGCAGGAGGAGGATCCTGGGCTTGGCTCCATTTCTGTTGGACAAGGGAGGCCAGCTTGGGCTGTGCTGCCGAGCCAGCAGGCACAGGAGAGCTGGTGTCCTTGACTCACCCCAGCAGCCCCTCTACAACTTCAGCAGCCACGGGCTGGCACGCAGCACCGCGACCCTCTCCCCTCCTTCCTCAGTGACCGAGTCCCACAGACCAGGGCGATCACTGGGTGTCTTTGCTGGTTTTCTCTCTTTCTGCCTCCTAGGAGACTAGCTCATCCCCAGCAGGAGTTGGGACTCCAGTCTGGGTGACTCCACAAGGTGCTTGGGTTCTGCCACCAACATGACCATGTTGATGATTTTAAGCTCTGAGCCCGAGGCGGGCGATGTGTTCACGGAGGTTTCCATCTCCCTGCGGTGCCCGCAGCGCCTGGCGCGCTCTGGCAGAAGCACCCTCCGTGCGCTCTGGGTCCACCATCTCGTGTGACCCTTTTGGGTTTTGTTTGCCTTTTCCTGTGTGTGAAATCCAGCTGTGGATGTATTTTCTTTCTTTTAGATTCTGAAAATGAGATCGCCAGCGACTGACACGTGGCCCCCGCAGCTACGGTGCCAAGCGCGAGGCCTCACCGCGGCTAAGGAGGAGGAAGAGGAAGATGGGAAGTGATTTATCATGTGTGAGAAATTCTGTGATGTTCTGGTCCATTCGACGCAATTTTGTAACTTCTTTCTAATCATTTTTTTTATTTATAGTTGGAAATACAAAAATGTTATGCAAAAAAATAAAGGAGAATTATTTTGAGGGAACGGGATTTTGTTCCAAATTGTTCCCTTCTGTTGTGAGCCAGGTTCCTGTGAGCAGCGGCTGGAGAAGGAGGAGGATGAGGAGGCACTCCTTCAAATACTTCTTATTTTCCACAGTTAGTTGTAATTTAAGTCATTTTCCAAAAGATGAGCTAGGCACGTGTGTTCAGATTCTGGTACAAGGAAGATAAGTTCCAATTCCATTTAAATTTCTGACATTTCTTTTGTAAAGATAATTCTCTATTTTAAATCTGCTTAAATCAAGTAAAGAGACCTACAGAGACTTCACCAGAGAGTAAATTTGTACTTGTCACCTCCCTTTTTACCTCTTGCTTTTTCTCATAGACCGGCCGTGTTTTCTTGCCAGAGTTAAATGCAGTTCTCAAGTCACTTCTAATTTTAAATGTAAGACTAAAATCCTTCTGCAGACAAGTCGGTAATTGGAGCAATTTTTAAAAGACTTTAAAGTGCCTTCAACAACCTAAAACGATGTAGTGGGGGATTTCTTTTTCTCGATTCACTGGCGATGGGTTTCAGCTGTCTCCGGGTTGAGGGGATGTGCAGAGTAGTTTGTAGCAATAATCTCATGAGGAATCATTTGTTATGAAGGACGACTCAATTGGGTTTTGTTTAGAAAGATGGGGTTTAGTGCTGCTCTTCCCATTATATCTGGGCCCCAAACTCTTCCAACCCTCTTCTGCTGTGCTGTGCACCCAAGGACCTCTGTTGCTTCCCCCTTAGACAGGTCCAGCCCACGAGGTCCCCACCTTTTCTCTCTTGTTTTCATACCAGAGGAACAGGAATTTCTATTTGCCCAGAAGCCCTTTGGTACCATCCTGTCCCGCAGCTGGAGCCTGGCGTTTGTTTCGTTGTTATCTGCCATGTCTGTCTCTTCCAAATCTTGGTTCTAAATAATAAATCTTATTTTGATGCCGTTGTTCCCTTTTTCCTTTCCACCTTGGCTTCTCTTGCCCGTCAGCACGGGTGATGAGGGCGCAGGTGGGTTTAGATCTATTGCTGAAGCTCAAGAGCCCTGAAGCACAGAACCATCCAAACACTTTGTAAATTCAGGGTTTTGAAGCCCTGGGGACAAAATACCTATTTTTGTGTTAACTTGGTGCTTCTCTGGGTGCCTCCTGTCCTGTCCCCAGCTGAGGCAATAGGACTGACCTCCTGTATGAGGGCAGGGGCTGGAGATGTGGTAAAGGCGAAAGTGTTGCTTGCCTTGGGCTTTTCTGCTTGTAGGAGGGACCAGATCTGTTCCCTTTCTAATGGGTGGGAGATGTGGGGTCCAACTGAGCACTGCACCTTTCGCTTTCTGGTTTGGTTGCTGTCATCTTTCCCTTGGCTGGGAATGTACCCCCCTGGCCTGCCGGTCCCATACGCCACCCCTGGCACCCTGGGTGTAGGGGACAAGGGCGTCATGTCACTGACATGCTTCTCCAGGGATGAGCCACTATTGCAGTGATCAAAACACTGTGCCCTCAACTGAGATTTTTATTCCCTAAAAGTTTAAAAGGCTGCTTTCTCCAGGGAAATCCCATGCTGGGTCTCCTGGGGTCTGGGTCTTCTTCAGCCTGGGAAGCCTTCATCAGTTTTTCTGATGCCTGACCCTCTTCACTCCTCCTACAGACCCTTGGGCTCCTCCATGGCCCTGGCTATGGTTGCAGGAAGCCAATGGGCCTCTGTCTCCATATAAGTAGTTTGAAAATAATCTATTAAATTCAGATTAAATATAAGGTTTAGTATCAGGACAAAAAATCAGGAGTGAAAATTGTGGGAAACCCTGGGTGGTGTTTGCTCCCCACCTCTGCCAAGCCCACCTAGCTTTAGATAACCTCTTCTGCTAAAGGCTGCTCTGTTTTGGGGTGTAGCCCATAAATTTACTGCTTGCACTGCAGTTTGAAATAAAGCCCTCAGAGGTGCTAAGGGTCCTTGAGCTGCTCCAGTGTGAACAGCTGACTGGGATCCTCTGTGGAGGAAGAGCTGGGCTTTGATGCTTTTCCTCCCTACCTGCTGTCCCCAGGTTCTCTCTTCCTTGCAGAGCAGTAACAAATGTTCCCCTCTTGATGTGATGCCAGGCTAATATGATGGCTTAGATTTTAATCAGAAATGCTTTCTGCTGGCCATAGTCAAAAGCCCAAGCAGGTGAGTATGGCCATTATAAGGTTAACCTTGTTCTGAGATGTCCCGTGGGTTTGACCCTTGGGCTGGTGGGAGTGACCTGTTTTCAGCCCCTTTTTCTTGGCATGCACATGGATTTCTTTCCTGCGGCGCTGAGATGGGGTGGCTGTGTGTGTCTTGTAGCTGCTGGCCAGCTGGAACAGCAGTGCTGAGCACGGGCCACCTCTCTTCATTGCATCCATGAATAATTCAAGGCATTGGTGATGCCTCCAGCTCCATTTGTCTGCTCAGAGCTGCCAGCAGTCTCACCATCTCCTCTGAACACCTCATCTCTATTTGCCATCCTGAAATGATTAACTCTGTGCTGGAGCTATGGTGGTGTTCCTGGATAGTGTCACTTAGAGCATCCTGGAGCTCCTGCTTCATAGTGCTGCTTGGCTCAGGTTCACAGCAAGCCCAGGAGGGTCCTCTGCCAGCGCTGCTGCCCCTCAGGAAGTCTCTGAGTAACGCTGATCCCTGGCACACGTTCTGCCGCGGTGCCCGTGAGTCACTGCGGTTCATGGTGCCTGTACCCCCCCTTTGAGAAACCAAACCAAACCAAACCAAACCAAACCAAACCAAACCAAACCCAACCAAACCAAACCCAACCAAACCCAACCAAACCCAACCAAACCCAACCAAACCAAACCCAACCAAACCAAACCAAACCCAACCAAACCAAACCAAACCCAACCCAACCAAACCAAACCCAACCCAACCCAACCAAACCAAACCAAACCAAACCAAACCAAACCAAACCAAACCAAACCAAACCCAACCAAACCAAACCAAACCAAACCAAACCAAACCAAACCTCCTTCCACTTTGCTGGGAAAGCAATCCAGCACATTTCCTGTGACCATGGGCATGCTCATAAGAATGGGACTCCTTGGTGTTGGCTGGTTATCCTGAAATCACTGTGAATATAAATGTTTGAGGAAAAAATAAGCGGTTTATTGCAATCTGGCTGTTAACAGCAGAGTTACAAGGTTTAGAGTCGTGTGAGACAGATAAAAAACACCTGGTCTTTAGTTAAATTGTAGACCAACTCCTAGAGATTGTTCTCCCAATTTCTTCCATCCCAAGAGGTGGTTGTAAAGGAACTGAAGTCTTGGGATAACTTTCAGTGAGGATTTTCTGGGATATTGGTATGAGGTGTCTTTATATATTCAAACTATCCTTGGGGATGTCCTCAAGAGTCGGGTCTTGGCCTCAAGATTAGCTGTGATCTCTTAATCAGCATGTAATCCTCCAGGAAAAACAATTTGAGTTGCCAGGTACTCCCTCAAGCTTCTACAACAGCTGGAGGAGTTGCTCGTTAGTAAAACCCTTGTAAGTGTGCTAACGAGCAGCCCCACTGTGGCACCGGCTCAGTTGTAACTGCACTGGGTGGGATCCTTTCCCAGGCCTTAGCTGGGACAAAATGATGGCTCCCAACCCTCCAAGAGCCGGGTTTTGGGGCCTCCCAAACACCCCTGGGAGCCCAGCTCTGGGGCCTCCCAAACCCTCTATAGCTTTGGGGCTGAATGGCTGAAGAACCAAGGCATCCCCAAAACTAACCAAGCAGGTGTGTTTGGATGACACCTTCTGTGCTCCAACAAAGGAATCCAGAAGAATGATGAGGCTCATCTCTCAGATCCTTCTGAGCTCTACTCCTGAAATGCTGAGTAAGTACCCAATGTTCCTTGGTTGCAGTATTTAGGGGACAGGGTGACTTGGGCTGTAGGTGTCTCCTCTTGGATGCCCTGAGCCTAATGCTGGTACCAACCCAGCACTGGGCAAAGCAAGGTGAGATGTTGAGTCAGTCTGCAACCCTAATTCTGATCCACTCTATAGATCCTAAATCACTCTGCAATGGGTTATCCTAAGCACAGGTGGGGATGTGGATCCAGGCACAGCTTTACTGGGGATCCAGTGTGTGTCTCCATCATGGGTGGGTCACACCTGAGCAGAAGGGCACAGTCAGCCAGAACAGTAAAGTTACCCTTCATGTTTTGTACATTTGTCTAAACCAGAGCGATAACAAGAGTTCAGGAAACAGCCTTAAGTTTGTTTAACTTATGTCCATGCTCTCCAGCTACTTCTGTCCACCAAAGCCCTATGGGCCTGGTCTCCTAGCACAACCCAAAGGCAAGAAGGAAAGCTTGGGCATGTGCTTAGGAAAGCTGGGGTTGTAAGAGCTGGAGGAACAACCCAGGCAGCTCTTAGTGTGCAAAGGGACAAGGCAGCCCCTGCCAGGGGGGTGGGCTCCCTCCATCCCAATGCTGCACCCCAGCCTCCCCGCTGGAGCAGCAGAGATGTGGGTGCTGAGGGTCGTTGGCAGCTGTTGAAGGGAAGAATGGGGGAAATTACAGAGAGAAACAGGGACACCTCAGGCTCTGTTGGGCAAGGACTACTGCAAACAGCATTAAAGATTATGAAAGAATTCTGCTTTTTTGCCCTGGATCAGGGGAGTTCTTGCTATTATTGAAGCAATATGTAAAAACGCTTGATATAATACAAACTTCTTGGAAATATAAACATTTTAATTTGACAAAAAATGTTTTTGTGGCAGTAAGGGAAATAATTGCAAATTTTAAAAATATAGCTTAGTTTCCTGCAACAGGAGCTTCTGCAACAGCAAAGTATTTCAGTAGCTACTGATTTGGGGGTGAGGAGAACTTGAAAAGGTTTCAGATCTCCTCTGGATTTGTACAGTTTCTGTGGGACTTGGTTTTTCTTGCGGGAGTTTCTCGGTGCTTTAGTGCTCTGAGCAGAGGAATTCCTGGAAAGCAAAGGAGGAATGAATTTGGTGGGACACTGATTTGATGCTGGGGCATATGGAGATATTTGAGGCTGTTAGATACTTGACAAGGATTCCAGGGGCTGTTTACCATGGAAATCATGGAAACTGGGAGTCAGTCAGAAATGTCAGACTGCAGGTGAGCACTCGGCCGGCCGAGGCTGTTGGGTGCTGGGCAGCGGGGGGCAGCGGTCCGTGGGGGGGTGCTTTTGGGAAGGGGTGTGCACGGGGACTTCCTAGGACCTTGCAGCCTTTAATGTTACGTTGGGGGAATTACTTTAGAAGGTAACCTGGTTCTCTTCTCTTTTTTAAATCAAAGCATGTTTTGAAAATAAAACATCAGTTGGAGTGGATGGAGCTCAGCATCGCTGTGCCTGCCTATTGGTGGCAGAATGAACCTTGATTTTCATGTCCAATACTGTCTTGTAACGCTGGGGGGAGCGGGACAGGAGGTGGTGATGAGGAAGAGGACACATCTCCCAACACGCCTTGTTAACACAATCTCTGTGGTTTTGCTTTCACCAGCATGAAGTAACAAACAACCTAAAAATTACTGGCAGCCTTGCGCTTACTCTTGCAGTAGGATTCCAGGAATTTATTTCCATATTTATTTTTCTGATGAATATTTATCGCTGAGAGATCGTATGAAAACGAGACGGCAATTAGCAATGCAGAAGGAAAAATTTTCTGTTTACTGCCAAGTGAAGATAAGTAAAGGGACACACATCTTGGAGAGTTAAGCACTTGGAGCCTTTAATTCATTCTCTTTCCTTCCATTATTCTTCTCTGTTTTCTAACATTGTAAAAGCAGAGAAGTAAAATTGTTCAGAAGTCACCTGCCTGGGTGGTTCCTCAGTGGGAAAACACAGTTGCTGGAAAAGCAAAACCCAGGTACTCTGAGTTTGAACTGACACTACTGGCAAACAGATTTTCCTTGTCCAGCTCCAGCTCAGTTAGAAACAACTCAGAGCTGGGGTGTCCTACCTGTAAGCTACCTGTAAGAGGTGGGCTTTGCTCTCCACCACTTTTTTAATAAGCTCTGAGATGGTTTTTAGTTGCCTCCTTTGACCCAAGCGCCTCGTTCCACTCGCAGCACCATCTCCATGAGGCAGATGCATTGTTTCTGTATCTTTCAGCCAGTGCTCTTCATTGTCTTTATTTACCCTTTCTGGGTTAACTTTTTGCTTTGCCAAGTGCCAGATGAGTGCAGAGGATCCACGAGTGTCAGCAGGAACGAGAGGCCCTCTGTGGAGCGGCAGCGCAGGATAGCTGTGCTGGGCGCGGAGCAGGGACTGGAGGTGGCAAGGGTTTGGCTGGTGGCGGGGGTCAGTCTGAAATGGTGTTTTCCAGATTAAAAAAAAAAGCAAAGCTCCCCTTCTCCTCCCTCTGCTCTGTCTTCTGCCCTGTGGAGTGCGGGCTCCAAGAGCCGGGGCTGCTCAATGGGAGCGCGGGAGAAGGAAACACGATGGAACGGGACGGGGAGGAACCTCCACGCTGTGCAGAGGTTTCATCCCTGTGGCTGCAGACTCCTCTCAGAGTCTGTTTCTTACCAGGATGTGAAACGTGGGGGGAAGGGTTGGGAGCAAAGAGGTCATTTTTCTTATCGTCCTTTTTAATCAGATCTGGGACAGACCCCGCAGCGTGTGCGCTGGCGAGCTGGGCGCTGCCGGGGCGAGCGGCATCACCGGCACCGGCCGGGGCTGGGGGCAGGCAGGGAGGCAGGGGCAGTGCCCGCCTGTCAATATTCACTTCTCTTTATTTTTTAACTGTGTTACCTCCTGGTTTTGCCTTTACCAACAGTTAATGGAACCACGTGGGTGCCTGTGAGCTGCCCCAAACCCGTTCCACGATGTTTATTCCCACAGAGCTGAGCGTTACAGCACAGCAAAGATGGCAGGATGGATTCTTCCACGTACGCTGAATTTCTGCTGGGCCCAAGTTAGCTTTTCTGTGACAGCAGCTCTCCTCTCCCCTTCTTTGTCATGGTGATTCAGTAATGCTTTCCCGTTGTCATGGTTGCAGGGTTACTACTAAAGCCAGAGCAACTGCACAGCCCTTTTATTCAGAGTTTCAGTGTATAAACTAATTAAGTAAACTGCAAGCAGCACTCTGTTCCCTGGGCCTTGTTTTCAGAATGCTCGGGATCAGATAGGCTGGGTTTCTGCAGTCCCCCGAAATATCCGACCTGACTCTGTATCTTAAGATGGGGTAAAGTTCACTGATCATTTAATTGCCCAGAAACATTTGAAAAAGCCTCTGGAAAATCTCTTTGGAGCTGCTAACGTGAAGCTGGGAGGCAGCGCGTTTGGCTGAGCTGCGTTCCTTATCGCTGCTTTAGTCGTGGCAGAAACCCAATCAAAATGTTTAGTTTCTGAGTTCATGCTTCGCTGTGTTAAAAAATAATAATAATTAAAAAAAAGATGGCAAAGTGATGGGAGCAGGGGGGATATTTCTGCAAAACTCCTTGCTCCTCTCACCGCCACAGAAGCCTGGAGGGATGGAGAGCAACGAACACGACGTGGTGCCGGCTGCAGGCGATGGACAGAGCGTTCTGCTCGGCCCCGAGGAGCGCGGCTGCACAATGACACCCGAGCTCATTTTTTATTAAAACCTTAATATAAGCCCAGGATCTGTTTGTGAGCCCCGAGAGTGACGAGAGGGACCCAGTGGTTTCTGCGTGGGGCGGGAGCGGCTGCGCTGGCATTTGCCTTTGCCGGGGAAGGGTTTAGAAGATTTTGTGTCCCCAATTGGTGTCCTGTTTGCTGATCAGCTGCTGCTCTGCCCTTGGCAATCGTCCTGCTCTGCTGTGGACAAGGGGGAATTTAAGGAGAAATTGAAGCAAAGTGAAAACCTATTTGCTCCTAAAATTAGCTGTGCCTTAGTGTTCCCTTGGTACCTCCCCAGGAGGATGCACTCGCGCTGACATCCAGCCCCGGGCAGCCCAGTGCCGTGCAGGATCAGCCCTTGGCCTTCCTCTGGCAGAGAGGAGCGAGGCAGCGGAGGTGCTCCCTGCCCCTCGGCAGAGCTGGGCTGGGGACACAGGTGTTGATCAGCTCATCTCAAGGTACAAGAGCACCTTGAATGCTCCCCCTCACCCCATGTGGAGCTGTTGGCCATGGGCACAGCAGTATCCCCCAGCCGCGGGTGGTCCTCCCTCCGTGCCCCCACTGCAGAGGGGAGCGGTGGGAGGGGGTTTGGGGTCCCTGCCCCTCCAGCAGCATTGGACACCCACCCGTTCCCTCTCATTAGTGTGACAGGGATGGGGTCCGGCAGGTGAAGGGGCTCTGATGCTCCTGGAGTGTGGTGGGCAAGGGGCTCCGAGGGAGCTGCCCCTCACTGAGATGAGGGGACTAAGTGGCCTCCTGGGGACCCCTTAACATCTTCCATGTGAGTTGAAAACTCTCTGGTTCTTGTATAAACTGGCTCCTCAGATAAGTTTCTCTCTGCTACTGGTGGTCCGTCCCTCGCCTCCACCTTCTCTGGGGTGTGAGAGCAGCAGGACCCCAGCTGGGATGGCCAGGGCTGGGGGATTCAAAGACAAGCTGACTGTGCCACGGCTCCTACTTCCTCATGGCTTTATTTTTAATTTCACATTAGCTATTACTCTGGCAGGACTGCTTCAGTTTTTAATTTTTCTTCACATGTGGAAAAGAAAAACAAAACCAACAGAGGGTCCCTCTAAGGAGAACGAGACCAGGATCTACACTGGTACTTATCCTTCAGAATCAACTTTTTTTCCACTCAAGCTCCAGCCAACTGCCCAGCAAACTGTCCCTGCAGCACCCCTGGGAGGGGAAAGGGGAGAGGGGGCCTGTCCGCCCGCGGGGGCCGAGGCCGGGAGCCTCGTGCGTTAGCAGCGCTGCGGAGAGGCCGTTACTTGGTTGTCTGCCAGATAAATAAGGAATCGTGGTGGAGCTTAAAGGGAAAAATTTGTAGTGACAACGGAGGGCTCCTTCCCTGTCAGCCCAGGAAGCAGTGATGTCTGCTGACCTGGACAGGGACAATCCCTTTCTCTGTGTTTTGCACTCATCACTTTCGGGAGGCAGAGATGTCTTTTATGCAGCAGTGGGGACATCGCCATGGGGTGACGGAGGGGCACGGCCACAGCCCCTCTGCCAGCGTGTCGGGCTGTGTGGTGGCATCCACTGCTTCCTGCCCCTTCCCCTCGCCCTCTCCGGCCCTGGCCCGCGGGGAGCCCAAGAGAGAGGCTGGAAAGATGATGGGTGCTAACGTGAGCAGCGGCCGTGCCCCGGCTGCACTGACAGCACCGAGGTCTGTCCTGCTGCTGGCGGGTTCAGTGTCTGTGCTGCTGGGAGGGCTGAGGCGCGGCCACAGGAGCTGCTGAGCACCGGTCAGGCTGACTTTGAACACAAGCCGGCACCGTGCGCTGGCAGCACAGAGCCAAGAACCGTGTCCTGGGCTGCACCCAGAGCAGCGTGGGCAGCAGGGCCAGGGAGGGGATTCTGCCCCTCTGCTCCGCTCTCCTGAGACCCCCCCTGCAGTGCTGCCTCCAGTGCTGGGGCCACCAACAGCACAAGGACATGGAGCTACTGGAGCCAGCCCAGAGGAGGCCACGAGGATGATGCCAGGGCTGGAGCAGCTCTGCTGTGAGGACAGGCTGAGAGAGTTGGGGCTGTTCAGCCTGGAGAAGAGAAGGCTCCAGGGAGACCTTCCAGTGGCCTCACAGTGCCTGAAGGGGCTCCAGGAAGGGTGGGGAGGGACTTTGGCCAAGGGCAGGGAGTGACAGAACAAGGGGTGATGATGGCTTGAAAGTGGCAGAGGGGAGATGGAGATGAGATGTGAGGAAGGAATTGTTTGATGTGAGGGTGGTGAGACCCTGGCCCAGGTTGGCCGGAGAAGCTGTGGCTGCTCCTCCCTGGAAGTGTTCTGGGCCAGGTTGGATGAGGCTTTGAGCAACCTGGTCTAGTGGAAGGTGTCCCTGCTGCTGGCAGGGGGGTTGGGACTGGATGAGCTTGAAGGTCCCTTTCAGCCCAAACCAGTCTGGGATTCCGTGATTCTATGGATCACCAGGATTCCCTGGAAGCGCTGTACCCTGGGCTGCAGTGGGGCTGGGGTGTCTGTGTGGTGACACCAGGTTGGTTTCCTGAAGGCCGAGTCTGGCAGCTGGAGCGATGGTACCAGAGTCACCCGGGCTGAACCACAGCGACCACGTTCGAATTGTCGGGTCTGAGCTGCTGCTGCTCCCTCCGGAGCAGGTTGGGTTTGCTGCAGCCCTGCCCGTGCCTGCAGGTAGCCATGAGCCACCTCAGTCACTGCAATGAACAGCTCTTAATTGGACAGCTTTTAATGAAGTGCCGTTCAGGAGGCTTAATTAGTGAACGTTAAGAAAAATAACCATGGTTCCCACTTGTATTGAATTTAGCCAAGCAGTGTTTCAGAGCCTGCAGCTCCCCTCTACCCAGAAAGTGCCGTCTCATCCTGCAAACGCCGCCTTTTCCCTCTGTATGAGCAGAGATCGATCCCCGCTGCACCAGGAGCCGGCCCCAGCCGCGGCCAGGGCTCAGCCGGGAACAGGGGGCTGCTTCCTCCTGCCGCCGCACGCTCTGTGCCGGGACACGCTCCTGAAAGACCCCTCCCAGCCCCCGAGCACCCAGCTGACTCCTGGCTGCTGGTAGCAATGAAATAAAATATTTTATCTCTAAGGAGTGAAATTTTCAATCTTCCCTTTGGTTTGAGAATTGATTTAATTAAGGCAGCATGAGCCAGTGGAGCTTCAGCTTTGCAAAGTTTAGCAGTGAGCATTTTAAACTTGCTCAATCCCTGTCTGGCAGAGAGGAGAACGATTACCCTTTCAGGTAAAGAAATTACCCTTTCCCTTTCTTTAAGGGACAGCCAGAAACACTTTTCAATACTGCCAGTTTCAGCATGACCTATAAAGCAATTCTGTAATACAGAAGGGAATCTCCTTTGAAGATATGACAAGAGTTTCTGAATATTTTTGTTGCCATTCCTTAAAAGAGTTCAATACTTGGATCTTCCTAAGTTGGAGTCCTTTTTTTTTTTTTTGGGGGGGGGGGGGTCTATTTACATGGAATTTTTCAACTTTGCGTGTTTAGAAGAAAAGTAATCCCACGGGCACTGACTACAAAAATGCAACCTTCAGCTTTTCAGGACCATTTTTTTAACCCTGTAATTTGTTATCAGTGTAAAACCTCAGGTCAGGGCACTTCTCAGGGTCCAGCCTCTTAGACTGTGTTGCACAGTGCAGAAAAGGAGGAAAAAACCCAAAGAAAAGCGTGTCTCTGCTGTGGGTGTCACCACTCCGGGTGGGCAGGTGTTTCATACAGGTGTTTCCTACAGGTGTTTCCTACAGGTGTCTCCTACAGGTGTTTCCTACAGGTGTCTCCTACAGGTGTTTCCTACAGGTGTTTCCTACAGGAGTTTCCTACAGGTGTTTCCTACAGGTGTCTCCTACAGGTGTTTCCTACAGGTGTCTCCTACAGGTGTCTCCTACAGGTGTTTCATACAGGTGTTTCCTACAGGTGTCTCCTACAGGTGTCTCCTACAGGTGTTTCCTACAGGTGTTTCCTACAGGAGTTTCCTACAGGTGTTTCCTACAGGTGTCTCCTACAGGTGTCTCCTACAGGTGTCTCCTACAGGTGTCTCCTACAGGTGTTTCATACAGGTGTTTCCTACAGGTGTTTCCTACAGGAGTTTCATACAGGAGTTTCATACAGGTGATTCCTACAGGTGTTTCCTACAGGTGTTTCCTACAGGTGTTTCCTACAGGAGTTTCATACAGGTGTCTCATACAGGTGTTTCATACAGGTGTTTCCTACAGGTGTTTCATACAGGTGTTTCCTACAGGCAGTGAAGTTCTGCACAGCAAGGCAGGTGGGTTTGGTGCAGAGGCAGCCGTGCCAGTGTCATTTCAGGTTGTTTGCTGAAGATGTTGACAGCGCCGTTCTCTCTCCCTGGGTGACATAGTGGGGCTGGGGGGGGATAGAAGAGCCATCACTGCCTGTCCAAGGGCTGGGACTTCATGTCCTCAGCGGGGGTGACTCCCTGCTGCTCCACAAACATTCAGGAATAATTCCTTTTCTTGCTTTCTTAGCAAATATTTTTACTATTCAACTTATTTTGCCAGAATGCTTGTGGGGAGGAAACACAACGGAGTCCACAAATATAACAGATGTGTAGGTGGTGGATGTTCTTCTCCAGCTCCAGCCCCTGCCCAGGGACTGTGATGGTGTTTAATGCATCGGCTGGAGCTCCTTCCTTTCCAGGTGTCCCAGGTCTGCTGCCACCATGGTCCTGGTAGGGTACGTGCTTGAGATGTGGGACAGGGGGCAGAGGGAGGGGTGGGAGGAGGGAACCGCCTGGGATGGGGCAGAGGATGTGTCCTGCTCTGCAGAGCTCAAACCATGCAGGAATACAAAGGGAACATCTCCACGAGCGATGGATGCCTATCCCTGCATGAAGGAAGAGCAGCACAGCAGGAAGAGGAGGGTGGGTCATGGAGTGAAGGTGACAGCCTGAGTGGGAAAGGGAAAGCACAAACAGGGGTCAGCAAACACCACAGAATTTCACCAAAGCTGAGGTTCTTCTGAGGACTCTGCTCTTTGCGGGTCAAATTCTGCCAGGATAACCTATTTAAAAAAAAAAAAAAAAAAAAGTAATAAACTTGTAGCAAAGCAGCAGAGAGCTTTGCAGAGGGAGGTGACAATTAGGACAATTAATAATCCTTAGTCACTGAGAGGACACTTACACAACACACACCTAACATCCAGATGAAGCTGAGCCAACCTTATGAACGAATTGCTTTCCAAAACCACGCTGCTGCCAGCAAGGCTTTGCTCCCTCACTGGAAATCCCTGATGGTTTCAGATCCATTCTGCCTGGTTTTGGGGCTGCCAGCTGATCTCTGGCCAGCCCAAGGGGGCTGGTCCTCCTCACTGGAGGAACCCCAAGTGTTAAGAGGCTTGTCATGCATCAGAGCTCTCAAAGGCAGCATCCTCCCCTCCTGGTGCACGTGGTCACGGTGGTCCTGGTGCTCAGCAGCCAGGAGATCCCAGCTGGGAGGAGCGTTGCAGCGGGTGATGGGGCTGATCTGTCCGTGCTGCTCGCTAAAGGCGCTTGCAGACCCCTGCACGGAGCGTTCTGCCTGGCTGGGCATCGCCAGCAGAGCCCTCAGGAAGGAGCAGCGTGGCAGGGCCAGACCACAGCTGGAGAGTGCAGGAAGGAGATTTCTCTTGATTCAGTAAATGACCAGGACTTGTACCCTAATACCTGATAAACAAAAAATGGGCAACTTCTACACATAACTGAGAATACTGTGTTTTTGCAAACTGAGGACCTATTTTGGGCTGATCTGCCAGATGAAGGGACACATTCATTCTCGTGCAGGAAGGACTTCCGAGACTGATAAACATCAGTTTATCTTCTTTAGCCCCACCAAACTAAGCAGGACAGAAGACAACTATTTTTAAATACCCTTAGGGGTAAATATCAAGCAGGAAGAACTGCAGGAGTTAAAGGTTAATGTTAGCCTGGGATCAAATGGGTGTAAATTAGTCATGAATCAGTGCAGACTGGAAGTTGGAAGACACTCAACAGTAATGTGAGGAGCAAAATCCTGGAGCATCCTGTGATTGCAGAGGTGGTCTGAGAAGCTCGTGCAAGGATTGTGCAACCAAGTAGAAATTCCTGAAGACAGAAAATGGGTTTTTGTTTTGAGTCCTTGGGGAATTTGATGGGCTGCTGTAGCTGAAAGGAGAAGGCATTGCTGTTCCCCTCCCTAGATTTATAGTCAATGAGCCCTAGGGTTTCTGCTGTGGGGACAAAACCTTCCTGTTGGTATGTCATCTAACTGGCAGGGGGTTGGGTTGTTATTTTTTTCCCATCCTCTCAACCATTGAAGATTAGTCACAGCCAGAAACAGGATATAAGTGAGATTTGCAAAGTAGGATTAAAGCCATGGGGGTCTGGCTGGTGGTCCTGGTGGTGTTCTCACAGGCAGATTACTCACAAGTCCAGGTTCAGATGGAAACTCCTCAGTCAAGGCAGCGGAGATGACCGAGAGCTGGTGTGCTTGTCTTCCTGTGCAGGAGGGGACATCACTCACTTCCTAAAGACCACCAGCAACTTTAACTAAATGAATTTGCATCAGGATGCAAATATAGAATCACAGAACGCTGTGAGTTGGGAGGGACCCACATGGATCATGGAGCCCAACTGCTGTCCCTGCACAGGACAATCCCAACATTCACACCATGTCCCCGAGGGCCTTGGCCAAATGCTGCTGGAATCTTGTCAGCCTTGGGGCCATCAGCACCTCCCTGGGGAGCCTGTGCCAGTGCTCCACCACCCTCTGCCTCAAGAGCCTTTTCCTCATGGCCAACCTCACCCTCCCCTGCCACATCTTCCTGCCATGGCCTCTGCTCCTGGCGTTGGTGGCCAGAGAGAAGAGCTCAGCGCCTGCCCCTCCTCTTCCCCTGGGGAGGAAGTTCCAGACCGCCAGGAGATCTCCTCTCAGTCTCCTCTTCTCCAGGCTGAACAACCCAAGTGACTTCAGCCTCTCCTCACACCCTTCCCCTCTGAACCCTTCCCCAATGTTGTGTCCCTCCTCTGGACACTCTCCAGCAGCTTTAGATCCTTTTTCTCCTGTGGTGCCCAAGCTGCCCCCAGTGCTGGAGCTGAGGCCGCCCCAGTGCAGAGCAGAGCGGGACGATCCCCTCCCTGGCCCGGCTCGCAGTGCAGGGCTGGGTGCCCCCAGGACACGGGGGTCCCTCTGGGCTGCCAGGACACACTGCTGGCTCATGTTCAACTTGCCATGGAGCAGAACCCCCAGGTCCCTCTCTGCAGGGCTGCTCTCCAGCCTCTCCTTCCCCAGGCTCTGTGTGTGCCCAGGGTGGCCGTGTCCCAGGTGCACAATCCAGCACTTGACACACATCAGGAGCCAAAGCTACCGATGACTTCTGACTCTTCTTGGTGTGTGTCCCAGGCAGGAGCTTGGTGTTTTGCTACAAGTTATGGCACTGTGGCACGTAGGCAGATAATCTTTGTACCGTTTTGCTTGAGACACCCATTGCCCAGTGACAGGCAGATGTTGAGGTCTCAGCTATACAACTCCAATCTCCCTTCCAGCCCTGGGTTCTTGTATCACCCAAACACGTAACAGCACCGGTTTCAGTGAAAAACAGGTGTGTAAAATCGTGATCTGCTGTTCTGTGGGTGAGGAAGGTGCTGGGTATGTGCCTCTGTGCCAGGAGGCTGCTGTCCCCTCACTGGCTTGGCACACGTAGCTTCACATCTGCCAAGGGCCTGCACCCCGTATTTCTGGCAATCACACTGGACACGGCGCGTGGACAAGTGGAAAATACCTGGAAGATCCCATCTTTCTGCAACAGTTTGGTGTCTCTTTCATTAAAGTACACTTATTTTCCTAATAAATAAAAGTCCACCTGGCATTACAGAGGAGCTGAGACACCATAAACTGCCCGGCTCTTCCATTTGCTTTATTGATTTCCATGGTCCTCTGCGAGCAACTTCAGACCTGGTTAAACTGTTTCTGCCCGTTGCACCACAGCCACAGGATTTTTGTGGACTCTCAAGTGAACATCCTGCACTCTCCAGGTCATCATCCTTTCTTGCTGTTACACAGCATAAGCCCAAAATACTTAAAGCATGATTTTGTATTATACCAAGCTGCTCTAGAAATCACTCGTCACTGATTATAAAGTAATTACGGAGGACAAGTTTCACTCAGTCCCAAAATAGCCTGGCATCAAATCCTCAGCTGAAATCAACTATCTTGCTGTTGCCTGGAGCACAAACCTACCAGGACAGAGCAGCAGAAGGTCTGGTCCCAGGTGGAAAGTGGTGAATGTGGCAGAGGAGCTCAGTCATAACATTGGTGGTGAGTTAGACTAATATATATATATAGAAAAATGTACTTTTATTTTACAAACTGCTGGGAAGGCTGAGATTAGTGGGAGATCTCAGAATGGATATTCTGATAAGTCTTGGATAAGTCAGTGTAGTTCATTATTTAAACCAAAGATACAGGTTTCTTCAGCACCCTTTTACTACCTTCTAAGTTCGTGGTGAAAAATAATGTCTAGTTGAGGGCTGAGAAAACTGGAGATGAAGACACATTGTTTAGAGCTGAAGATGTTCAGGACAAGACCCAGCTATTCCTTAGTGCCTGGCACAATGGGACCCCCTTGTATGGGGCAATATGTAGTAAGCATAATTAGCAAGAATCTAGTATTCCTTGTTCAACCAGCACAACGATGGCAGGAGGAGACTGACAGATGGATTAGCCCACACTTGTCATTCATGTTTCAGCCCTATTTAAGTAGTGAGGCTTTTCTGCCTACTGATCTTGATTTCTATTCTGAGGAAAGATGTTTTTTCTGATACATATTCTGAGGCACATTCTCCTCAATAGCCCATGGGATCATCCATGAAATAAAACACCTGAAGAATGCTGTAAATACAGGTGTGGACATGCAACTGCCTCTCTTTAGGCGTAATTTTGAGACGTTTCAGTGGTGATTGCAATAACAGACTTCACATCAGGATGCTGCTGGCTAACAGCTGTGTGGTACCCAAAGCTCACGTCCCTGTAATCACACTGTGACCACAAGAACATGCAAGGAGAGTGCTAAACATCAGCCCGGCGGGTCCCAACCGCGGTCAGTTCTGAAGGTTTGCTGTGTTCTCCTACAGGCCATGCCCCTTCAGAGGTGCTCAGCTGAGCTTTGGCTTCATGTAAGCCTATTTCACAGGCTATGCATACAAATTCTTTGCTCACACCTATATAATGTAAGTAAAAATTAAACTGGGTGACCAGAGAGAGGAAGGTCTATCAAGCTATTTAATCTCCTCTGCCCATTGCAAATCATTGTCTGCTTAGTTTGGGAAAAATATCTCTACTTAAAAGTGTTTTCATATTGGCCGAGAAAACCGTAAATTTGAAGGCAAATGTGTTCTGTGAATCTGTAAAAAACCTGCACCACCTCCACTTAAAACCCTCTTGGAAATCCCTTTATGAAATGTTGCATCTTTTATTCTTATAGTATTGACTTTAACTGATGCCACAAAAGGCCACTGCTTGATCTTGCAAAGCCCCAACCTATTGATTGCTCTTTACCACCAGAGATGTTCTTTTCTATTTGGTGTGCATATGAAAAGAAAACTCCTCATTCTTGAACTTGGTAGCTTCCCATAGATCTGTTTTTCACAAATTCTGCTTTCTCTTTTTCTCATATAATCTTCACCAGCACTAATAAGCCTTTTGGATCAATTAAACTGCTCATTTTTTCTAGCAAAGGGATTCTTTCCTATTTTCTTTTGTGACTCTCTCTTTCACTGGCCCTTTATTTCAGTAGGTATTAAAACTTAATTGACAAGAGCTGGGGTGTTATTCCCCACTCCTCCTCTTTCCTCTGATGGATTTTTCAGAGTAGGAGAAAAAAGATGATGTTACTTTAGGAGTAATTTGATCTACCTGAGGAGTCATGTGCTTTGGCTTTCAGCTCGTCCTTTCAGCAGTTCAATGACCCCTTTTATGGGGAAAAACCCCCGTTTGTACATGATGTGAATATTCCAGGATAGCCAACCTTGTCAGTGTTAAGTCAAAGCTCTCTCTTTGAGGGCATGCCTGTTTGCTTAGTATCTCATCAGCAAGAGAACCCAACTGTGGGATGTGGCTGAGCAACTGTCATCAAGTAGCAAACATTGGAGCAGTCCCATCTATCCTGGGCAGGCTCCTGCTGGGGAAACTGAGGAATGGGAAGCAGAAGAGCTACGAACAAGGAAGGTGAGATGGTAAATCTGCAGCACAGGAGATAAGGGCCTGGAAAATGAAAGTGCAGGGCCTCAAACATCCCTGGGGCCACAATGTCCTGTATGGTGTGAGGTCCTGAGCAAAGGGAAGAAAATCACTCCCCACTTCCAGCTGCCTGGTAGGTGAAAAGACAAGGGGGTCTCTGGAGCAAAGGCTCCAGTATCAGCATCAGCAGCAGATCTGGTGGTGGCTCACCACGTCATGCTGCCTGCTGTGTTCCTAATGAGCTGTATCATCTGCTTGCTGTTGCTCCTCTAATTTTGAAGAGCTGTAGTAGTTCAGAAGAAGGGAGTCCTGGGATGAGGGGCATTCCTTAGAAAACTGTGAGATTAAAGGCATGAAGGACAGAGGTAAAACATGTCCAGATAAGTAACTACAATTACGGGTGAAAAAGAAGATCTGAAGCAGGTTGCAGGGCAAGAAGGTTGGCAACAGGTAGTAGCTGTGTCTCGTGCTGTTTCAGAAAGAGCAGAGGGATGAGGATGAAGGTGCCTGAATAAATCATGTAAAGGGAAGAGAGGCCACCATGCAGAAGCAGGGAGGAAGCAGTGCTAGCAAGGGCAAGTGTGGCTTGTGCGTGAGAAGAGGACCTTTACACAGTAAATCCAAGAGTGGGTTGTTCAGCCCCTCCACATCCTTCATTCTGCTCCAAGAATTCTTCCTGGACAATAGTTTTCCAACTTTTCTAAATGTTTTGGCAATTTTAATGACATTTTTAAGGTCAAACCAAGCAACCAGTGAATGGCATCAGACTGCTTAAAGTCAAGCACATGAATGCTGTCAATGACAAAGCAAAGTGGAAGAACAGGAGAATGATAGATCATGATTATGACAACAATTTGTGATGTCTGCATTATCACATGTGATGTCTGGGTTCAACACAAAGCAGGTTTTCTATTCATTTATTTAAAGCCATCTGTTTTTTTCACATATTCTCTGAAAATCTTTCGTCTGCTCTCAGTGCCAGAGCTGACCCTTGTTGTCTGAGATGTTCTTTCTCTCAATAGGTTTGCTCCCAAAAAAGCCCACTCCTTTTCCCTCCGTGAAGAAAACAGCATGACTAATGTTTTTCTAAGTTTTAAAGGTTTTTTTATGTATATAGGCAGAAAGAGAACGCTTCTCAGTAGTACCACAACTGACTAAAATAAATCAACAGCTACTCAGCAGGGCAAAGGATGCTTGTGAGTAGTATTCAGTCCAGTGGGGGGGATACAGATGTAATATCACAGTAGTACCCCTGCTATGAAATAATTGGGGTATTTCCTAGCATGGAAAATCCTTCTCAACACTATCTGGGGCGTTGGAAGAGTGCAGCTAATGCTTAAGATTATGATTTGATCTCAGGTTCTCAGATTTGCATGTTGCTGTAGCAGAACCTCATCTTTTGAATTCTTAATAACAAGAAGCTTTTTCCAGAAAAAAAATGCATAATACATGAAGTATTAAGAATGATGATTAGAACTTCTCACATTTTAAGAGGGTGCAAAGATCTTGCATTAGATCCACATGATATGTGTGATTTAGGTGATAGTGTCCATGCCATAAACTGTAGGCAAGGCCAGACATCGCTGGTATCGACAGGACAACAAATCAAGGGTGTCTATATTCATGACTGGATGTAGGTCATCAAACAGGAGGTAAAAGGCAGGCTGCAAAACTGAGAGATGCAAATAGATTACCAATATTAGAAGAGAAAGTGCAGGTAGCTAGGAAATACCTTTACTCACTTTGCAAGCCTGAATTGCAAGTGAACCATCGCCTGGATCATGGAGTAAATCAGGCTGTTCAGAGCTGGTTTTGATCTAACACTTGATTTTTTATCAACAAATATTATGTTGGTACTAGTGGAAATTATTTCCCACATTCACTGCTGTATTTCAGAACAGACTCTAGTGACCAATCCTCCAAGAGACTGGTATTACCAATAAGCTGCCACCAACACCCAAAGTAGGTGCACAGAGTAAAGCACTGAAATTCCCAGGAGAGCTAGCAGGGAAAGAAAATCTCATTTTCTGATTTCTATTTACAGCCTAAAATAGCCTGTCTGCTGGGATCTCTGGTTCTTTGGAAAAACAGTGATTATGAAGACTATGGTCTTATTTACTTCCCACCAGTGCTGCAGCATACGATGTACACTCACGGGATATTTTTAGTCGCAGATTCTGCCAGGCAGAAACACAGTGGAGTTAATCACATGTAGGAAATTAAACAGAAGCAAAAAATCTGGTAGGCTTGGAGGGGCTTGCAGCAGCTGAGCATTCTGTTACTCTTTCTTGACAAATCTTTCCAGATTGCATATGGGGAAGGTAAACGCAAAGGTCAGCGGTGGTTTTCTTACCAGGACCAAACAACCTACACAGGTATCTGCAGTGAGCAGACTGAAGCAGGCTGAGAAATCTATCTAGAATCTAGTCAGAATTAAAGCTCCTTTGTGGTGAAATTGTTGAAGTTGGTCCACTAACATGTTAGCTGTCCTCTGACAAGTACTTTGCAGGCAATGAGCTACTGTGTGCTCCGAGCTGCTGTCCCAGGCGCAGGTGGGTGATGCAGAGAGGGCTCCTAAAGCACCCACAGTGGGCTGGCATTACCATCCAAGGCCATTTCAAGCATCTAACATGGATTTCCAGCATGGGAAGAAAGGTATCAAGGGCAGGAATTACAGGTGGTTTCAGCACAGCCCAACTAGATGCAGATATCCTCACCCTGTATCCCAACGGCCTGATGAAATAGCCCCTGAACATCTTCTGCCACACAGCCTGCCTTTGTTGAAAAGGCTGCTGAGAAAATTCTTGCAGAAATACATTTTTTTTTATATTGTTCCCTTTGGTGGACATGGAAATGTATCAGTCCTGGTAGGGTTCTCTCTAAAAACATAGAAATAGTAAAATTAATTTATAATCAACGATTAGTGTTCAGTTACAACACACTAACTCAGCTCAGTATAACTAAGCCAAGAACACACACTGGAATTATGGCAATCAGCATTTATATAAAATACATCACTTGTAAATGAAAGCTATTCTTCCCTTAGCTCAAAGTAACTTGTGAAATCTTTCACTGACTAAAATCTGGAGTAATGTTGCCATCATTCTCCCCAAGATTGTGCTGTAATGCTTCTTTACAGCATTAGCAGTTGAAGTTTTTTATGAAGTCAAGCAGTAGATCAAGTGGACTCCCTCACATCTGCTGTGCCTTTGAAGGACAGCATGTGCCTGCTCAGGAATTAAATTAGGAATTACAGATTGAATCAAGAGTACATGTGTGAGGAGTTAAGGAGATCTGAACGCTGAACTCGCATCCACCACGCCACAGGCATAAACAGAACACACTACAGTCACCCTCTGTCCTGAGCAGCAGAGAACTCTGACAGGATCCTGGTACAGCACCCTGGAGCCTCCTGCCCAGAAGGTGCCTGGCTCCTCCCAGGGAGTGGGGGAGATGAAAGGTGACCTTAGGAGAGAGATGCCCAAAGTGTGCTTTGCCTTCTTCTGAGAATAAAGTAAATCACCAGTGATTTTATCACTGTGGACTGAAAGATGGGCTGGTGGAGATGCAGTTTACACAACTCAAAGGCTGGAAGGATACACCAAGTTTAAGACCAATTATGTATCTCTTCTGGAAGGGCAAATCCTCTCTCATGGCAAGATGCAAAGAAGATTATGATGGCAATACCCTTCCTCAGGCAGGTTTTGGGTTTGTTTTTTCTGGCAAGAGAGATCTTTCCTAATACCTGCTCTTTCTGAGGAGCTAGCTGGTGTCAGTGACCACAGGACAGCATGGACACAAAATAGATTCCATCTGCCCAAAACAGCTCCCAGACAATGACTATCATTTTGTTTTCTTTACTGGGTAAAGGGAAGAAAATGGCTTTTAAATTAGATGTTGAAACCCTTCCAGAATTGCAATATAAGATACTGAATCAATCATTCTTCATACAGTTACCTCCTACTCCACAAGCTCCTACTACCATAAAAAGTGGTTGTTGCCAACTGAGCTGAGTGAATAATTTGCAGTTTCATATTTGTCAGAGGAATGTTTCCTCTTCCTCTTTTCAGTATTTGTCCACGAGCAGATTGATCTTCTTGCATTTCTTTTTTCAACACCACGTGCTGTAATCACTCCACAAGCAGTTCTCGCCATAAATCACTGGTGAGCAATTTGTTGTGAGAAGTCTTCAAGCGTTTGTCCTAATTCCACTGGTTCTGTATGAACTTGCATGATGTGGTGTCTGTTTCTGTGAACACAACATCCACAGAGCCGGTTCTGAGTATTCTCCCTGAGAACAATCCCACAGAACAAGCACATTGTACTGAAATTATGTAAGACTTAGGGATGCACGTTCACCAAGATGCTTGCAGTTCACATCTGTGTGTTTCATGCTAGCTAGAAGATGGCTTTTCCAGCCCTAAAGAGAACATTACTTTACCCACTTCACAACTCAAATCTGCTCCTCGCCAGAGCTTTTGTCTCATCCCAATTCATTACAATTTCTGTCTCACAAAACATCCCTTGTGAGAGTTGAGGTTTTCAACAGCATCTAAAGTGGTTCGGTTCCAAATTACAACTGAAATTATGCACAATTTGACCATTTAAAAATTACTCTATTCCCAGAAATAATTATGAGTTTCTCCTGATTATTGTTGCATCTTAAAGAAAAATAAGACTGTATCAAAACACTGGCAGAAGAGTCTGACCCCAACCTGCTGGGGTCAGCAGAAAGCCTCCCTTTCTCAAGTATCTAGATGGAGAAAACAGCCCTTCTCACACTGTAAAATATCCTCTTTTCAGATAAAAGACCAACTGCACTGTTCAGAGGGATTTGGGTACTTTACCATGTCTTCTTAAAAAGAAAAGTATTAGAATGACTCTGCAATATTGAAAAGGAGGTAAAAGTCAACTCCAACACTGAGTGCCATCAAACACCGAGTGCCATCGTACACCAGAATGAGAATCTCAAATCCAAGTCTTGCAGTTGGCCTTAAATGTTTGCTTTGAAGAAGTTTATGAAATATAGGCCTTGGCTCTTGTTGGTATGCAGTGGAAATATTTTGCTGGTATTTTAGATAATGTAAATAGTTGCTGCAACTGCCATCCAGGCACTTTATGATGTTAAATAGCAGAAATGGAAATGAAGAAGTCTTGAAATTCATGGATGATGATGCCTACGATTGTAACTGGGACACATGGGGGCATCTCTTCCCTTGTCCCTTACAAAGGGTCCACTCTATGAAAATATTAAAACCTTGAAAAACAATTAAAAAAAAAATCCACATAGAAATACTGAAAATGCAAGTCATAAACCAATTAATATTTTTTTCAAATATGAATTTTGCAAAGGGAAGTTGTATTTTGCTCTCAAACCAACTTCTGAAATTATTTTTAAATTTGGCAGTGCAGAAAAGACTCAGTGCACTGTATTAAGGTTCTTAAGCTGTATCATCTGAGATGGACTGAAACCTTAGCTCCTGGTGCTCGTAAATAACTCCTGGGATTACTTAGTCTGCTTCATTTACTCTGATACAGAAAGAAGTTGTTGATGCTAAGCGTCAAAGTTCCTTGAATCCAACTTTCAAACAAGCAGTGTAGGCTTGGCTACCAACCTGGGCAACGAATCCAGACCAGCCAGGGGACAGGGGACAATCCAGGCCAGCCAGGGGACAGGGGACAGTCCAGACCAGCCAGGGGACAGGGGACAATCCAGGCCAGCCAGGGGACAGGGGACAATCCAGACCAGCCAGGGGACAGGGGCCAATCCAGACCAGCCAGGGAACAGGGGACAATCCAGACCAGCCAGGGGACAGGGGACAATCCAGGCCAGACAGGGGACAGGGGATAATCCAGACCAGCCAGGGGACAGGGGCCAATCCAGGCCAGCCAGGGGACAGGGGACAATCCAGACCAGCCAGGGGACAGGGGCCAATCCAGGCCAGCCAGGGGACAGGACAGCCACACGCTCCACGGGAGCTCCCGCGGGGAGCACGGCCACCTTCCCAACGTCAGCAGACCCGAGGCAGCTGACGGAACCGTGAGTGTGCTGCCTGTAACACAGAGTAAAATCACCATGAGACATCCAAACGAGGCAATTATATTGTGTTAATTTGCATCTCATTTCTATGAGGTAGTTGTACACAGCCAACATAGTAGCTGGAAATGAATCCAGCATGACTCGTGCCCGGTCGTGTCACAGCGCTGGCCTTTCTGAGCAAGGATTTGTGTAACGCTGTGCTCACAAATCACGTCCCTCAAGACAAGAAAATTATTACGAAGCTGAACAATAACAACCTACACTTACAAGAGCTCCCTACTTTTTATTCCACTTGGAGTAGAATAGGGAGCCCTTGGATTGTTTTCCTGTATGCCAAAGTTAGATCTTACATCTTCAGCAACAGCAGATAAATCTGTCTGTGCAGTGACCTCACCGGTGTGAAGTTGTGTCTTTTCTCCTCAGAACAGGTAGCGCTGCCTGCATCAGTCTAAAGGCTGATACCTCCACTTTAGAGAAGTGGCACAGCAATTCCTGCATCCAGTGCTATGTATGGTGTTACTCTTTCTGCTAGGTGTGGATCTCAAATGTAACAGCATCTTTTAATTGAGTTTTACTTCCCATTTATGCTGAATCACGCAAAATGTGACTAACTTAAAGATGCAGCATATTACTTCGCATTTTTCACCATGAGCTGGTTATTTTTTTCCCAGTGCCTGCATTATGCAACTTCACATTTGGTATTCTGATACTAATGGAGTGTCAGGGCAAAGAAATGGTGATCTGCTGGCACACAATTTTTAAAACTTTACAAGGAGAGAGATTCTTTCCATGCATTCTGTTACCTGTAATCACTATAGAGACCTACAGCCTTATAATGAGGGGAAGAAGTTGTTATACTGAAAAAAAAAACAATCTCTGCTTGTCTTATTTTGAATCTGCCTATTCAAGCCCATTTATATCACCGAGAGGGCAGCAGTCCAAAACATAAATAACTTGAGCTCAAAAAGCAAGGTTGCCACCCCGAGTAGCCAGTAGCCACGGCGATGGTTTCACTAGCAGCACTCTGCGGGCTCGCACAGTTCCATGCCAGCAGAATGACACACTGCTGAACTCCACCATGCTCTGCCCTGCTTCACTGGCCCAAGTGATGTGAAATAACAGCAAATAAAGTACACCAGGCACTCCTATGCTACAGAGCAGGTATAATCTCTGTAATTACCCCACAACCACATGGCAAATACGGTGTAAATACATCGCAATTGCATGTTCCTACAGCTTACTCGTTAATTATGCATTGTTACTAACAAGTTCAAAGATAAATTATCATAGCACTTGCAGCATTTAGGTGCTCGAAAAGCTCCTAAGCTGTGGAATAATGGAATTTGTACTCTGAAATGCTTGCTTTTGTTGGTTTTCCATTGGAATGGGGAAGGAAACAACACACCTCTCACGCCCAAAGGCCTACAGCTTAAGTGCTGTTTCTTACTGGTGGAGCAGAGGAATGCTGTGATACAATTGACACTTCTACCAGTAAGGAAATCTGGATGAGTTAACAAAAAAATCATTTCCATTAATAAATCACTGTCCAAATTCCATTTAGTAATCCTCCTAAGCAAATGCTGTATTTAAAGTCACCGGTACTTGCACGCAATAGAACTTACACTGTTTTCCTGACCTAGTATTTAATCTTGCACAGGATAAAAATAAGAGGAAAACCTCATTCCACTGATGTCACCAGCAACACTCCTATTGACTTCAGTGAGGGCAGAGCTCTACCAAGGCTGCTTACTTGTAAATGGATTCTTGAAATAGCTTCTGTTATATTATGTCAGAAATATATCACCATGCACAGCCATTTCATAGGCCGTGCTAGCTCTTCCATGAGCTGCACTGCAGTATTTTAGACTACAACTTATAATTTTTAATAGATATTTTAATAGTATTCAATAAAATAAAATTAGCCTCTCTACAAACATTGCTCTCCTCCAAAGTGAAGCTTCTCTTTAAGTTCCAGCTCTGTAACGGCTTGGACAGCTGTTTACACCGACTTTTACAGCCCGTGTTGGACTGCCTTTTTATGGTTTCATTATTTCCATATTGATTTTCAACCTGAAAGGTCATGTTGATGTTTCTGACCCTTTTTTTTTCCTACTGTAGTTGTTGAGCTATTTCTTCTAAAAAATGCCCAGCATTTATTGCAAGGAAGTGCAAACATTAGTTTTTAGGTCTTGCAGAATTAGTACCAGCAGAAACAAAACAGCAAACTATTACTGTGTTACTTCTAAAAAACTTCAGTATGGAGTAAAAACCCACTGTAATTGGCCATGCATAAACATGGATGAACAAGGCAACCCTAGGCAGGGAGGTGACACTCTGGGGACCAACCAGACAAACACAGACAGCAAGAGCAGATGGACGCAGGGAGACGGCGGCGTTGGTCGTGCTGACAGGTCACACCCTCGGCCAACACATCGAGACAGGAAAACAGGGGCTTCTGACAGCTTTTTGAGAAAAATTAGGAGATAGCTTTGTGGATGAAATGACTTCTCAGCCACAGAGGAAATTTTGGAATTACCTGTTGGAGGGATGTCAGTCATTTCTGGGTGAAAGAGGTTGGGCAGGGGAGGTGGGTCAAGGGCGGTACTGGGAAAGCAAAGAGCAGTGACTTACTTGAAATGACAGGGGAACAGAAAACAAAAGGAGGCTGGAGAGATTAGTAAGGATGTAAAGACATAAATTAGATCAAATTGTTTTACTTTATCATTCAAATGGTGTTGGTCAAGCCCAGAAAGCAGGAACGTTTATGTGAGCCGTGAGATCATCAGAGCCTGGTTCAAACCCCTCGTTTTCAGTCGGGATAGAAAAGGACAAATTTTAAATGCCATTTCTATCCTGGAGAAACAACTGTTGAGTTTAGCCTCAGTCTGTATGGGCTGACCCACAGAGTAACCTCTGCTGAAGATGAGACAGTGGATGGGAATGAAAAAAAAACCCCAAAAAAACTCAATGTGATGATACTGTTCATAGAAACTGGGAAAAAAAATGACAGGACAAGCTTGGAAGAGACTCTAAATCCCCCTGTTTTAAGATAACGACCTTGAACAGATATCTAGACTTTCATGAAGAAATGCCAGAGACATGGGCTAAGGTTCTGGTTTGGACACAAGGGAAGTCTGCCCAGGATTGAGAGGAAAATTAATGTTTGTGGCAGAGGTTCCTTGATGACCAAGTGTGGAGGAAGCAGGGAGAGAGAGCAGGAGAGCTTACGGGGAAGTAGAGAAAGGATGAGGGTGAAGTTCCAGTCTGTTTTGAAAGAGCAAATAGAAAGGAGAGAGTCTCACATCCACCAGTGAGACTGCATTTCATCAGGATGAGAATAGCTGGCAACGCTCAAGGCAGGTTTTAAGGTTAAAGACAAGAGTAAGGGCAGGGACAAGAACTGGCTTAGAGAAGCCAAACAGGAACCAGAATGGGATTAGATCATTGCAGCAATCCGTGACATGTTGGAGTATTTTATTATCCCCTGTGCTCTTTAATTGCTAGTCTAACACAGGCAATAATTTCTAAACCAAAGTGCGTTCTTATTGAAGATCCTTGGCTCTTTAGTGGGAAAATAACTTCATGTGCACAATGATTGTTGGTTCTAATGGGTTTATTTTTATGTAATTTACATTGACTTTAAATAAAAGGGAGCAGTATGCTTCCAGTACTGTAAAACTGGCAATATAATTGAGGCTTATTAGCCCAGCTGCTGAAGCCAATAGTGGCTTTGAAGAAGGTATCCTCGTTCGGATGGAATTACTTTGTTTTCCTTCGCTCCTTCCTCAATCCTACTCTGGAACCTGAAGAAACGTTTGTAGGTTCTCCTAGAACATGGACATCTTCCTAAGACACAGTGAATGCAAATGATCTTTCTTCACTCCTAGGGTCTGATCCTGTTCTTCCTGAAACCTGCAGTGAGACTCCCGCTGTCTCCTGTGGTACCAGGCACGGTTAGACCAGACGAGATGGAAGCTTGAAATTCTCCTAATGAAAAAGGCCCAAGTATACTGACTGGGGGAGAAGCTCATTAATGCTACTTAGGAGAACATGGTTCCTTTGAAAGGCTCATTATTTTGAGAGTTACCCATTCAAAAAAAAAAAAAAAGTCTAATCAATGAGAGAACAAACTAGAAATGAAAAATCTCTCCTAAGAACAGACAGCAGAATATTGGATTCAAGAGGACAGCCATCAATTAAAAGAAATGTCAACAACTCGAGTGGCAGCAGCTTCAAAAGGGGAATCTTTTCATTTTCATATGCATTCTTCACGAACAACATCAAGAAGTGTAACATGCTAATAGCTAATAACACTCAGCATAAGATTCACTAATTTACTAACTGAATAATTTAATGCATATCAAAGGAATGATTTTCTAGTTTCCTTTTTTAGATCTAACACTAAGCTGGGTATTATCAAGTAGATGAAACTGCAGAGATTACAAATCATCACTGAAATAGTCATTTTAGAATTGTGTTTGGTTTTTTCTGTTGGATGTCTCTTTTCAGCTGAAGGAATCACATACTTTTTTTTCCTTGTTATAATTCAGATTTCAAAAAACAAACCAGGAAGATGATACCTTTGTGGAAACATGATGTTTTGCAGAGATAGATCTGTTATGATGTTAAGCTCTGAAAATGTTGGGGACTGCAGAGAGACAGAGGCATCCACCTGTCCCAGGGATGCCAATAATGCAGCAGCTGGGACATGCACCTGAGGTTTAGATCAGGACCTGGGCTGAAGCAGGGATGGGATGCAGAGGACCGGTGTGCTGCAGAGGGCTGCTCAGCATGGAGGACTCTTCCAACTGCTCCCAGGAATGGTGAGAGGTCAGTTTGATTCCAACACAGAATGAAAGACAGATGTTTTTTGTTTGTTTGTTTGTTTGTTTGGGGTTTTTTTTGAAGTGCAAAAGAACTTTTTGTATACTCCAGAATGTGAGACTAGGTATTGAAGAATGTAGGAAGTCAACACAGTAAGAACCATTTATTGTTTAACGTGATTCTCAGAAGCCTATTTACAGATTTCTACTAAATTTAAACAACGTTTTGCCTTGTTACTATTGCACACTATGTAGCCCACCACCATCTGCCAGAACACTTTAAGAATAGGTTACCAGCTAGGGTACCAAACAGAAAACCAGCTCTTCATTCAGTTCATGTGTCGCAGTCGGAAAGCTCACTCAGAGAGACTCCAGACTGAAAGACAGCCACCAATGTCCCAACATCTGTCTGGTGGCCAGAAGGAAGCAGAGTACTCCAGGGTCAACACCAGGGCTGATACTGTTTAGCATCTTAAGGATGATGCAGACACAACAAATCTGAAGATGACACTAAATTAGGGCTGAGTCATTGACAAGTATTAACTTTTGTGGAGGGATCTTCAGGAACTGAAGCCAGAAGAAATCCCATCAAGTTTAACACAATAAGTCCCACACCTTGGGCAGAATGATGCCATGTACCAGGACAGGCTGGGAATGGCCTGGCTGAGCAGCAGCCCTCCTGGAGAGGACTTGTGAGGTTACAGAGGGTGTCAGGTCAAATGGGAACCAATGGTGTGCTCATTGCAAACGGGGCAAACTGCACATTGGCCTATTTTCAAAGAAGAGTGGCCAGCAGATTGAGGAAACTCATCATCCCCGTCACACATGGAATACTGTGTCCGCTTTGGGCCCCCCCCATGTCAGGAGGATGTTCACAAATGGGAAGAGAAGGAAGCAGAGGGCTACTGGGATGGCCATGGATGTAGAGCACATGCTTCAGGTGATGGAGGAGGCTGTGGCTTTCAGCTAAGGGTTGATCCAATGGCAGGCTGCAACTGAACTGGAGCTGCAAAGAAGATGGGGCCAAGCTCTTTTTGGTAGTGACAGATGGTCTAGTAAAGGGCAATGGCCACACATTGTAGCCTGGGAGGTTCAGACTGGACAGTAGGGAGAACTGCTGCACTGTGAGGACACTGGAGTACTGGAAGAGGCTACTCAGAGAGGGACAGCCAAGATTTGGCTAGGTAAAATCACAGCAGACCTGATCCAGTGTTGGCAACAGTCCTGCTCTGAGTGGAAGGTGGGAGCTGATCTAGGGGTCCCTTCCAACCAATATTTCTATGATGCAACTCAGATTGAAGCCAGTGGTATTATCAAAATCTTACCTAAATGATGTTAAATACAACAAAATTAAGAGTTCACTCATTAGTAAATAGGAAGATAAACCTCCTCAGCTCAGCCAGCTTGTCTTCTCATAGCAAACTCATCACCAACAGGGCACACTGCTGCAGCGGGGCACACATCACGCTGCTCTCCTCTCCCAGTATCCCAACAGCAAACACAATGTTTCTGTGATGCCCCTTTAACAGGAAGGACAGACTGTTGGAACCATTGGCTTTGTGGCAGATGGAGCGACATTTGCAATGGGGAAAAACACTCTCATGCTGCCAAAACATTAACACGGGGCTTCCTCAGAAATGTTCTGCCACAGTCACTGATACATGGAAATTCCCCATGTAAATACGGCTTCTTCCAAGAAAAGAGGTATTGTCCAGCAGGCTTTCCGGGGACAAGGACCTCACTGCACTGCTTTTTACCTCTCCTGCAAAACTCTTCACCTCCAGTCACAAACTCTCAGTCGTGCAACACCTTCCAGATGCTGCTTGTGGTAACTGCTGAGACAGCAGCGAGCAGGGCTGGCTTGGGGCAGGCTGTCCAACGATCCCCGCTTGGCTGGGCTGGTCAGGAGACAGGCTTGGCAGCAAGGGCACCTCGTGAAACCAAACAGGGAATGGGTTCTTCTGGGGACTTTTGCATAATAGATCTCCCTCTGTGAATGCCCATGTTCCTTACATTGCAAGAACAACAACGAGAATTTCCTGACCTTCCTATCCAACACCCTCTATTTTGCATAGCATTATAATGTCTTTTATTAATTTCCTTTTAAAAATAAACTCCCTTATTCCTTTCAAATTCCATATATATGCAACATCAAAGCACTTCAGTGAATTTTTCATTCCAGCTCTCTGGTGCTGGAGTCAGACGTGTCGTGGTAGCACTGCAAGCAGTTAAGATGTCCAGTTTCTGTGACACTGCTGCAGTTCTCATTGCTGTAAGTACTGATCACTGGGGAAACTGATCCTCAGATACCAAAAACCTTTCTGTCATGACCTACTGTTTTGCAGAGGGCAATGGGACCGGTGTGCTTTTGCCTTGAAAAGGCCATTGTCCCTCTACTGAGAAGGATCTGAGATTTATTTTTAACTTCAAACTCTCCTATGCATGATGAAAAAAGCTGAATAATTCCATTTTCATTTAGGAGGAGGTTCCAAGAGAGAGAAATAGACTGATACATTTTAGATTAGAGATTCTTCCCTAAGAACAGAGGCTGTCACAGTGTAGTGTCCCATGCCATACAAAATCATCTTTTCTCCAGTACTGTCAGCTGGGCCCAGTTCTCCACCAAGGATATTTTCAAGAATTTTTGTGCTAAACTGAGAGCTCTCCAACATGCTGCTTCTAGGAATTTAATTTAACTCTCCCTCTGTCAGTACTGGGATTAAGAAGTTGTGAGGGTAGTCTGCTTCATAGTGGTATTATAATGATTGCTCTTGAAATGGAAAAATATCACACATCTGTGTTTTCATTCCAGCTTGAGACATACCTTTAGGAAGTCAGTTTCTCATGACATGTTTGGGCAAACGATGCCTTATCTGCATGCTTTTTTCATGTATCATCCTGATCTGGTAACTTGAATGCCATAACCAGAAAGCTATGTTAATTGTACATGTTTTTAAGTCAGCTAGTCCAAAACACACTCTTCAAAGCGATCAGCCTCACACACTCTGCTTGCTGGTTTGAGAAGCCGGAGATGTTCCACCTCTGGAACCACATCAATTTTTTGTAGCAACAAGAATCTCCAACCAAGATAATCTTAGCTTCATGGATATTACATATTTCTGTTTCCTACAAATAAAAACCACTAAGTACATGAACTGGTACTGTAAACACAAGCACAAGTAAAAGGGTTCTACTGTTGCTGGCCTTCTCCTCCCCCTCGATTTCGGCGGTCAGCAAAAACACTTCTTCAGTATTAAGTTACAGTAAAGAATTGTTGGTGTAATTGAGAGCAAAGATAAAGTCAAGTCAATGGGGTTTGCTTCAGCTTGTGACATTTCAGATGAAGCCTCGAAATCTGTTTGGATCACAAAAATGAAAGCATATAGAAAATATTTGTTAAAAACAAAAATGCAGAGAGTCTGTGCAAGCTTCTTCATAAAGCCATTCCTACTGAAACGCTCACAGTTGAGTTAGCATTATTTGCTTCTAATTTGGGCTTCATTCTAAGTGCTGTATGTTAACAAACTTAGACCACTTAATGCCAAGTGCTTTACACATTTCTCTTTAATTAAATTTCTTCAAAGAATCACATTACATAAACATTTGCCAAGACAAAAAGCACACTCTCAGTGATGCTGGGTAAAATCCAGGCACCCCTGCAGTAACTAGTAAAATTCCCATTGATCTCACTGGAGACAGGATTCTACTCTATAGGTCTTTGCTATATATGGGTAACCAAAAAATATCTTGTTACTTATGTATGAAGTCCTTGGGCACACTATTCTAAGAAACTTGGATCTTAATGAGGTCCACGCTATCATTTACCATTTGTTACTAGATAAAAACAAGAGTTACTTCAGAGTTAAATAACGTCTGGTTTCAAGTATGTTTGTAACTGCTGGAATAGGCAACAGATGCCAGTTTAGATAAGCTCCTAGCGTGTGGATGGAGGTAGGCATCTGCACTAATCATCTGCAATTTTACTGGAGAATTTGAGCGTAGAATTCTCTGTGCCAAGCTCTGGGAGAACCGTGACCCATTAGCATTTAGGGGTTCTCTTAACTGTGCAGTGGTGTGTTCAGTAACAAGTTATAGGTGATTAGGACACAGAAGTGGCATAAAAATTAAGAAGATTTTAAATAATCTTTATGATCATTAATATAAGACCAGGCATAACAATTTACTTTTATTATGATGAGATATTTTTCATCTGTGTGACACATCTTGAAGTGGGCTATGCTCACACACGTTCTGTCATTCTTCTTCTGAACATAGCTCTTTTGCAGCAGTTTTCTCCTCCATAACTCAGCCATGCAGGGCTGTGGGGGTTGAGTTCTTGCACAAAAGAAAAAGGTAAATTAGGGCTGTGCTAGGACCAGTCAGAAGCAGAAAGAGCTGGAGCAGTTTGAGATGGAACCACTCCTGCCACTGCTCTGCGGGACGTTATCACCTGGCAGCTGCAGAAGTGGTAGAGCTTGTCTGAGTGCTGCTCATCTACTTCAGTGCAAAGTTACTTTCCTGATTGGTATTTTTTTCAAAGTTACTAAGCTGTTACCTAGTTACCAGCTAATCACAGCCTGGTAACCATTTAGAGAAATCTAGATCTTTATTTACCACAAGGTAAGTGACCCTAAATGAGTCAGTCTGGTGACACTTCAGCTGTCCAACTGTAAAACAGGAGAAGACGCCACACAAAATTTCTTTGTTCAGATGAAAACCACGGCATGAAAATAATTATGATTAATCTTGACAACACTAATTCAATTTAAAATATGCTTAACTGGTTTAAAAATAAAACTTTGGATTCCCTGCAACTGCAAGCCAGTGCTGCAGCTATTTAAGCCTGCGCCGCCTATCCCGTGCCTGATTTTCTGATCTGGTGTAAGATTGCTATTAATAGAGCAGAAGTGGGGTAACAAGAAAAAAAAGGGAAAAAAGTGAGATTAGCTAATTCTGCAAACATCCATGTTTGTTTCTTTCTTGCTTCACTGTAGAGAAGCGCTGTCAGAAGTTTAGTTTTCTGGTGGGGATGAATCTTTCCCTTTTGTGACTCTGGACCATCCATCCCTCCCCGCCTCCCCCAGTTCCGGCCCGGGGTTGCTAAGCGACATGTTCTTCTCTTCTGTACTGTGCAGAGAGGAACAGATCAAAGACACCCACAGGCCTGAATTATTTTATAAATGAATTTAAAGAGACACTCTCCCGTGCTGTACTACGGAGGGGGAGATCAAGAGTTGCTCTATATACTGAGAGTATCTGGAGAATTAAACTGATGTCTTCTGAAAAATAAAAATTACTGAGAGCTATGTAATATTTACCTTTTTTTTTTCTTTTTCAGAACTAGAGTATGAATTTATGCTAATTAATTTTTCTAGTTTTATGGCAGTAGAGACATTGAATGCAGGCCAGGCTGCATGTCTGTACAACTTTCAAAAGTAAGGTTTTCTGTCACCCAATGACAAGCTTGCTGTTTTTTTTTACTCTTTTCATCTCTTGCAAAAAAGTTTCCATTATTCAAAAATATTTCATTTTCAAAATTTTAAATGCTTTCCTGACTTACATTAAAGGCGAGAAAATCGCAGGGTAGATTTCAAGCGGTATATCTTTAAAAGAATAAATGAAAATGAGAAAGTAATCTGTTTAAATCAGGCAAAAAACCCTAAGACACCGATATCTCAGACCTTTCTGAAAAGAATAAAAATCAAATTAATAATATTTAATTAAAAATTCTGGAAATACACAAGTTTAAATGTTACCTCTTACCAGACCAGCACTTATGTGGCATCAGCTCAGGTCTGCTGCTCTGTACAAGCTGTGAGGTTGTAAGAGCGTACTGGCTGTTCACGCAAGCGTCTCCTGAAAGAGAAAAGGGAAGAAATATTTGCCCTTGGATCTGCTCAGCTTCAAACACCATCAGTGGAAAAGGAAAAGGAAAAACCAACACTTTGTAACAAGGTGTCGCGCCAGAGGGAGGACCCGGACGCTCGATATGAGTGATCAGCAAGCTCCGTTTATTGATTACACACGTGCTCCTTATATACAGTGGTTAATTAAGCTCATGCATATTCTTAAAGACCCATACTGATTGGTTTATTGATTATCCTGGGAACTTTCTCCTTTGTTACAACAGGTGGCTTTGCTCTGTTCACATCCCAAGGACGTCAGCAGGGCACTCCTGCTTTGCGGTTACCAGCTAAAGCTGCTCCCTTCTTTTTCCCAGCTGAGTTTTGCTGAAGTTGTTTGTCTGCAGTCTCAAGGACAAGTCAGGATCCTGGAGACTTCTGCTCATTCACCCTGACCGTGCAATTGCTGTTATACTTATGTCAAGGGCCTAAGCTGGCTACTGCGGCCTGAGCCATTTCATACCCTCGCTGCTTCTGCTGAGCCTCTGATTGTACAACAGCTCCAGTGATCCATGGCCCCTGTCAAGGCAACAACAAGGCACAAGAGTCTCTCAAGACTTTCATTTCTGAAGACAGCATCCCTGCACAGCCTCAAGAAAAAGGAGAGGAACACAAGTCACACGCCCAAAGCATCACCCAAGCCAGTGAGAGGGACCATTTCCATGGAAAGCAAAACTCCCGGGTCAAACGGCTGCAAAAAAAAAGGCATCTTGAAAATTGCCTGTGAAATTCTTCCCGGGTGCAAATCTTGTTTTGTCACCAGCCACCTTCTCTGCATAAATAAATGTTTCCTTTAAAGCTTGTTCACACAAACAGGTGCTCATGCAACTACAGGCACTAAATCGCTGGCTTCAGGTGTAAGGTGTCCAGAGCTGACCTCACTCTCCTTGCAGCGTGCCCGGCCGCAGAGCAGAGCTGGCTCCTCGCTCTCATCCTATGCCCACAATCGCACTCTAGGACCATAAAGGGATTAATGTCACATAAATCTTCATCCAAAAAAAAAAAAAAGAGCATATTTATTTACATGCATTTATCTTCCAATGAGAAAACAATTCTCCTTTTTTCCTGCACCAGTAAAAGTCTCTTCAAAGTTCTGATTGCTTAGATTTGGCATTTAAAACCCACTGTACTAGAGTTAAAGTATGCATTTCAGAAAAGGGCTTAGCCAGCTTTTCCATTTCATTACTAGAGATCCATTACACAGGCAAGATGTGTACTTTACTCTCACTGATACAGTGTTTTATGTATAAACATCTTGACCACCACTGTGTAGTCACTGGTTAGCAGATTTGGTGTGTTTTGGCTGAATTTCTGAAGGGGAAAACTGTGACTTGCACTCTAAATATTTTTTCTGGAGAATGGATTCCTCAACAGACTATGGGCATCTTGTACAAAATGCAAGTAAACATTCGGGGAGGAATGTCATGCTTCTGGTGGGTACTGACTCGCCAGCCTTGGCAACCGAGATCCCTGTGACCCGCAGCACACGCACAAGCCGGGTTCCCCCCCGCTCCTGCCGCGCAGCTGCAACCAGGAGGAGAGAAACAGCGCCCGGGTCAGCATCTGCATTTCTGGTGAGCTTATCTCAACATCCTGACCATGCTTTGTTCAGACATTCAGTTTGATCAAGCTTGTATTTAAGGTAAAAGCTTCCGAAGTGGGGATGTCCTAAGAATTTCAGTTAATATTTATTACAAATATATTTCAGTAATATTGTAGAATTTTAGCCAATTAATGTAAGTCATTTGGAATCGCTGCCCCTCTTTATTTATTTCCAGAATGCTGCAAAAACATCTGCTGCAGCTGGGCATCTGGATTACAGATGTGAGCATCCACATCTGTATGAACAGGACATGAAGCTTTTATATGCGGGAGGGCACTGAAGGCCACTGAGAACATTAATAAAGTTACTTTATGTTTCTACAGTGCTTTGCCTGCTTAAAGCACCACATAGGCTACCCGTGATTACTGGGACGTTTCCGAAATGATCAGCAGTATCACGTAAATTGCCATTAAAGTACAATTAGCAGCCCTTGGAACTCAGCGCTGTACTTCAGAACAGTCTAACCCGTGGCTCGTGGGGCAGAGGTGGACACGAGGAGGATGGTGTCTGCTCTTCCTCTTCTCTACCTGCACCAGCTCCAGGAGCATCTCGCCCCATCTCTCCATGGCTGCACCCACGGGACAGACATGGAGAGCCATTAAGTGACTGGAAAGGCAACGGCACAAAGCATCCCTTGTGTCCAGCCCACCGTGGTGAACAGCCGGGATTCTGGAGAGCTCATGTCAGCCTGGTGCAGATTCCAGCAGGCACGGCCCCTCCACTTTACACTTTGCAATTCAAATTGATTTCATTTTTCTTTTTTTTCTTTTTTTCTTTTTTTTTTCACTTGGCTGTTGGAGCACAGCTCTGTGTGGCAAGAGTTGTAGTGATGAAAGAAGGGTGGTGCATACAGTAAACCAAGTAAGGGAGCTCTCTACAGCTACGGATGGCGCGCTGGTAGACCGTGCTGGCACGTGTGTGGGTATGATGATGAATTCAGTTACTGCAGCAGACTGGAAGTGAAGGTCTGGCTTGGATGGTGTTCCCAAACCTGGCATCCCTATCCCACATGGAGGTAGCTAAATCTGTCACTTACATGCTTTAGATACTTGTGCTAATTGCATAAATGCCAACAAAACTGACATGTTTTTCAAGTGTTAGCAGTGTAAATAGCTGCTCTTCTGAAGTGGCCACAGTCTATATTCTTAGCTCCTATATACTCTCCTGATGCTACCACTTGCAAATGCATCGTACTTGTAGTATCTAGCTATAGTAATGTATTAGTGTGTTTGTAATACTATTGATGCTCTTGCATAAAGCACTGTAGAATATACTTTAAATACTGCCTTTTTGTCCGTTTCACACAACTATTCATTAACACCAAGGGAACAGCACGCCACTGTTCCAGGTTTTCGAAGAACCAGTGCTCTCCACCAGCTCCTGTTGCCCGCTTCATTATTTGACTTTATTTATTTCTGCTTTTACTTTTCAAACCTCAAATTTAGAACTGAAAATTTTCATGCTTTTGTTTTTTTAAAAATAATTCAAGCCAGCAAATGGACCTGATGTAATCTGTATACTGTGTGCCATGGCTAAGTATCCACTGCTGTGAAAGCCCTGCTTGTTCTCTGAAAGGAGGAATTCTTGTAGACGGCGTCACTTGCCCCCTCCTCCGCGAGGCCGCTTTTCCCTTACACTCCCAAGACTCGCTGCCGGGCATTTTCTTGCCCTAAAAGTTTGCTGGAGCAATATTGTCATTTACCTGATGTTTGTACAGGGCCTGGCTCCTAACAGGTTGGCCTCTAAGTACAATCAGAAGTTGTGTGTTTGGCTGTAGCGGGGCTCTCCTGAAGTACGATGGCTTTTTATTCACCTTTCCTGTGGACTGCTCCTCGGAATTCATGTTGCTTCATCCTAACGTGGGCTTCACCTCAGGCTTGGGGAGAAGTTCTTTTCCTCTGCCATTCACACAGCAAGCGGTGTGCTTTCAGATATGTCCCATCTACAAAGGATTTCAGCGTTGGCCTGGTGTGTTTTACTAGTATTTGAATGGCCTAAAGAAATTATTTGGAAAGCAGGAGATGCCTTTGGAAAAGCACGAAAGAGAAAAAAAAATAGACTTCAAGAGGATATTAACGGGACAACTGGCCCAAGAAAATAGAAAAAAAGTGCAACTCAAAAGTGGTTGCCAACAAGCAATCTCGTAACACCCAGCCTGGAAGATAGCACAGCTCCTCGTGATCCTGGTTTTGTGGTGTTGTGCCTTCAACCCCTCTGTCCGCATTCACCATTCCGTACAAGAAATGTAAATTGTTGCCCAATTCATTCAAATACAATACACTTCCTCAACCTGCTTTTTTTCAAAGGTACAAAATAGATATTGTCTCAGGAGGAACAAGAGACCAGGCACTAGAAAAGGAGATGCGGGGTTTGTCATAGCCCCAGCTCCGGGGAGCAGAGGTTCTGCGCAGGTAATTGTTAACGATGTTAAAATAACAGTCTGTCAGCTGGACAACGCTCAGCACACCAACACACAGGCCAACAACTGTAATGGCAGTACAAGGAGCTCATGGCAAAATTAAGATGCCAAGTGAAATTCCCAAATAACATGAAGACACTGAAAAAAGAGTCTTTGTTCCACTACTGGTGTCTTTGCTGGGCTTCCTCCCCATCTGGATGAGCCTTCTCCTCATGGGAAGCTGTCAGGGTCAGTGTACAGAAAACACTCTGAATATGCAAGAAGTCTGGAGGATTCAGCAATTTGGGGAAAGACAGAAAGTTCTTAAATAACTTACTGCAATTAATGAAGGGCCAGAAATGTGAGAAAATCTCTGAAGAGTGATTGATCAAGCATCAACAGCAGTTTATCTTGACAGTAAAGGCGGACACATGAAATAAAAGAGCTTACCACAAAGTGGCTTTTGACTAAGAGTGAAAAATGTAATGAGGAAGAACAGGCTTTGGATAAATCTATATTCTGTTAAGGTAAATAAAAAAGCAAATGCCAGTAAGAGAGGAAAAAAGGACAAGACTTCTTCCTGTATGGTCACCACTAACACATATTTGCATGAGGCAAGCACAAGGAGAGCAGACTTCCTGAGTGCCAGAATAGCACCTCCATCTCAGATGAGCAAAGAAGAAGTGGGATTTACTGTCAGCTCTCACAAAGCATTAGGCCAGCTGGTAAGGGAGAAGAAGGAAAAAAAAAACCCACAAAAAATCAGTGGACTGCACCTTCTTGTGCATCTTTTACAGTCTTTCTCAGAGTCAAATCAGTGGCTTAAGCTAAAGGAGACAAAGAGCTTGGGAAAGGCAAAACTCTACATGGCCAATGCAAGAACAGCATTGAAAAGCAAATTAAGATGCTGCAAAGTGATCAGTCACCAAAGTTCACAGTGGCCAGTGAGAAAGTGCAGAAGAAGATTCTAATCCCTAGCACCAGGCTCCTGCAGAAGCTCCACGCTGCAGCAAGTCACAGTGGATACCTCTGCAGCCAACAGCAAAGCCCTGACACCAGCGACAAGAGGCAGGTTGCAGTCACCAGCTGCCAGTGCAACTCATTTCTCACAATTTAAAGTTATACTGGAAGTTGAATTTTAAATTAAATTGAAAAGTTAGAGTGAAGGAACACTTGATGGGGAGAGCAGAGCAGCCGAAACTACAAATTTCAGCAAAGTCTTTCTTTGCAAAGAGAAAGTTTCACAAAAGAAACTGTGAGAACTGCTATTACCCAATTGTTGCTGGAAGAATAATATTCCTTCCTGTAGACTAAGAAATATTTAACTGTTAGCAGTACATCTACTCGAGCTGACCAATCACCCACGGGTTTCTGCAATCTTCTGGCTTGCAGAAAGCTGAAAAAGGAAGAAGTTCCAGAAATAGACTGAAACTCCCCTGAGAGCTGATGCTGATGGAGAGGCTGATAAGCATTTAAATGACTCAGGTGTCTCCCATATGCACATTTTTCTGTCCTAAGAGGAAGATGTTCCATCACGGGTATCACAGACATTTGATAAATGTTATTGTATGCTAAAGGTGAGACGGTGTTTGCAGACATTTTGGAAGGCTGTAGAGAGGCACCTCAACACGGGAATTCTTTAGTTGTATAAATTTTGTGTGACTGCATATGGTTTAATTGCATCAAAGAAAGATACAAGAAAGAGATGTCTCTATAGCAAACACTGTAATACAGAATTAGAGCAAGACTACAATGAGTGACGAGTTTTGTCCCAAAATATTTTTGTGAACAAAAGTACTTTTTCCTTAATTTCTATTTTCACAACTATTTTAGAGTAAGTGGCAGGCATGCCTATAACTTGAAAAAAAAACAAACCAAAACAAAAAAAACCCACCAAAACAAAAGGACATACCTTGAGATAACATACAGACTGAGGATGAAGGTAAGTCAAAAGTATCCTAGTACAATTTTGCTGGTTTTATATAAATCATATGAAGATTCTGCAAGCTTCTGTAAGCAAAATCAGTAGGTAAGCAAGCAACATGCCACCAGAGAAACAAGGCTCAGTTTTATTGCAGTGTGCTATTTACTCCTACTACAGTCAAATGCTCCAGATGACAGGGAAGGGAACCAGAGCAGCCACCAGTCACAGCTAACAGCAGAATGTTAACATTTATTGGATGTTTCTTTGCAAATGTCTGCATTTAAATTTAGTACCGAACTAGTAATGTAAGAGACCTGTTTCACTTTGAGCACTGAAGTACCAACACAGAAGTTATCTTGCCCACGGGATGAGCCTGGAGCCGCTCGCAGAGCCGGCAGTAAGGAGGAGGGCTGGGAGTTTTTCTCCTGCAGCAGCAAGAACTGGGAAGTTCTGGGACAGCAGCTTGATGGTGAGACACACCAGAATGAGAAAGGAGGAGAAATATTAAAGAAAATCATGCAAAACAAGTGTTTCCCATGGATAATGTGTATCCATTATTCCCAGTACCTACCCAGGTTACTGTGGATAGCCCATTCCACAGCCTACGTCCGTGTCCATCTCACAGTGGGACTGAGTTTCGCTAACAGAGGGATCAACACTAAAATGGTAAATTCACCTCCATGTTCTTGCCCTGACATGGTTATTCATCAGGAATTCTTCCTAATGACTGTTCAGTTCCTTCCTTCTAGGGAGCCACTCCTAATTCTCTTCAATTCAGGCTGGATAATGAGTCACTGACTTTAATATTAATCTTTATTAACCCTTTCCTTACACAACCAACTTCTGGTAACAGCGAAATGTGGTGCGTCTCAGTGCCAAGAAAGCTCCAATTCCTTTTCCTCCATTGCACCATTTTCTGACATGCAGATAACCTGATGATTCCTGCAGGCTTTCTGCTGCTGTCTGATGAAAACATACTTTGTCTTCATGCCTTATTGCTCGTTAATTCTGTCTTTACCTACCTGTTTTCCAATGTAGTTTTGCCTCCCACAAATTACACTTCTTCTCCATTCTCTTTTTGTCTGGCCAACGTTTCAGTTGCAGCAAAACAGCTATTTGTGTCAAAAAAACTTCTCTAAGCACCTGGTTTCACCCTTCTGTTTTTCCTCTCTTCTCTTTTCTTCCGGGGAGGGAGGGCAGTGTTTGTGGACAAGCACGTGAGCCCGGCAGCATTCAGTTCTGCTGTGTCTAACGCTGTGGGAAGTGTCAGGATGTTCACAGCCAAGCTTCTGGTGGCCGGTGCTTTTGACTAGTTCTCCTTCTTAAACAACAACAAAACAAACAAACAAACAATTAAATTTAGGAGGTATTTAATTTATATGTAACTTGCCATTCCTAACAGTATTGAACCTAGATGTCTTGTGTGATAATTGATGACTCAAGCATTGAATTCTTCTTGAATCAGCTATTGCTCACTTCTTCAGACTAATCAGAAAATGGCCTGTTCTGTTTTTGATCCAACTTTGTATTCTCTTTGGTTAGAGCATCAAATATGCACAGATATGTCTGATCACCTGCTTTTTCTGCACTTCATGTATGGTGGTACTCATTTGTTTAACCACATTTTGGTGTATTTTGAGATACTGGAATTCTAAAGTTCTTTCTCCTTGATGCTCTTTTGCTGAACTTGCACTGTTGGCCTGCTACTGTGTTTTGTGTGTCTTTCAAAGAGTGTTTTGTGTGTCTTTCAAAGTGTTCTACAGTTATCACTTTGATGTTATCACAACATGTGCCTACTCTTAAAGGAAAATCTAGGAAGTCTAAGGGAAAAGTAGTTTGGAAAGAGACCTATTTACTTAAATAATCACACTCTCAGATATGACAAAAACAGACTTCTAGGAATAAATGTATATTTTTAATTGACTGTTTCCATAGCTTTTTCAGTATTCTTTATTTCACCATCCTTATGCTGTACCAGACGGGTCCTGGATACCAACATCCACCGAGCAGCCTTGTGTTAGCTCTGTGCTGCCTGCAAGCAACCCAGCCCACTCCCCGAGAAATAGCTGTTTCCCAGTGGGAATATCAGTGTAGGTGCCAGTCCAGCCTGACTGAGCTCTTAGCAACAGTACACTTTTTCCTGATTAATTAAATATTAATGTGAATATACAGCTTGACATTTTTTGGACACCTGCACAGCAGAGAACTACTCAGCCGCTATCATTATTTCACTAACAAACTGCACAAAACTTCTGAAGCTCAGGCATGGTCCTAATCTTGGCCTGTTTAAAAAATAATTTAATCTGTCTGAAACCGAAGAAAGGTAATTCCTCAGTGCCTCTGCAGAAAAGAATGTGGTTTTTTTCCCCCAATAGTTGGTATTTATGCTCATTTAGCAGTCACAAGAACCCCGCTAACCCGCAGTGGCAGGCCTCAAGGCACCAGCAACCACTTCAAATCTATTGAGGGTGGAAGGGCCATCAAAACCATCTGGCAGCTGTACCGGCAGCACTGAACACTCCGCTGCCGGCAGGCGAGCAGAGCCTGTAATTAGTACTTGTGAATAGCGGCCATGGCTGCCATGTCTGGCGGGAAGGGAAGAGCTGCAGCTCGGCCATGCCGAGGCCGAGGGGCCGGGAGCTCAGCACCCCCGGGCCAGGCCGAGCCGCTCCGGGCCATCCGTCTCTGCCTCGAACGGCTGCGCGGCTGCCGCTCCCCGGGGCCCCGCCAGGGCCGGATGCTCCCGAGCCGCGGGGCAACAGGTGCCCGGGGCGCCGCTTCCCCGGCTGGGGCTCGCCATGGCGGCGCCCGCGCTGCCCCGCCCCGTCCCGCCCGCTGAGGGGAATTCGCGGCCCGGCGGGCCCGGGGATAGCGGTGACGAGTCCGCGCAGCACCGGGTCCGGGCCGGGGGCTGCGCGCGCTCCCGCCGCCCCCCGCGCAGCTACTCGCCTCCCCCCGCCACTCCCCCGCCTCCCCCCGAGCCGAGCCCCCTCCCCTTCCCCGCCAGCCGCTTCCGCCCGCGCTCCCGCGCATGCCTGGGTTATGCAACCGCCGCGGCGGGCGGGCTGCGGGGCCCCGCCGCCCCAGTGCCGCAGGGCAAGGCAGGGCAGGGCAGGGCAGCGCGGGGGGCCGGCAGGGCGGCGGGCACCGGGCCGGCGGCGCGCTCCCCCCGCTCCCCGCGGCGCCCGTGTGCGCGCCCCGCGCTGCCTGTGAGTGGCAGCGGCGGCCGCCGCCAAGTCCCGCCTGTTCCGCTCTCCCTGCCGCAGGCGGCGGCGGCGGCGGGTTGGCTTCCTGCGCGCTGTGCCGCTCCCCCTCCCCCCGGCAGTCGGAGCCGCAGCGGCAGCAGCCCGGATCCCCGAGCCATGGCTCTGTGAGAGCAGCACATGGCGGCCGCGGCAGCCATGAGCCCCCCACTAATCCATACAACTCCCCCCTGAACGGCCACCTACGGCAGCCAGCGCTCCCACCCGGCTCCACCGCTCCCACCGCCCACCCGCAACTCCAGCCGCCGCCGCGCCGCCCGGCCCGAGCCCAGACCCCGCCGCCGCCGCCGCTGCTGCCGCCGCCGGGCCCCCGCTCGCCCGCCCGCCGTCGCCGCCGCCGCCCGGTCCTCACCATGGGAGTGCAGGGTTTCCAGGACTACATCGAGAAGCACTGCCCCAGCGCCGTGGTGCCCGTCGAGCTGCAGAAGCTGGCGCGGGGCAGCCTCGTGGGTGGGGGCCGCCAGCGGCCCCCTCAGACCCCGCTGCGCCTCCTCATCGACGCCGACAACTGCCTGCACCGGCTCTACGGCGGCTTCTACACGGACTGGGTGAGCGGCGGGCAGTGGAACCACATGCTGGGCTACCTGGCGGCCCTGGCCAAGGCCTGCTTCAACGGCAACATCGAGCTCTTCGTCTTCTTCAACGGCGCCCTGGAGAAGGCCCGGCTCCACGAGTGGGTGAAGCGGCAAGGCAACGAGCGCCAGACGGCGCAGCAGATCGTCAGCCACGTCCAGAACAAGGGCACCCCGCCGCCCAAGGTCTGGTTCTTACCGCCCGTCTGCATGGCGCACTGCATCCGCCTGGCCCTCATCCGCTTCCACATCAAGGTGAGGAGGAGACGGGGCCTCCCGCACCCGACCCGCGCTTCTCCCCAACCCCCCCGCGCACCCCGGGGGCCACCAGCGCCCCTTCCCCGCTGCTCTCGCGCGCCCCCGCCGCTCCCCTCCATCGCTGCCGCCGCCGCCGCTCTAAGATGGCAGCGGGGGCTGCCCTGGGCCTTGCCAGTGCCCAGCCCGGCGGGGAAGTGTGTGTGGGGGGGCACCGTGCCTCTCCCCTCAGCGCCTCAAAATGTCGTCGAGGCCCGCGGGGGCGGCCCAAGTTTCAGCGGCCTCAATCCTCGGGGGATTTCGCTATTTATACGGCGCTGTCGGTCGCCCCGCCGCCCCCGAGCAGGCCTCTGGCCTGCGCGGGGCGGCGGGGCGACCGACAGCGCCCAAGGCCTCCCAGATTCTCAGCCAGGCCCAGCAGCAGTGAGGTTTTTTGCCTCCATGTTCTTTCGGGGCCGCAGCTCCGTTGACTCAAAATGTCCCTTCTTGCCCAGGGCCTCTCCCCCCACATCCCTCCCGCCGTCTTCCTCTCCTCGGGAGGGTGCTGAGGCTGGGACTTTGGTACCGCAGGTGAGAAGAGCTGAAAACATTGTAAGCTAATGAATTATTAAGATGAAGAGTGGAGGGGGTGGAAATAAATCAGTTTAGTTCTTGCACACGGTGGATCTGCAACAAGTTCCCTACTGAGGCGAGGTGTTTAAACTTGTGCTGAAGGGGAAATGGCTCGCTCTAAAATACAGTGGTTCCAGTTTCGGGTTTTATGAAGGTGAGGGTTTTGCTCAGCATTTCCCAAATGAGCTTTTGACTGAATGTAGAGTAATTAATTCCTTACTCCGTAACGGAAAACTCTTCCAGTTTCTGGGATCAGAAGCACTGATCTGACAGCTCTTCATTTAAACTTCTTATTTTAAGGGAGAGCCTCTCTTTTCTAATAACAACAATTCACACAGGAGCTGGGATCCGTGGTGATCTTGCACCGACACCAAGGCCACGGTTTCAAAGCTTGCAGAATAACATCTCTGTGTACAGCATTCGTGATTTACGATGGTTTCTCTCTGTGTAGATTGAAACACAAGACACTGGAAAAACAAGCCCGGGGATGAAGCTGCAGTTTTCAGAGTCGCTTGCTGGCTTTCCCGCTAGGGAGGGAAGAGCAGCGGGAGTGAAGTGCATATTATTGTAAATTACTTTTGTGTGTAGAAGAATATTATGCAACCTTTAGAGTTGCACCCTTGCTCACTAGCAGCAGCTTCACGTTACTGGTTTTTTGTACTGCCCTTTTGGCAGATTAGAAAAATTCTGGCGGGGTGGCAGCCCTGGAGTAAAGGTGACTCTCGAAGGAGCTCAGAAGGTGACTTTGGGCAAAGTTTCTCCCAGTTTTATCAGCGGGGTGGGAGTTGCTGTTGCTCCCCCGTAGCGCCCTGCTCTCCCGGCCAGACCCATCCTGGGAGGAGCGCGTTCCCTGCGGCTCCCTGCTGGCAGCGGGGCAGGCGGTGGGTTCAGCCTGGTTGGCAGTGGAAGTCCCACCCCGCGGTGCCCTGGCCGTGCTGGGGGAAGCGCGTGTGGAACGAGCTGGAAGTGGAGGCGAAGCTTGTTCTTGCAGGGCACGTCAGGCTCTGCTGAACGCGGTGGCTTGGGCTTGGCACTTGGGTAAAGTGAAGAGGTTGTGGCTCTGTCTGCTGTAGTGATGCGTTTTCCTGGTCAGCGTAGAAGCAAAATTGTGTGTGTGCTTTGGATATGAATGATGGTGGGAATTTGAATGATTGGAAAACCATTCTCCAAAAAAACCTTTTTTTTTTTTTTTTTGTAGCTACGAAATACTTTAAACAAATCCTTTAAACAAAAAGTTTTGGGGACTGTGCAGTGAAGATATTTTTACCTTGATCTGGTTGCAGATGCATTGTAAATCTTTCTTAATTTGTCACTGAGAATTAGAGATCATTAGTAAAAGCAATGAATGGGGTAAAATAAGAAATTATTTTTGCTTTAATGTGTTAAACTGGATGCTTTGCAGTATTGAAATGCATAGTACAGAACAGGAAGTCAGCTGGTTTGATATCAGTAGGAATTTGGTATCTGTAATAGTCTTGTGGCATGTTGAGCTGGCTGTCTTTAAACGCACGCTGTCCCAGACTGAGTGGTTCCTTTCTGCTGCAGTGCACTACAGCTGAGTTGCCACGTTTGACAACGGTGTCACCTGTAGCACTTTGTTTACTTTCAAGCTTAGCTGCAGCATTAGCTCCTTTACGGTTTCTCAGTAATATGCCTTATTCTTAATCTCTGGAAACAGTTTTAGGAGTGAGAGGGACTCAGGATACCCAGACCCTTTTCTCACATTTCAAAAAGCAAAAGGAAACCCCCCGCAGCCGTGATGGGAAGGTTCGAGGGGCGGCTGCTGGCCTGCGTTAGGTCAGCACTGGGAGCCGGCACGTGCGCGATGCCGAGCACTGGTGTGTGTGGTGGGGAGGGTTGGTTGCTGTTGGGAAGGCTCCTGTCGCTGAGGCACCACTGTGCCTGTCCCAGTGCACTGCTTCCCTGAGCTGGTCAGCTGTCCTGAGGATGGAAAGGGTATGAGCCATTCCCATTTGGTGCTTCATCTGTGCAGCTCTTGAGAAACTGTTTTTGATTGATTCATTTTCAGATGAGGAAGTGTATTTCATGGTTATGGTGGTAACACGTATAATACTCGTCAAATATACCGTTGAAATTAAATCACATTCCTTTTCAGGTTTTCTTCTTCTCTTACACAATTCATTCTTTTTCTAAATCTGCTTTATTACATATATCTTTCTTTTCTTAAACCTTACTCCAGTTTTATTCAACTTCCCCCTCATGCTCACTTTCTAGCAACCCTCCTGATAGGCAAAGAAGAAATGCATCTTGGAAGGTGTGATTTTTAATTTTTTTTTATTTGCATGTATGGGTGATTTTTTTTTTCAGTTTGTGTATGCATAAGACAGTTGCCAAATTGTGTTTTCTTGCTTTGTTTTGAGAAGGTGGGTTTGAGGCTGCTGATTAACTTTAAATACGAAACTGATTTTCATATTTTCAGGAAGCATTTGAGTCTCCAGTGGAAGGCTTCTGTGCAGAGCTAGGAACTGGCTATGAATTTAATCTACTGTGGTAATTAGAGGGGAATAAAAGAGTAATGTCTTCCACCCAGAACAATTATAAATCACTTGCAGATGGGTTCAGCAGGATGTAAAAATAACAGGTTCCTCCAAGTTATAACAAATATCCTACGGGCTCTTAGATTAATTGTGACCTGGAATTTTTCTGTTTGGGGGGGTGGAATAATTCTTAAAATAAACTTTTATGCAAAGCAGGTTTGCTAAAATGTAAATATTTAAGCAGTGGAGATCTTAACATCTTTAATACTTTGGTGAGACTTGGTTTTATTCTCAGTATTTAAATGTGCATGTGTCTCTTTACTTGGACAGGATTCTCTCTTTCTGGTCCAGCATCATTAATGTTTGCACAAGATTTAGACTTGAAAATGATTCTGAACTCCTGGCTGTGATGTCCCTCCTCCCTGGGCTGATTCTGAAGGGTGCACATTGCCTGGGTATCTACAGCTGCATCTTTGGCCCCTCTCCTTTTGTGGGAGCTCTCAGCTACTTGTCCCACTCTCGTAGAGTCTTATGTTGCAGGTTACCTGTACCTGGGTAAACACAGCTCTTTTCCCTGTGACAGTTCAATTATTTGAACTAAATTTCAATTTAGTATTACCCAAATATCCTGCAGTTCCGTGCTCAGGCTTGCTGTGGCAGCTGGCTCTGTAAAATGGGGAGGGAGGGAACTGGAGGCTGTGGAGGCAGAGGGAATAGTTCATCGTAGATCAGAGCGGGCCGCCCCGAGTTCCCTCTTGGATTGTCTGCACACCCATGTCCCACCTGGTTCTGCAGAGAGTTCTTACGTTGTTTTTTAATAGACAGTCTGTGGTTGTCATGCATGCAGAGGTTTTGATGTTAGATATATGTACATAATATAAATTATCTACCCTTAATAAAAAGAACATCTAGGGGATTTTCCTAATTTAATGCATGTGAAGTCTGCAGGGGGGTGGCAAAGGCTCAGTTGCCCTCCTTGAGTTAATAACTGTATAAATCTGATGGGTGGAAATTTCTCCAGAGGTGCTGACAGTCTCTTCCAGCTCTGTGTGCAGCGGGCACGTGTTGTGCTAGCTGACAGTCTCAGTCTAATTATTAGAAAATGAACATGCTCGTTTTTCTCACAAACAGGAATAAATTTCAAAAGCACTCTGATGCAGACCATAACATTTTCTTAAGACTATAAGGTGGTAGCATTAGCAGTGGAGAGACCTTAGTGAGCTGGTTATTGATCTCAGGAATTGCTCAGAGAGCGAGGTCCTGGCTGTTGAGCTGCTCCGGGTTTTGCTGGAAAGGGAACATCTTGTGAAGCGACACGGGAAGATGCAAAATCTTACAGACCCCACCGGAAGACCATAATTCAGTCCCAGGTTCAGAAAGTATAAGGCATGAGTAGAAAAGGAAGAGTTGCTCTAAGCTTGCTGTTGAACAGAAGCTCTTTGCTGGGAGGTGGGTGACTGTGAGACTGTTTGGGTGCAGGACCCTCGCGCATCTTCTGCAGGGGTTCGGCTGCAGAGGAAATGAACAGCATCACTGGCACTGCCGCTGCAGTTACTCATGCGTTCTGTGGAGGCTGGAGCTAATAGTTTTGCACCAGGCTATTTTGGGATAGCTTGGTATCTACATTGTTGTTAGAATTGAATACTTGCTGAGGGTAGGTTATGCCAACACCCAGCCTCTGTGGGGTTTTCTGAATCGCTGAACGTTTGTTAGGGGTGTAGATGGTAAAAGCACGAGGCATCAGAAGCACTCAGCTCGCTTTATTGTTGTGTGCTTGTATGCAAACTGGAGTTGTAACGGTTCCTGATGGTGTAGGATTGCAGGGCTGTAGGTACTAACCTGTCATCATGGGTTTTTTTGTTTCAGCATAATCTTGATAAGAAAGGGTTGCTGTTATATTTCCGATGGTAGGAATTGGCCCATGTCCCCTGCACAACATGTCTGTTCTAGTCATCTGATTGCCATAGCCTAAAATATGTGCTTTGCTAGGCAACCTGAGTTGAGAGGTGAAGTTTGGGCTATAAACTTGAAGCAGTTTGCACCATCAGAGGCAGCTGTGTGTAAATGAATAGGCTGAAAGTGGAAAGAGGGAAAAACTTGGTTTAAAACAGCAAGGTAGTCTTTTGAAAGGTCAAGAAAGTCACCTCTGTTCAGCTGGGGTTGTGGCTGTTTCTTTTAAAACAGGGGGGGCTGCAAAACTTTCCAAGTGATGATGTGATTGCTTTTTAAGGGGGCATCTTGGCTTGCTGAGCTGCTTAAGTATCCACAGCCTGAAGATGTTTCCCATGAGTTAATACAGACATTGGTACGGTAATACACTTAGAGTTTGAGCGTTGCTGCTAATAAACAGTTACTTCAGATGGGTGAGAGGGACGCTGCCACTTGGTGTGTAGGCTTCTAGACCTTTGCATTGTGTTTCTGAGTGCTCCTCACATCCTGTCTGCCTGTGCTGTGTCACTGGGTATTTTTAACGACTTTAAACACACTGCGTTTCAAATGCACGCCTGGAGTTTCTGAAAGGCCCAATCTATCGTAATACAGGTGAGAAATCAGTGCTGCCATTTAACACTGTAGCTAATTACTCTGTCTTCCCCTCCAGGTTGCACAGAGCATTGAGGATCATCATCAAGAAGTGATTGCTTTCTGCAGAGAAAAAGGTTTCCATGGTTTGGTTGCATATGACTCCGATTATGCATTGTGCAACATCCCTTACTACTTCAGTGCCCATGCCCTAAAACTGAGCCGAAATGGGAAGAGTCTCACAACAAGCCAATACCTAATGCATGAAGTTGCCAAGCAACTGGACCTGAATCCAAATCGCTTTCCTATTTTTGCTGCTCTTTTAGGTAAGTGAAGTGATAAAACAACTCGGTGCTGCCAGTCAGACTTGGGATTTCAGTTTCCATTGAGTGTTTTAAAGCACGCGTGTCTAATTTGGCAGAGCACCCAGGGAGAGCCGTCCCTTTGTTCAGACATTCCTGCTGTGCCTCAGGTGGGCTGGATGCCTTTCTGTGAGGCCAGACATGCCCAATTTGTAGAGACCTGCGAGCGATGCAAATTGTGGCTGTCTAGAAACAAGAGTAGAAAGTGAGAATCCTGCAGAGCTCTGCCTAGCCAGAGTGTTCTGGGTGGAGGTGGGGAGGGACTCGGGACAGTTGTGGTTCTACCGGTTTTGGTCTTATATAGTACATGAGCTCTGGTTTCAATAATGCACTTTCCAGACTGGGAAAGCATGTGTCTGTCCTGGTTTGTGTTCTACCTAAAAATAACATGTATGGAGTGAAGATGTTTGGATTGCAGGGGTTTTTTTTCCCCCTCAGAAATTGAATAAATGAGACAGCATGTCAGCTGCAGCAGAAATATATTATATTATACTGTATAACTGAGTGAAACTCCCCGTTTCTGAAAGCACAGGCAACCAGTGTCTTTACCATTCCATGAGTTTTATTTGGATAGTTTCTTAGCACTCCTGGTTTTAATGCTAAATGGTATAGTGTCTTTAAGGAGCAAGGACTTCAGTTTCACATCTCTGCTTGTGTACAATTTTTTTACAATTGTAAAAATTGTAAAAATTTTTTACAATTTTAATATACTGTATTTCCACAGCAGTGATAAAGAATAGCTGTTGTACTCTCTCAGATGGAGGAGTTAATCACTGATAAAGTTCACTCCAATAAATTGATTTAGAACAGCATTCTGACTTCTTTTTGGATAAATAAGCACGGAGCAACCACGTTCTTGTCATACTCAGCAAATAAATTAAGAAAACTGGATTTTACTTCCTCACTGATTTTGTGATTTAGTATAAGTGCATGATAGAAGGATAAAACTCCTTGTGCATGAGAGAGGCTATGCATTATTGCTTTAGCATACTAATAGTTTAGTAGTCTTTAATATTAAATATTTTCTAGTCCAGGCAGGTACCTGCCATGTTAAGAAGTAAAGAACCAATGCATCTGGCAGTAGAAAGCCCCAAGTATGTGACTGGTTGAAGTTGGTTTTTGTTAGTGGGTGTTTTTTTGTGTCCAGAGTGGTTACCTGCCCGCGTGGCTCTGCGCAGCAATGGCAGGTGACTGCCTGAGCGGCAGTTTGAGACAAAAACTCTGTGTACAGTTGCAGGACAGACTACTACTGCTAGGCTTTGTTTTGGAGTCTATAAATAAGTTGTTGCATGCCAATTCAGTGAGTAAGAATTACTGCTTGAAAAGCAGTTTCACAGTTGCAGATATGCTGTATGGAGTTGGTGTGAATTGCAGGTGAATGACATCGATTTAACTCGTCACAGAATTGAGTTTGCCACAGAGCCAGCTGAGGCATTGCTGGGTTCAATGGGGGGTGAGAAATAACCGGGTACATTTTCTTCAGGTTTTGCAGTTTTGTGCAAGAAGCTCTTCAATATTTTTCTGTCTTGATGTCTTACCTGACAGAGTATTTTTCAGCTTGCTCTTAGGAGAAAGAAGCTTGAGAACATTTCACATGATTGCTAGGGAGATATTCTGTAGCTTTTTTCTTTTTTTCCAAATTAGTACAAAGGTTGAAAAAAACCAGTTCAGCTACAAGTTTAGTTCTGTGTATTCTTCTGCATTTCTTTTGTGTGTGTGCTCAGCATGAGTAAGCAGAATAAAGTTTATGGAAGTCAGGGTTAGAACAGAAGATACTTGCAATGAGGGTTTTTTAATAGTGAATATTACAAAAGCTAAGTATTTGGTGATAAAATAATTATTATATAAGCTTACAACAAACAGATACTGTTTGACTTGAAGTGCTGGCAGCATTTGTTTAACTTGGGAACATAATCACTTCAGGTTTTTAATAAAATATTACACTCATATAGGCACATAGTTGTGTTGTGTGGCATATGCTTAAAGCAAGGTAGGTGATTCAGACGTGAATTTGTATATTTTAGTTAATATCTGAGGGCTTGTCTGGCTTCACAGGTCATTCTGTCCTTCCTCCTGTGGCCTCTTTGGGTCTCTTCTGGACCTGATAAGTAGAATGAAGAAAATCACAATGGGAAAGACTAAGTGAGCGCTCCATTACATGGGAAGGCATATGAATGTGTTACATTGCTCTGCTGTTCTGGGTATGTCAGTGTAACTCCCATGCTGGTGCTTTGTGTAGGAATAAATTAATGTATTCTGAAATAGTGGTAGTTCAGCTGCTGGTTCAATGTTTACAATTGCAGAAGGCCACAGCTATCACAATAGCTGTATCAGGATTCAGCTTTAGGTCTGCAAATCTGTTTCCCTTGTAGAGGGAAAATGCAAACTTCTTTGTTTTCACATACTTTCTTGTCATTAATTCTCAAGGGTCAATTTGGGGATCCTGAAAAGAGAAAAAAGTTTTGATTGATTGAGCCAAACATTCAGCAACACCAAACTGATCAATTCAAAAAAGCATTCTCAATTATTTGGGGTTGAGTTATGTTCAGGTATAAAGGCTCTGCTGAAGTATTCCAGCAAAGTCTTTTTCTGACTGTACCAGCTAGGCAAACCTTCAAAGATGACTTTCTGAGAAGGTTATGTGTACACTGTGCTTGGCTGGTTTGGTTTACAGCTTCTTCTTTCTTACAGATTTTCATGCTGAAGGGTTTTGTAGTTCCAGCTTTATAATATAAGGAGTGTCCTTGTCATGAATAGTTGAAATGTGGCCAAGACACTGTGTCCTCCGAGAGTGTGCTCTTAAAAAAAGTTCTGTCCTAATTGCTGGTGATGAGACAGGGAGTTGATTTGAGTTCTTTTGTAAATTTTGACTCAGAATGATTGTTAAAAAAACCCAACAAAACAACCTCAAGCTTCAGCAGTAGAAAAACAAACACAGTGTGAGGTATAAGGCTGTAATTCAGTGAACTCTTTAGAAAGGGCAGTAGCTTCAATTAGTATCTAATTGCTTAAAAAAACATAAGGCATACACTATAATAAGCCATTAAAATGGGAAAAATCAATATATGTTGAGGTTGTTCAGCCAGGTCAAGGAAGAGAGGTTGCTTATGTAATGTTGATCTCTTTCCCACTGTGACAGTACTTTGTGTGTTTAGTTATGTAGCCTCATTCTCTTTCTCAGTAAAACTTTAGAACTACCTAAGGTAAGTACAGGCATCACTTCTTGTTTGGACTACAGAAGACACTGCTGCACTTCAGCATCCTGAATTCTACAGTTCAGTGTGTGGTGAGAATTGATCAAATGGTCAGACCATCTAATGTGTGTGTTCAAGGGGGTGGAATTAACTGAAATGACAGATGCAGACCAAACAAGACTGAGGTTTTGGTGGAAGGGAGCGAAGCTCTGACTATTTTAAGAGGTAATCTTAGCATCTGCAGGAGTTATTGTTAGTTATCAGCAAAACTATCGAGTAGTCTGGCTGTCATTGATTTTTTCAGACCTACATTATAGAGGCTGTATAATCCTACCTTGATTAGATGAGTAAGAATGTGGCTGTTACATCAGAAAGATTCAACAAGTCTGTATGAGTTTAAAGTTTATCTCTGAATTAATAAAGATTATGATGTCTCCTGGCTGGAGATCTCAGCAGTAGGTGAAGTATTGATTGGACACGAACACCTCCCCTCTCTAAGAGGGCATCTACCAGTCAGGCAGGGGGACAGCTTTCTTGGTTTTTGTGTGTTAAAGAGCATTATTTTACAATATAATATTAAGAAAGTCAACAGTTGTCATATTTCGAGAATCATATCCTTAAGTTTTGTACCAGAAGTGTAGCCACACATTCTGTTCAGTTCTTTGTGTAAGTTTGGATCCACCAACACTGAACTCTGTCAGTGGTTGATCAGTTAGTCTTTCATTAATTCAGATGTTTGAAATACTTCCTAGTAAGAAGTTTTTCAGGTTTCTTTCTGAGTGTGATGTCACAGAATCCCAGAACTGCCTGGATGGGAAAAGCCCTTTGAGCTCATCAAGTCCAACCATGAACCCAACACTGACCAGTCCCCACTGACCCATGTCCCTCAGCACTGTGTCTGCACGACTCTTCAATCCCTCCAGGGATGGGGACTCCACCACTGCCCTGGGCAACCCCTTCCAATGCCTCAGAACCCTTTCAGCAAAGAAATTCTTCCTCACATCCCATCTCAACTGCCCTGGGCACAACTGGAGCCCATTTCCTCTTGTCCTGTCCCTTGGTCCTTGGTTGAACAGACCCACCCCCACCTCTCTCCACCCTCCTTGCAGGGACTTGGACAGAGCCAGAAGGTCCTTCGGGGGTGGGGGGGAAAGAAAAGAAAAAAAAATTAAGTGATCCTCATTTGGTTGAAGAGCTTGGGAAATGTTTTCTGTTCATTGACACAACTGCATCATTTCCCAGTTTCTCTGATGCTGCCAGCCCAGGCTCCCACTTGACCTGGTCAGGTCAGCAAAAGAAACTTGAGGAACTGGGAATCTGCAGAGTGTCATCGGGGTGCCCGCGTTCCTGAGGGTCAGGTACATCTGCTGGTGGTCTGCTGCGTGACCCACGCTGCGTGACGGAGCAGGGGCAGCTCTGGTGGGCATCAGTAACTGCTCGTGCTGGGGTGCAGGGGGGGGTTACCTGCTTGTGTCTGAGAGCAGCAGAGTGTGTTCTTACCCTGTTGCACCTGCATTAGGAAACCCTGTTGAGGTTCCCCTGGCAGGCCAGGCCAGGCCAGGCTGACACCACGTGTTTTGGCTGGCTCTGGTTCATGGAAGAGTGCTCCTCACACAGAAGGAAGTGTCCCTGGCTGCAGCTGCAGCATGCTAATTAGGTTTTCCTGGAGTAACAAAAGATGTCTGCAAGGTTAGTCTCTCCCTGTTACTCCTGTTGGTCAGGAGTTGAGGGCTGACTCCAGATTTGTTTTACTGCATACAGAGACAGTGTGTAACGTTTTCTGGTGTGCCTAAATACCATTCTGCATTATGTTCTAGGTAATCATATTCTACCTGATGAAGATTTGGCTTCTTTTCATTGGAGTTTACTTGGTCCAGAACATCCACTAGCTTCACTTAAGGTACACATTTGCTATAACTACGAACAATTAAGCTAAAATCAATCATCATGGTTAATCAGGGCGGTGTAATGGGTTGATTCACAGCAGCTCTGCAAGGCTCCATCACGCTCTGGTGTCTCAGTCCCTTGCTGTTGACTGCAGAGGATACCTGGGGTGATTAGCCTGATGAGGCTAAACTTAGCCTTTGTGATCCCCCTCAGTGCCCTTCAGCTTCATGAGCCTCATAACTTCAGTGTGGTTTGGCTTTGAGAATGTATTTGTAAGAGGAGAATTTTTTGTGTAGTCATGTTTCTTCAACTGTCAAAAATAATTAGCTGAATGTCTTCCTACCATTATTTTATTTTCTACTGATATGAGTTTGTGTCTAATAGTCAGTTTTATGTGCTTCTTAAAGGGTAAATATGCTAGAGAACAGGATGCAGAAGAAAGCTAACATGGTCTTCAGTGGATTTTAATATTTTTTTTGAGACAAGTAACTCATGTTTGATGCTCTTGGTTTGCAGTATGTCTTGTTCTGCTGCTTCACCACACTTGCTTTGTGCATCTGCCAAGTAGACAGCTATAAATGGGAAACTGGGCACACCAGAGAGTGGGATAATAGTGACCTTTCGTTCTCTCTGCCACGACAGACCTATCTTTTTCCCTGTCTCTGAAGGTGTACCATGCAGCAAATTAGTTTGGTTTTTGTAAATTTATCTGTAAGACTGTTTTGTTATATCTATGACAAAAATAGGTGGGGTTTTTTTCCCCTTCTGTTGCAAAAGTTTATTAAGCATTGAAAAATTGTAACTTATTTTGCTGAAGGTAGAATTTAAAAACAGATTCAAGATTTTCAGCAGTGTTTAAGGCTTGCATGGGCATTACTTAGTGAGCAGCTGTGACAATTTGATGTTGCCCTCATCCCCTGTTTTGCTGCTGCTCCTGTGTTTAGGAAGGTAAGTGTCAGCACACACAAAACAAAATATGCATGCATGTTTGCTACTTCCTTGTAAAACCTGAGGTGGAAAAGTGAAAGACTGAAAGAATGTGCCTGTATTTTTATTTTTTACCAAAAAGGTTAAAGTGTAGATCATCTCCCAGAGTGACTGGTGACTTTCCAATGTCAGAATACTTTTCTGTGTTTTAGGCTGAGCGGGCTTGTTCTGCAGCCAGTTCAGAATGTGACTTCAGACACCTGGGCCTTCTGAGAAGCCTTTTCAGTACATACTGACTGACTTGACTAGAGTGAAAATTAAACATTTGTCATCTTTCCTTCTATAGGTTTACATTTTCAGTGGAAACACTAACTGGGCTTTGTAGCTGGCATCCTAAGGAAGTGAAACTTGTTTCCTTACAGCCTCACTGGGCTGTCTCAGGCAGTCCTCCCTGTGTTTATTTAATCTGGTGGTCAATGTTAATCAGATTTGAAAGCAGTTCCCATTTGGCTGTTGCAGGCACAGTGAAAACTGATACACTGTTATCAAGTGAAAAGCACCCAAATTAGTGCCCTTGCTGAGGGAAAAGGCTAGCACAGCACAGGGTTTGTTTAATTGCACAACAGCTTGCTGGCCAGTTGTTAACACACAGCCCCAGACTAACCACGGCATTTCTGTCTCCTGGCTAATAATGATGTCAAAGGGAGGGAAAGAAGAAGGGCTAAAGCAACAAGGACACAAGTCTACAGGAAACCAATATTCTTTAATTACTGGTCATGGAAGAACATAGTTTGTTGGTTTTTTTTTCCTTCAGTTTGAGCAGTGCTCATGGATTGAAATTGTAACTTGTTTCAGTAGCTCATTAATTCAATTTAATTCATTTGACATGCTAGTATGTTAGTAATGTCATTACCACTCTCTGTAGAGACCTCTTCTCTTAACTGTAGATGTGCAGAAAGCAATATATCCTTAAAAAGCTGGAAAACATGTTTATATTAGCCACAAGCTTGATAGCAAGAAGTAGTTTCAGAGCAGTTACAAAAAGTGCAAGCTGTCATGAGAACTGGAAATGGAGTGGGGGAAGTTGGTGTGATTGCCCAGGACACTACCCCTGGCCTATATTTACAAACTTTGCTTAATTCCATCTGTTCAGAGCCACTATTGAGTGTTCTCCATACTCAGGAACCTCTAATTCCACACCTCATTCAAATCAGGATTTAGAAAACTTCTCATTGTGTAAAGAATTTAATCCTTTGTATCTAAGACAGTGTGGTGTTGAGCATTAAAGCAAACAGATTCGGTTCCCAGTGGCCTGATCTGTTGCTTGTTGGTGGGAGCTGTGACAGTTAATAATGCACAATTTGTTTTCTGCTTTCTTTCTCAGTCTTTTGTTATGACACAGCAAAATGGTTGCTCTTCCTACAGGAGAAGTTTTACCAGTTCACCAGTTAAAAAGTGTAGCTTAGAAAAGAAGCTAAGATAGAAAATTGGTGTTTCTGCTCAGGTGTCAACTTAGTGAGGTGAAAAAAAGCAAAACTGAGGAATCTGTGTGTCTTTAATAAAGAGAGACATGAGAGTGTTGGGTTCATTTAGGAACAGCTGAGTAGAAATGGGGAAAAGGAAGGGAGATGGATACCTGAATGAAGAATGATTATACATTACATCATTTCACATTGAGATGGAGATCAGGACACCCTCTTTACATGCTGGATAAAGTGCCATGCCTTTCAGGGGACACCAGCAATGACCATCAGCTCAGCAAAGCTGGTAAAGTTCTGTGGACAAACAGAAATGGAGATATTTGAATTGCTGTTTCTGTGAAAGGGGAAAAGAATCAAAAACTGACACTGCAAGCTGTTCTGAATCAGGGACAGAAAAATCCCCTAGATAATGCCTCTAATAAATATGTAGACCTGTGCTTGTTCCTGTTAACTGACTGAGAGCAGAGTTCACTGAAATAACCACCTGACTCAGAATTTAAAGGACTTGATACACTTCCTGAGTAATAATTTGACTGCTAGACCTTGTTTGGAACCTAGCATTATCCTACTTTTTATTTGTGTGCTTTGGGATTTATCTTTAAGACAGAGATAATGTGGTTCTTTATTCTGGGAAAGCTTGTTGCAGCATGGAGCTTCAAGATCAGTATATAATACCAACAGTGTGATATTAGGAGGGCAGTTCCTTATCTCAGGGATGAATTAGTATCTATTAGGAAGCACGTACCACCAAAGAAGGGCTGAGTCTTTATTCACAAGGTAACTTTAGAAACAGCTCTTAAAGCAATCTCTCTTTTTGGAAAAGAAGAGTGTGCAGGGAAACTTGAGATTGCCATCTTCATTTTGCAGTGGATCATCGTCCCGTTGGGGTGCTTCTGAAGGGATGGATTCCTTGGACTGTGTTTGGCAAACTCTTGATATTCCCACCTTCATATTCCCACCATTCAATATTCCACATCTGGTTTTACCTGGCAAAATGAGTTAGCTAATCTCCCTTGGTTGTTTCATCCCAGTAGAGAGGCAAAGAGAGATGCTTCCATGAAGCAATCCAGAATGTGCAGGTTGGGCTCCTTCCCTGAATTGCTCTAGGAAATTCCTGTATTCCTCTGTTGACTTCAGAGGTGGCTGCCAGAGGGAGAGTGATGTGCTAAGTGGGTGCTTAGGTAGTTCGCTGCTGCTCAGGTGGTGCTCTTCAGGTTTGTCTGGGGTTTTTTTTGATGCTAAGGGTCATCATAACATGGTGCAGGTCAGAAAGGACCTCGGGAGGTCGGGCAGTCCAACCTCCTGCTGAAAGCATGGTCAGCTTGAGGTCAGAACAGGTTGCTCAAGGCTTTGCCTAGACTAGTCTTGAAAATCTCCAAGGCTGGAGACTGTGCAGCCTGTCTGGGCAGCACGCTCCATGATTTACCAGCCCCAGAGGTAGAAATGTTTTGCCTTGCACACAGTCTGAACTCCTCTTGTTTCAGGCTATGTCTGTTGTGTCTCGTTCTTCCACAGCACGCCACTGCGACGCGCCTGGCTCCGTGTGCTTGATAACCCTCTTGTGTGTGTTGGAAGGCTGCTGTTGGGTATCTCCAAAGTCTTGTCTTTGCCAGGCTGAATAAGCTCCATTCCCTCAGCCTCTTCTTCCAGAGCAAGTGCTCCAATTCCTTAGCCATCTTCAAGGTCTTCTGCAGAACTAGCTCAACTGTTTTGACATCTGCCTTGAGCCCAAACCTGCGTGCAGCGCTCTAGAGTTCATCTTACAAGCACTGAGGAGCAGGATCCCTCGATCTGCTGGCTGTGCTCCTGCTGCTCAGCCCAGGGTGCAGCTGGCCTGCTCTGCTGGCTCATGTTCAGCTTGCTGTCTTCCAAGAGCCCCAGATCCTTTTGGCACAGCTCCAGCCTGCACAGTAGCCAGGGCTCATTCCTGCCCAGGTGCAAGACTTGCCTTTGTAGTTGTTGAGTTCCTTAAGGTTCTCATTGGCTTATTCCTGACTTGTCTGGGTCTTTCTGGGTGGCAGCCCAGCCCTTGGCTTCGTGGTGGCGTGCAGGGTTGTCACGCAGGTTGTCTCGTATGGAGTCTGTCTGTACCATGTCTTTGGCATGTTTTTCTGCTCTCCACTTTCTGGCATCGTTTTTTTTCCTCTGTTTCAATTTGGTTTTCTCAGAATCCCATGTGTATAAATTGTTAGCAAATGTTGTGTGTGTTCTTGTTACCATCAAGGCATGCAGTAAGGAGAAAGAGGTCAGTTTCCCAGGCAGGATGGAGGGACAATTTCTAATTGAATAACCTGATCTTCAGGGAAGAGCTGAGCTTTGCTGGTGTCAGAGTATTTTAAGTCATCCAGGGAACTTCTTACCTCTTCAGAAACGCTGTCATTAGATCAGATGCGCTGTAAGCTCCTAAGAGGAAATGTTTTTAACACTCAAAGGCTGATACAAGATCCAAACACTTTGGATGCAATCTCTAACAGAAATTACTAGATAAAAATAACAAAGCCCAGTCAGTTTGTTGTGGTATTCTTCATATCTTCAGCCTTTTCTCTTGCCAGTGGAAGAAAAATATCCCCTATATGTCACCTCACAGTAACTGAATGTTCTAACTCTCTTTTTTTAGTGGTTTGAAAATAAAACTAAACTGATTATCTGTTTCCAGCAGGCACAACAGTAAATGCTGGTACTTGTGTCGATTAGCTTTTAAAGGCTTCACTTCCTGGAGACAGTGAGCAACTGGAGTCGTCCCAGAATTCGTGAGCTTTTCCTAAGTGTAGCTTAGATACCTTCTACAGTATCCTAATAATCCTGTGGAGTCACACAGATATGAGTTGATTCTCTCTCAATAAAGTATTTTTTCCAAGTTTATTTTGTCAAAACCTAGATATTTTTATCTTGTAGCTTCTGGGCTTGCAATGTTGTCCTCTCCCTCTCATCTCAACAAATACCTATGTAGAATTAATTACCTTTCCCCACTTAATCTTTTCAGAGTGCATTGATGGGTCACTTGTGATTTTTGTCAGTTGTCTGTCATGAAATTGAAGTGATCCTTGTACAAGGAGCAAAGAGATGGTGCCTGAGCACCTCCGAGTGTGTGACCCACCTCCGTGTTTGCCTTTCCAGAACTGATTTTCCAGGTTGTTGCTTGTCTGAAACTCTTCTGTAGAGGATAAGGGGAAAAAAAATAGCTTCTAGGAAGAAATCTTTTCTAATGAGAAATTGGTAAATATGATTTTACTCCGAAATGCTTTGTGTGCAACTAAAATAAGTTTGAACCATGAACACGTTTTCTGTAACTTTTGCTGTTGTCTTAACTTTTCCCGTACCTAACACAGAGTAAGGCTTAGCCTGTGTTTTAATGCACAGAATATTAGAAATATTATTTATGATTCAAATTAAGATCTACAATTTTGGATTTCTGGAAAGTTCTGAAATGAAAATAAATATTTTCTTCTTTAATACCAGGAAAGCACATCATATTTCTGTTTTTCACTTCTGGCTTCTGTGTAGTCATGACATTTTTAGTTTTGAGGGTGTTCTCACATCTGGACTCGATGTCTTTGAAACAGAATAGAAGAAAATACAATCCAAATATCTGAAATGTCTCTAAATCTGCAGTTCATACTTTCAGAAGGTGTCACTTGAGGAATTAAGAATAAGCTCCAGCAAGATCTTTAGGCTGTTTGTTTAAAAGCATCTAAGCTGAGGGCGATACGCACAGGAAGCACCGAATATGTCTCACTTGAGCTTCGTAATTCTAGGGTCTGAGCTGAAAATTACTGCTGGAGTGATGTGATGGCTTCTCTTGATGCTAACTGCTTATGGTTTATTAAATATACTGTCTTGGAGCTCACATAAAACTAATGATAGGTTGCTTACTCCTTTCACCCACTGAATTTTCAAGCAGAGATTGCAGAAGCACTTAGGGAGTGATGCTGGGTTCCTCCAAGGGCTCTGCAGAGAGCACATCTGACATGGCACAGCCATGTTGTGATTCGGGCACTTGAGAGATGTGTAATTGTTACACGTACCAGTAAAATGGGAGGTGTTCATGAAACAACTGAGATTAGCAGTGATGAGAAAATCCATTGCTTCTGCTTGCAGATTGGGTGCAGAGTTTTATCAGCAGTATTTGTGACTGTGATCACTCATTTGTGAATGTGATCTATATTTAGTATTTTTCTATATATTCAGAGTGCACACTTGTGAAAATTTTGAATTTACTATCTGAAGTAGAAATAATTGCCATGCTACTGACTACACTACACAGAAGTGTTCTTAATTTAGGCTCATAAAATGCGGAGCTCATCTCTGGTCGAGAAATGACCGGGTGTGACCAGCATGAATATCGTGACATTTGTAAAAAAGCAGACATTAGGAGAAGGAAATTAATAAAAATAGGAATCTGGGCAAAAAATCCATGGGCTAAATAGGAAAAAGGCAAATAAGGGCAGGAAAGAAAAGAATTACCTGTGATAAAGTCCAGATTAGAAAAAGAGAGGTTGTGATCCAGATTTTGAAGTTGCAAAGATAAAACCAATGAAGTGTTAATCAGAATTTTGCATACACATTTCTGACAAGGCTGGATTGTAATATTTCCTAGTAAAGTGGTACCTCTGTGTAGAATGCAAACATAAAGATTTTTCACATTTTCTCATCTCTTAAAAACCAGAACTGTTAAATAATAATCTCTCGAGTCTCGAATCACTCCATTTTGCAAACAGGCAGGTTAAAATCTGTTAAAGCAAAAACTTCAGCTGCCCTGTAGGCATAGGTGGTGTGCTTCAGAATAGTGCAGGGGTTCCAGGCAGCACTTTGAGACATTCCTCTGGCATCCTCTGAAATTGAGGACACCTATTTGCAGAGCTGTTTCCCGCCCCTCCGAGCGTGCGCGTCGGGCAGCGCAGGGGGAGCGCCACAGACGCTGCCTGCGGGGGAGCAGCTCCTCGGGGCCGGCCGGGAGCTCCGCTCACTGCGTTCCATTTCACAGTGGTCCGTGGTGGCTGCTTGCCCTGCAGATTCTGTGCCCCACAGAGGGTCACACGGGGCATGGAGGAGCAGCAGTTCCCACAGTCACACACTCAATAATCCTGGTTTATTTTCAGGACTGTGGGTATAGGAAGGGACTATTGAGGGTGTTGGGTTGGAGGTCCAGGGTCTCCAGGACGAGCCAGTTCCCCTCCTTTCTCCATGTGGACTCTCTTGACCAGCAATGAGGCCAAAGAACTGAGTGCAGAGCTTCCTGGTGCAGCACATCCATCTGCAGCTGCTGGTTGCCAAACTGCAGGAGCTTCATCCATAGAGGCTTTGGGCATTGTCCCGCAAAGTTCTTCCAGCTCTTTCCTCTTCATACAAAGAGAGGGCTTTTGCTGCAAGGTCCCAAGTGATTCTTGTCTTTTCACACCCATGGCCTGAGTCAGTGACCAGTGGATCAATGGGAGCTCATTGTTTCCATGCACAACTCACACTGGATGGTAGAACATCAGTTACTTCAGTGTTGGAATATTGAAACTATTTTATCAATGGAATTATCTTAAGAATTTCCTCTGTGTCTGCAGAAAGAGTAACCAGCCATATAACCATGCTGGCACTATAGCAACAAGAGAAATCCATACATCATTCTTTGTAGATTAATAATATAAAAGAAATAAAAATAATCTGTTGCCTGAAATGTTATATATAATGTGAAGCTATATGAATATATTCTACTACAGATAATGAAATACACAAAATTTGAAATGCTAATTATTAAACTATATAGTCTTCAAATAATGATTTTTAGTCCCATTTCTGTAGAGTCTCGAAAATTAGTTTCCTTGGGATATTCTTTTTCTCCATTTGTTTTTCAAATCCTCTTTTTTCTCTGTACATAGAGATCTTCCTGTTCCCAGTGGATCTTTTTGATCAATCCTGATACCACTTTACATTCAGACTATAAACTGTGTCAAAATATTTTCTGACATGCAGAGATATATGTGTAAGAGGAATGTATCCACATTAGATAGAGCATTTTGCTCTGGAGGACATGTCCAACCAGAAAGCAGTAAAATAATTAGCATTGTTGACTTTGTTGTTGGAGCTGATGTTTAACCAGCACATATTTACACAGAAGTGAGGTTTCACATACCTATACACACACTGCAGACTGAAAAGACGTGAATCATTGTTTAAAGTGAAGTCTTAAAACCAAGGTGGAAATCCCAAAACATGTGATACTAAATCTGGCAATATGGAATTTATTTAATGTCTTTTCAATAAATAACCTGTTTAATTCTCTGCTGTGCCTCTGAAGTGTCTTGGGCACGCTATTTCATGCTGGCATGTGTGTGTGTTCGCACAGGTACGTGCTCACCAGTTAGTTTTACCACCTTGTGACGTAGTGATCAAAGCCGTAGCTGACTACGTCCGGAATATTCAGGACACCACTGATTTGGATGCCATAGCAAAAGATGTTTTTCAACATTCACAGGTAAAGTCTAAAATAAAATATTTTGGGTGGGGTTTTTTTTTTTAAGACAATTTGTGTTCAAGAATTGCATTCTATAAAAATAGTGTTTGGCATCCGTTGATAATAGGAATCTGTTGGTATGTGCTGTGTCTTAGATACTCTGATTTCACTTTCCACACTTTCTAAACATAAAAATACTGCATTTACCCTCAGTGCTTTAAGGTTAAATTCTTGATAACCAGAAGGGTTCTGTAGTCTGGCTGTGTGTGCTGTCATTGGGAATCAGTTGTACATGGAATCGTGTTTTCAAGCTGTATCCTGCCAGGGTTGTCGCGGTGTTGGCTGTGCTGGGGTAGTGCTGTAGTCCTCGAGGGGCCGTGGTCACTAAGACTGGCTGTGACTGGCACAGGTTAACTTCTCCCCAGTGCAGTGCTGATCTATAGGTGACACACCTGGATTTGCTCCTGACAAATCTTTTCTGTTTTATTTTAGTCTAGAACAGATGACAAAGTTACTCGATTTAAGAGAGCAGTTGCTTATTACTCAGCAACTAATAAACCTATGCCATTTCATCCACCACATTACCTAGGTAAGTAATCAAAGAAATAAAGCTTTTCATTTTAACTAAAACCCCAGATAACCCTAAATCAGAATAGTTTTATTAGCAGGATCTCATAGAAATGTTTATGTTCTCTGGCAATTTCTGTTGGCCCTTGAGTATGAGGTTTCAAAAGAACATTTTCACAGGATGCATGCAGAGTTTCTGTTCTTTCCCCAAAAAGAGGAGAGCAGTCGGGCCCCTGAGCACCTCTTCACTGGTGCTAGCATTGAAATCCCTGAGAGTATGGTGCTGTAAGCAACAGGGCTCTGGTCACCGCTTCCAGTCATGAAGACAATTTCTATTTCATGAAACACATTTCCTCTTTCTCACTGAATTTGTCTGACATGCTTTAGAAATCCCTTCATAGTCTTTGATTTTTTTGATGTCATAACATACCTGTGTAAATTGCAGCCACACGTTGTTCTGGCGTTGCAGATTATTCTCAAGGCTTACAAATTAACTGTAAGATCCCAGGATTTACTACACATACCTTGTTCTTAACACTGAAACATCATTTGAGCTGAAATTTTCTAAAGATTTTCAGTTACCATACTGCTACACTAATACAGATTTTTCCTTCTCTTTTTTTGGGGGGTGAGGTGTCTTTATTTACAAAGACCTGCATTAAAGAGCACTGAGGCTGCTCTAGGTCAGATCTTGGAATGATAGAACGTTACCAGCATTATGTGGCTGTGCCAGCTTCTTCGTTATGACATCTCTTGGGCTTTTTTTCTTTTAAAATTCCTTTGGTTTCCAGATAGAATAGAAATGTGCAGTAATGAGAGATACAAAGAACCTGAGAGAGGGCGAGACAAGTAAAACAGACTTCACAAGCTACTTTTATTTTTACTAAAAAAGTAAAAATGAATAAAACTGATTTAAAGGCATACTGGAAAACAGTATTGCTAGCAGAACAAGAATTAATAAGCCATAGAAGCAAAAGGATAAAGAGAGATTAAAAAAAAAAGATAAAAATATTTGTGTCAAATAGTGTTTTAATGAGTGTTTGGTTTTCTTCCTGATTTTTTTTTTCTCTCCTTTTCTGCTCCTCCCTGTTTGCAACACAGCAGCCAGACCGAATCAGTTTGGTATGCCTGGGATAGTGCCACCATATGTTCCTTCTCAGATGCTTAACATTCCACAGACCTCACTACAAGCAAAACCTGTGGTAAGTGTAGCCCTCTGCCCTCCTCCTTGGGAGAAACCTGCTGTGCTCATCAAGTGAAAATCTAGGTGGGAAAGGTGTACGTAGCTTTCTTTAGCATGGGCATTCACTGGTTGAATTTGATGTCTGGAACTCTAGTGATGCTACAGACTCTGGCAGAACAATTTCTGTGGATGTCCAGGATGGCTGAGATTTAAGGTCTACATTTGGAAAATGCCACTTGATTAAATAATGTGTTTTGTTTTAAAAGAGAAGTCTTTTTGTTCCCTTCACTTAAGGCAGATCACTTTCTTTTAGGCCCAGCAGATGTCCAATCAGGGTGGGGCCCAAGGTCAGGGTCCATACCCATATAGTCTCTCTGAGCCAGCCATCACCTTGGAAACAGGTGGAAAAAGTCTTTCTGAGCAGAACAACTACAGTAACATTCCTCACGAAGGAAAACACACACCACTGTACGAACGATCCTCTCCAATAAATCCAGCCCAGAGTGGGAGCCCCAACCATGTGGATTCAACCTATTTTCCTGCCTCTTCTACATCTTCCTCCTCCGACAACGATGAAGGCAATGGAGGTGCAGTGAAGTAAGTTTTATTCATGAGGATGTTTTCTTACTCAGCTGCTGTTAAAATACATTTACTTTCAAAATCCTTCATCAGTATCTTGGAAGTGAGAAATCTGCATATTAGTGATGTGATAGACCTTTAAAATAGGTTTAGATCACTGTGACTGCAAAGACATCCGTGTTCACTCTAGCTGCCTTGCTCCTTAACAAGCAGAAATCCAAAACCAAATAATGTTGGGTGTTTTTCCACTTCTGCCCTTATATTGAAAGGAGAGAGTGAGATCTTAGTAAATGTCATAAAGCCTTTGAGTTCTTTGTATAAAATAAATATTCTTACTTCACAGTATAGTTCACTAAAATTTCAGTAACTAAAAACTATGAAACTTCACTGAGTTTGTAGTGTTTGCCCTTCTGAAATGTTGAGATAGTGTGGCTTAGCAAACAAACCTGGTGTGAGTGTCAGAAACGCAGCGTTTGGGACAGTGAGTCCAGAGCCCTCGCTCACAGGCTGCACAGGGAGCAAAGCTCTGTTCTGCTCATGTGCCCTGTGTACTGCAGTGGTTCTGACTTCCACGAGGTCGTCTGTCTGTCCTTGGCACTGATGTTGTGCAGACTGTGATTTAATTATTGCTTCCTGACCTACACAAAGGAAATCTGAACAGAGGCAGTTGGTGTTTACTTTTGTCTTGTTAGGTGTAGTGGCTGACTGTGAGAGTCAAAGCCTGGGGCTGTAGCAGGTCTGTGATTGCCTCTCAAATCTGGGGTTGTGTATAATGGTATATTTAGATTGGGTGTGAGGAAGAATTTCTTTGCTGAAAGGGTTCTGAGGCATTGGAAGGGGTTGCCCAGGGCAGTGGTGGAGTCCCCATCCCTGGAGGGATTGAAGAGTCGTGTAGACACAGTGCTGAGGGACATGGGTCAGTGGGGACTGGTCAGTGTTGGGTTCATGGTTGGACTCAATGAGCCTAAAGGGCTTTTCCAATCCAGGCAGTTCTGGGCATTAAATTCTGAATGTGTCTGTGATTGTGCATGAGGGCTTGGGCTTCACTTTTTTAATGCAGTCTATCAACTTTAAATATCGTCCTGTGTTTTGCTTAGTAAATTGAGTAAGTTTGCATGGCTTCCATGCAGTGTAGAACTGGAAGTGTACCTGCTTTAGAAAAATCAATAGAAGGTATTTTTCAGCATTTTGATGGTGTTGCCTTACGCATTTTATGTAATAAATTTGTAATACATCTAGAAACTGAAATACAGACTGTGCCATTTATGTTGCCATTTGGAGAAATAGTCTTGTAATTGAGGGAAATTACTTGGCATAGTGACAAATATTTAAAGTTCAATCAAGAATTTTTCCAGCATGAACATTATTTATTCATTGTAATATACAGCTTTTAAATGCAATCCAAATGTTGACATAGTGTAAATGAATATTTGTCAGTATTAAAGTCTCTTCAAGACACCTACAAATTGACGTTTCTAATACATAGCATCCCTTCTGGCCTGTAGTTTCAACAACATTCACCAAGGATTTATCCCATTGTGTCTTAAATGGCACTTTAATTCCATGTTTTCCTTTATGTTGTCCTTCAGCCATGTCAGTGGGAACAAAATAGGCTGGGAAAAACCAGGAACCCAGACAGAAAGCCAAACGCGTGGAGAGCTGGGAGACCAAACGAAGGTAATTCCTCAAGTTCCAAATGGCACAATTTATTATTTTGTATTAAAGCTTTACAACAAACTCTGAGTAGAATTTTCAGTATTGATCTGTCAGATTTAGTGTAAACATTTACATGTTTTTATGAATTACAAAACAATGGCTTTAAAGTACAGTAAAGGTTTTCCAAGGAATATTGTAGCATATACATTAAAATGAAAATTAAATAGGATGTGTTAGAAAATATTAGGTCGAAAATGGAAGGAAACCAACACACTTGTTTAATCCTTAGCTAAGTATCTCATCCTTAGCTGTTACTCTCTGTGTTTACAGTAGTGCATTATTTTGGTTTTTATTAAAGAGTATAGCAATCTTCAGTGCTTGTGGGTTCAGAGTCTGTGTCATGTAGCCTACAGCGTGGTGAGAGCAGCTCTACCACACAGTGTTAGCCACAGGCTGTTGCAGGTGTCTGAAAGCTCAGCTGAAGAGTGGTGAAGTAGCTCTGTGGGACCAGTTAGAAGCTATTGGTACTTAACTGAGTAAGGATGGGGTAACCGAGCCCATAAACTATCTTTGTCAAGGTAAGGACTTAACATTCTCCTATTAAATGTCTTTAAGATGTAAAACTATTGTCAAATTAAAGAGTATGATGGTTCCATATTCCAGGTGTGAACTGTTTGTAACGAACATTCAGAGCATTTGCATTTGAACTCTATGATGAAATGTACACCAGCTCTGAATTTTGTGTCCAGAAAAACCAGTCATGAGCTACTTGTGCTGTAGACAAACAGAACATTTTCCCTGTACCTTTGGCTTAGAAATTCCAGCAAACTTGGGCTTTGTGCTTAAAATATCAAGCTGCTGATTTCATCCGTCAGTGGTTATTATTTTTACAGACTACGCCCTGTGCGATAGCGGTATCTGCCTGCAGATTAGTCACCAGGGGCAAATGCTAATTGGACCTATTGCATTCCCTTCTTCTCTGGCTGCTGGGCTGTGTGGGAAGCCCTGTGTGTCCCAGCTGCAGCCCTGTGTGTCCCAGCTGCAGCCCTGTGTGTCCCAGCTGCAGCCCTGTGTGTCCCAGCTGCAGCCCCGTGTGTCCCAGCTGCAGCCCTGCCTGTGCTGCCCAGGAGCAGCCGTGCCTCCCCTGGAGCGGGGCCGTGCTGCCCAGCCTGTCTGCCTGCCTGTCTCATACACGCAGATGAGAGCTGGATCCGCAGTGATTCAGCTTTCCCATAGGTGCCTGCATGCAGTCCAGCTGAAATGCATCCCATTTAATGGGTAAATGCTTGTGAGTTTTGCTTGCCCTTTGTTTTTTTTTTGAGTATCAAACCACTTCTTCAGTAGCAGGAGGAGACAGTTGCATCTGTTGAGCATGACAGGGAGGATTATGAGTACATTTTGTAGATGAACTCATTTCCTAGAGAGGCAGATATTAATGATTAAAAAAAATGAAACATTTCCTGAAGATGTCAGCTGCATGAGCTGTGTGAAGTTGTGAGCTGATTTCAGGTGCTGCAGATCTAGCAGAGATCAGACAGGTAGCAGCAATCTTGCCACTCCTTTCACTTGACTTAAATGTCAAAATTCCTTGCTTGTAGTTGTCTCACTGTGATTATACATGACAAAGGTATGCTCATCTCATTTGGGTGGATGTCTGTTACTAAAGAAAAAACAAACAAACAACCTTTTAAATGTGGTAGTTCCTCACTGAGTTTGAGTATCACTGGAGCAGATCCAGGAACAACCTGGGTACTGCAAACCAGGAGAGTAGTCCTGTCATTTGGGGTTTCTTTTCTTCTCCCCTTCATGCCCCCAGGAATCAGCAGTTCTGTAAACTTCTCTTTGTGGACCAATATCACTGACTTTTAGTTGTAGACAGGGGTAGTAGCAGACAGGGACAAGTATCTTTAAATTTATAAAGCGATATTTGATAATATAATACAGATTTAATAGAGTTGTGATAGCTCACGTGCTTATAAAAACATTCTGTGTAAGTATATTGTATTAGAAGTGTTTGGGTTTACAGGTTTTAACCATTTCTTATGTATATTTTTGTTTCTATATAAATAAAATGGAGTCTGGATTTCGAGCTCAATACAACCAATACAGTCTTTCAGGAACGTCCTCTTGGATTGTGTGCTTAAAATGCAATCTGAAAATAATGTTGTCCCTCTGATATTTTGCTGGAGCTTTTGTCACTAGCATACACCTTTCTATAGAAGGTTTTTGGAGGTTGTGTGAGGTTTTTTTTAGTTTACATGCAGGTTTGTGTTTTTCATTAGAGCCTAAAGTGAACAAGCTGAGCTTGTTTGGGGCTATTTATGATGTTACTTGTTCTGTAGGATTTCACAGCTTTGGCCAGTTCTGTTTCAGCTTTGCTTTCAAGGTCTTAGGAAGGATGTGAAATTTCTACACAGATTGTGGAAATGCTCATGCATGATGTACCATCAAGTGAACAAATTAAATTTCAGTCTCAGAAGTTTTTAATATAACAGTTTCTAGGCACAGAACTATTATCAACTCTGTTTAAGCTAAAAACAGCTTTCAGTTTTGAAGGATTTTTAGGAGTGAACTCTACTTTTTTTGGTAGTATCTGTGAGCAATACAACATATAATGCTTATGAAAGGCTTATTCACTGTGAGGTTTACAGTATATTTTTGTGTGTCATATTTTTCCTATAAATTTGTGAACTCCATTTCTAGAAATGGAATGAAATGCCACTTTAATCCTGCAGTCAGAAAATGTTGCCATTTTCTCCTTGTTTTCTTCAGACAAAAGAATTTTGTGTTTAAAAAAAAATTAAAAATTTACAAGGCTTTTGAGTTCAGACACTCTATAGTTTTAATGTCTTTAAATTGAACTGTGTAGTTTTTGCTGCTTTATTTAGAAATGCAAACTGAGAAAAAATGTTTTAATGGAAGTCCAGGTAAATTACAGACTTTGTGTTTGTTAGCTGACACATTTAGTTGGTAGGATCTTGGCAATATTTAGCTAAGAGGTCATTCACGTTTCGTTAAGAGGTCATCAATCCCCCTGCTGTATTGTGCAATTTAAAATGAAAAAAAAATACTGTTGCTGGTAATAAGTTAAAGCATTTCTGTAATTTTTTTTTCAGTAATTTGCTTCTGCTAGCAAACAGTGACTGAAAGTTTAGATTTTCTGTAGCTCTTGTAGCCAGCTTTGGATAATGTATTCTACGTCCTGATACAGCATGATGTGAAGATTCGCTCTTTTCATTGTGGATGAAGAAGGAAATTTGCTGTTTCTCTTGGCTGATCTCTTGTTACATTTCCATACACATTCAAAAGTACTTTATTTTGTACGTTCTGTTACAGGCAGAAGGTTCTTCTAGTGTTTCTTCAGGAAGCCAGGCAGCTGATGTCAAAGGGAATCAGAGCAGTAACCCACAGATCCCATGCCTGCTGTCAATGCCCACCAGAAACCACATGGATATTACTACCCCGCCATTACCTCCTGTAGCACCTGAAGTATTAAGAGTGGCAGAACACAGGCACAAGAAGGGGTTAATGTATCCCTACATCTTTCATGTCCTAACCAAGGTATGACATTTGAAAATTATGTACTGTGAAATAATGATTCCGTAAAGATAATTGCACTTGCATGTAATGCTTTGAGTTTTGATCTATTTTCAGGGCTTCTAATAATTTTTTTTCCCCCTGTTCTCCAACTACTTAACCTGGTCTGCTGCATTGTTCCTATAAGTGTGAGATGACTGTAATTAGGGGTGTTTACTTAAAAAGTTAATCATTTTTCCTGAATATACATAGATATTTTTATATCCAAGCATGTGTGTGTGTGTGTTTTTATATAGAGTCCATTTCCATCTGAAAACTTCTGCGTATGTGCTTTGCTGCCTGTGCCAAGTCTTTTCTATTTTCAGTGTTCAAAAATACTTAGATTGTTTTCCCTCACAAGCTGATCCCTCCCATCCCTGGTAGCTAGCCCTGATAGAAACATAGCAGCTATAAGGAATCCCTTTTGTCTAATCCTAAAGTGTCATTATAGATGAACTTGATAATGTTCTGAATTTTTGTTCATTTTACTTTGGCAGAACATTTCTGATGGCTTTCTGTTTTTTTTTTGATTTGGCTATTTTATGTGCTAGCCCTCAGATACCAGGTAAGCTGCAAGCATTTTCACACAGCCCAAGACTCTGGCTGCTCAGTGTGTCCAGTAACAAAATCTCCATGAATGGCCACATAAGGACACTTTGAAAAGCAGTGGGAGAGCTTCCTGCAGAAACAGGCAGTGACAACCTGCTCCAGCGTGTCTGGAAGCTGCTGAAACCTGCTTCATGGGACCGGGAAGGAGCCAGAGCAGTGGTGTTCCTGCAGACTCTGTGTTTGACTTAATCTAGTCTCAAAAGACTCAAGTTCATTGTTCCTTCTAAGTGCAAACAGATGAGTCCCAGAAGGAGACAACTTTAGTCTTCTCCCTCTTTGGTGTTCAAAGCGCTTAGTGCTGGTTCTCACACGTCAGGCTCGTTCAGGGGGTGTTTGTACAGCATCCAGCGAAGTGGCACTGTCCATGTTCCTGTTCACTTCTCTTCATCTTAAAAATCCACTTCAGGACAATGAGGGCCATAGGTGGGGACCTGAAATCCTGTGCAGCACTGAACTTCGATATTCTTATTGTGTAAGATTACTCCAGCTGCTTTTTACTGGCTTTGATACATCGATGTATTTAGTGTGTGTGTTGGTTTGACCCACAGTGGGACCATGCTGTCCTGCACTCACACCCCCCACATGGTGAGGTGGGATGGGAGACACAACAAAGGGGACACGGGATTAGGATGAAGGACAGGGAGGGCTCACTCACCAGTGATGGTCACAGGCAAAACAGATTCCACTTGGGGAAGAAAAGTCAATTTAATTAATTGCAAATCATCTAAGTAGTGCAATGAGACACAACAACCACATCTCACAACACCTTCCCCCACCCCTCCCTTCTTCCCGGGCTCAAATCACTTTGCTCCCAATGTCTCTACCCTCCCCCCCAGCAGTCCAGGGGACAGGGAATGGGGGTTCAGTCAGGTCACCTCTGCTGCTCTTCCCAGCATGAAAGTCCAGGAACAAGATGTTCCAGAGCAGCTTCCCATGGAGTCAGGGACCTCTTCGGGCCCAGCTCCGGCACAGGGACATCCACAGGCTGCAGAGTCATCCCCCACTCTGGGGATCTACCCCCTCTCTGGCAGCAAGCAACACTCGGGGTCCCAATTCCAGTCACACCTGCCCTCAGGCTCAGCTCCTCTGCTCCAGTGTGGAGTTCCCCGTGCTCTACACGTGGGTCTGTGCTCTGCCATTGAACCTCCATGAGCTGCAGGGACCTCCTTTGCCTTCTCCTGCTCCATCAGGTGAACTGGGTGGGGGTCTTTGTCTTTCCCTCTGGCAATGAAGCTCTCTCTGTCTGTCTGTCCTTTGTTTAGGCCAGTGGTCTTCTGTTCAGGTCAATGACCTCTCCTCCAGGTTCTCTCCACCTTCTTCTTTCCAGGACAGACCTTCCCCTCACCAATATGGATTCCCAGAGGTGTTTCTCTGGTGCTCACTGGCCCAGCCTGGGCTGGGGGGTCTCTGCCTTGGAGCCAGGGGAGCTTTTCACTCTCACAAGGTGGCCCTTCCCCCACTACCAAAAAAACTGGGCCCCCCCTGCCCTGCACACACACAAACCCAACACAGAGTTAAACCTGCCAATATCCTGGTGTAATCACTCCAGGTTGACACTACAGTATTCATTAGTGGGACAGTTTAAATGTTTTTGTAAGTGAAAGTAACAAAATGGAGCACTTGCGTGTCCGTATTGAAGATGAAGACTGATGTTTGGGAGCAGGGCAGTGAAGTCAGGTGTTTCCCAAGGAAATCTTAACACAGTTGAAGGCACAGATGCAGAAAACATGGAGAGTTGCTGCTGCTTTGGGAGAGGATGTCGGAAGGTTCTCTTAATGCTTTTTTTCTGAGAAAGTAGGAAATGCTAAAGCTTGATCTGTATAAATTAAAAAAACCCCTTATTTATACAATTCTCAGTCAGGGTTTTTTGACCAAGTCTTGTATTTTTTACAATCAGTCCCCAATACTGTTTCAAATCCTTGCACCAGAAAGTCAGACTGATATTTTTAGACAAGATGAATATTTTCTAAATAACTCTTTGAAATCTAGATCAGCTTCTAGCTTTCACATTTTTCACTGTGTTTCCATGTGTACTGTTTCACTTTTCAAAGTGTCCATGTTTGAGGATCAATATTGAGGTAATCCTCACCTGCAGATAGTCCAGACAAAAAAAGAAATGGGTGTGATGAAGGAGAGAAAGAGGAAAGCAACAGGGGTGATCAGAGCCTGGAGACTTATTGGAGAGAAGCAAATAGACTGAAGGGTAATCCTGCTCTGGTGCCACCTTCACATACCTGAGATCCAGATTACTGCTGAATCACATTTTTCTTGACCAGATGAGATTTATACTGGAGCTGGATTGAGTTAACATGTGTACCTAAATCCTTCTGTTCGCTGTAACATCTCATACTTCTTTTTTCTGCTTTCTTCCATGCAAAAGGGTGAAATCAAAATTGCAGTTTCTATAGAAGATGAAGCCAACAAAGACCTGCCTCCTGCTGCTCTCCTGTACAGGCCAGTTCGTCAGTATGTTTACGGAGTCCTGTTCAGTTTGGCGGAAAGCAGAAAGAAAACTGAGAGACTTGCATTTAGAAAGAACAGACTTCCACCAGAATGTATGTACTGCAGAATCTGCTCTTCATTCCTCTTCCCTTGCTGTGTTTTCATATGCATTTGGACCGTGATTTCAGTGAGAATAGCTGCTCTCGTCGGTGTAGCTAACGCTGGGGGCATTTATGGCTTATTTGTCCCCATGGATAATAGGAAGAGATATTGTTAATTTGAAGTTTTATTTCCTGTAGTAGTTTAGGAACTATAAAAGTTACCATTTCTGAGCAAGCTCTGGGGTTTGTTTTTTCTCAGGCTTGCAGCAGGTGATGCCAGTTTGTGATGTCATTTCCCAAGTACATGGCAGAACGTGCTGATGGGAAACCTCTGTTCATGTGCATACAAATTCACATGTGTTTTTCTAAAATGAGAGGTGCATACCTTAACTTACCCTGTCTTCTAAGTGTGTAATTAAATGCACTTCAGGGAAATTTGCAAGCCTCTGGCATCTTTCAGGTGTTGGCGTACAAAAACTTGGTTTAAAATCCGTGGAAGTCAGGTGTAATGTGAGTAGAAGCAGACCTGGGTGAAGGCACACAAAACAGATCCTTTTGCTCATTCAGAGGGGTGAAAGTTAATCTTCATATTAATCTGGAAGTTGTCTTTTTAAATCTTCTGCTTCCAGGAATTACTGTCATTCCAGAAAATTCAACCTTCTCCTTCTGGAGTGTTTTTCTTGTAATGCAATGCATATAAGGAAATGATTGAACTTTACAGTAGCATCTTATAAAGGTTAAAGGAATGCTGAAGCATTCAGTGAATGGCAGCAGCAGCAGAAGTGTTTATATAGATAGGAGTCTGCTGTGCTGTCACTAGACTAAATTTAAGAATTAGATATTTAGAATATATGGAAGCATCATTCACGGTCTTCATGTGTAAAAGGAGAAAAATAAGAAGCAGTTGTAAACTTTATATTCATTCACTTTTGTTTTTCCATAGTTAATTGTGGAATGTTTTTGAACATTCATGGTGAAGACAATAATCTCCCAATGATGTTTAAAGAACTGTTTCTTTTAGCCAGTTAGTTTGTGGGGATTAATATTTACCCTACTTGAATAATGTCTCAGCATACATACTGTCACAAACTTCTTAATTCTTTAAACTCACACAGTACAGTCATATTTTGGGTTATGAGGTTATTTCAGGATTAAAATAGTGATGTTATTTGCTGTATTCATTTATCCTCATTAGACTTCTTAAGTCCTTAAAAGTGTACTACAGTATTTGCAGTGGTGGAGTAGCTGAGTGCTGAAGCTCTGCTTCAGTTTTCAGAATGTTTTTATCTGTAAATCTAGAATGTTCTCTGTGGGCTACGGGGGAAACCCGTGTAATCTCTATTTGCTCTTCATTTATACTGCTTTTCCGAGGTTTGTTCTCAGTGGAGGCTAAAAATGCCAGTGCTGGCTTGGTTCCGTTAGGGAAGCTCCAGGAACTGTTGCTGCAGGACACATTCAGCTACTGACCTACTTCTGTCCTAGGACTGACCACACTCTAGAAAAAAAAGTGAATATCTGCCCAAAAGTTATCTGCTTCCCTGCAAAGCTGACAGTGGCAGTAAAGATGGACCTGAGCCAAGGTGCAGGCGTGTGGTTTGGAAGGGCAGTGTTGCAGGAACACATGTGTGGTCACAGAGCAGTAAGAATTGCACAGGCTGTGCAAGATGGAAAGAGAGAATAGCGCCTCAAGCAGCAAGAGCAGCTTCCTCCAATTGATTAGTCACACTCGTTAGCCCTTGCTAACTTCTCTGAGGGCCCAGGCTGTAATGAACTAGTGATGTTGATTCTTCAGTGTCTTAATGTTCTGCTGCTCTCACAGATGAGTAAGTTATGAAGCACAGTTGTTAAGCCAATTATGAGAAAATTTAGGAATTAAGAGTCACTAAGAGAATTCAGAAGTTAATTTCTAAAGAAATGTATATTGTCCTTAAGATTTATGTAGAGAGTTAATTAATATATTAGTATGGAAACTCCAGTGATCTTTGTGCAAACCACAATGAATGCTGGCAACATAACAATTGTGCATAACTTGCACAATATTGCATGCAAGGATTGTAGGAAGCTGTGAAAAATACATAATAAACTGACATGTCAGTATAATTACCAAATATATAGACAGCAAGAAAATGGATCTTTCATAAAATGGATGGCTGCCTGTCTTTTAAATCATTCTTGTTTTTATGTAATGGAAAAGGCAGTGAAAAACAGCAGATCTGTTGGAAGGGGTGGTCAGTGAGGTTCTCCAGTGGTAATGGTCAGCTCAGTAATGCCTTTGCTGTACATGTCCTCATGGCTGCTCCCAGGGGGTATGAAAAGCTGAATCGCAGGGTTCTTGGTGGTGCTTTTGCTGCCGAGGGCACGGCGCTGGCTGCGCTGCCCCTCCCTCCCTCTGAGGAGACAGAGACAGTGTTTGACCTGCGCTTCTCTTCAAGCTCTGACACGGGTTCTTGCCCATGCTCTTTTGAACACATATGTGTAGATGAAGCTCTCTGCCCTTTCCACTCTCTGGAAGAAGGCACACTTGTACAAGCTGTCAGGACTCCTGGTTGTTTCCAAAGGTTTGTTATTTTAATCCCAGCCACCCTGTGATGTACCCAGCTCCAGCAGGGACGTGTTCAGCGGGTGCTGTTTCTGCCAGAAGGAACGCCGCATCTTGGGCAAAATCAGGCATGCTTAGCTCAAGCTGTGCTGTCAGGAAAGATTATCAGGATAAAAATGAGCCTTGATTCATCTGCATTAGCAAGCTCATCTGCTGGTGGTATTGGGTACCTCACCTTCTGTTCATGAACAATACAGAGAGAGAATACCAAAGCCACCTGAGCTGCAACAGGGGCTCTAAGGGGCAGCTTGAGTGTGGAGGATGGTGTCGCTGATGACTTGAGAGCCTGGAGCAGCATTCCCATGTTTATCAAGCAGGTTACCCTAGTGCAGATTGGTGCTGACCCTTTTTAAAGGGTTTGACACCCATAAAGTGTCACGAGCGTGGTGTTCCAAGCAGGTGCCAGTATATTGGGTGGTTGCTTAGGTCACTTGGAGTGTTCAGATCTGCTGATGAGCGGCAGGAGGACGTTTAGTGTGAAAACCAGTATAATTAGCACTGTAGTGTTGCAGCTAAACACTCTGATCCTGGGTGTGGGTTGTAGCTAGTGTAGTCTTCAAGGTGGACATTGGTCATCTCCAACTGGAAGTCCTGGGACAAAACCACAAAAAGTCCCTCTGAGATCCTTGGCAGCTGAGGAAGAGAACGTTTTTGGCAGCAGTCCCAGTAGAGAGTTGTCAAAAGGATAAAAAATGTCCTGGAGAAATCAGTGGATATGGACAAGTGCTTGATTCATCTGTTACATTTACTGCTAAATTTGGGTGAGCAGTTACTTGTCAGCTGATGCAGCTGTGGTTCCTCACCCTCATCAGTCACTGTTTGCCAGTCCTCTGCAGTGACCTTCGTAGGAACCCATTCTGCCAGAAGCATGATTGCCTTTCCCAGAATAACCAGTACTTCACCAAATTTTGAAGCCAGGGTGGGTCTGCAGCATGACCTCTCCAGGTAGCATGTGACTGAAGATGGTATGTTCTGAGAGCAAACTGAAGTACTCTTCTGTGGCCTTCACCTCACAGGGTGGTGGAAGCTGTCATCCTCAGGTGAAAAGCTTTGAACTAAATTCTAAGTTCTCCTCCCCCTCTACTCTGCCCTGGTGAGGCCACATCAGGAGTGCTGTGTCCAGTTCTGGGGTCCCCAGTTCAAGAGGGACAGGGATCTTCTGGAGAGAGTCCAGGGGAGGCCACAGAGATGCTGAGGGGCCTGGAGCATCTCCCCTGTGAGGAGAGGCTGAGAGAGCTGGGACTGCTCAGCCTGGAGAAGAGCAGCCTGAGAGGGGATCTGATCAGTGTCTGTAAATACCTGAAGTGTGGGGGGCAATGGATGGGGCCGGGCTCTTGTCGGTGGTGCCCAGTGACAGGACAAGGGGCAATGGGCACAAACTGGAACACCAGAGGTTCCAGACAAACTGAAGGAAAAACCTCTTTGCTGTGAGGGTGCTGGAGCCCTGGGCCAGGCTGCCCAGAGAGGGTGTGGAGTCTCCATCTCTGGAGATGTTCAAACCCACCTGGACACTTTCCTGTGCCACCTGGTGTAGAGAACCTGCTTTGGCAGGGGGGTTGGACTGGATGATCTCCTGAGGTCCCTGCCAACCCCACCAGTCTGTGATTCTGTGTAAATTTGAATGTTGAAATTTCAAGGTAGGATTGCAGATAGAAAACATAGACATGAAATAGTCCCCTTCTAAGCCTGAGGTCTTTAAATGTGGAATAGATGTGAAAGAAACAGCAGTGAAATGTCTGTGCTCTGTACAGCTGCTGCCTGCTGCTGCCTGCTGCCACAGGGGTTGTAGGAGCTGAGGAGGTGGTCACCTGAGGGTGCTTAAATGGGATCTGAGTGTAGAGTTTTTATCTCCTTGCCTCTGGAGGGGCATCCAAACCAAGAAACTGAGTGTAGCTGGGGGTATCACCTCCATGGGCAAAGGAGGCTGAAGGGAAGAAAAAAAAGAATTCCAAAGCACAAACTCTTGTATGTCAGTTGTCAGTTTGGGATTTTATTGCCACTAACAGATTAAACTGTTCTGCATAGTAGCTTGAGTGTGTTTCCTGTCTGTTTGCCTAGAGAGCTAGGAAGTTCTGGTCCAAAAGTATCTCTTGCTTCTAAAACCTGACTCAAATGAAGTGTCTTTGGAAGCCTACATCACATATATCCTTTTATCTGCTCATGTTCACTGTCCCAGGCCTCAATAAGAAGTGAAACCCGTGTGATAAACTCTGCACGAATAACGGAGTGGCTCTGCTGGCTGTTACATAGCTTGGTGGCATAAAATCTGGTAGCAACCAAAATAGAACATGATTTTGTAGTGAGGCTACCAACTAAATATATCAGAATATTTATTTTCACTGCTGCATGTTACCTTTGTGAACCTTCTCCTGAGCTCTGGGCGATGTAGCTGTAATGCTGGAGTGGTTTTATTCCAGAAAAGGATGAGGGTGCTTTGGGATGTTGTGGAGGTTCTTTTTTTAATCCCAGTCATCACCTTTGCCATGGTTTGCCTGCCTCTAGCTATAGAATTACTTGTCAGGCTGATGTCTGATTGCTGAGGGGGACTGGAGGTGCAAGGGCTGTCCTGGCCCCAGCGGTGACAGAAGCAGAGGGAGCAGGTCCGGGCTCCAGCGGATCTCTGGCTGTAACCTGAAGCTTCACTAACGAGCTCCGTGAATCTTTCCACACTGCATAACTGGGCTCTGAATTCAGAAGAGTGCAAACAAATTTTGATCTGTGTCAAACTTGGGGTCATTCCAAGGCCAAAGGTATCACTGCTCAGTCTTGGCTTTTCTTTCTTCTTTTTTTTTTTGTTTTTTTTAAACTTGCATTCTGTTTTGGTGGCCTTCAGACATAAAAAGGGAGATGATTTAGCAGCAATCGAGAGTCAAACAGTCTTTGTTTTGATGTGGATGAAAGGGAGCTGAGCAGACACAAAAATTGAAAGGCTTACATAATGTTTTGTAACATTTTTACACCAAAAAAACCCAAACCCACCCATATTTGAGATCTCTTTCCATTGCAGTAGTTGAACAACTCCAAGCAAAAATAAGTTTTAAATCTGATTTGAAGAAAATCACCAGGATTATATTGTTCTTAAAAGACCCACATATAGAATGTATTTGTATATTTGTACTAATTTTATTTATCACTGTAGGTTTTTGATCAATAACACAGATATTTGAGGGGAAAATTGCATTTTCAAATTATGTTGTTTTAGTAAAATGTCGTTCCCTTATGTTGTGTATTAATTTGAAAATATTACTGTAACATTCCTAGTGTACACTTGATTTCCTGTACTTAATTTGTAAGTGATCACAGCTGAAAGATGGTCCATACAGAGTTTGAATTACCAATTTGCCAACAGAATCCAGAACACTGGTGTAAAAGTGATGCTTTTTGGTTCAAAATCTCTTGCATGCAAAGTTTTAAATACAGGCTGCTTCTTAACTCCGAATGCTTTCTTCCCTCTGCTGCCATCTTGCAGTTTCACCAGTGATAATTAAAGAATGGGCTGCTTACAAAGGAAAATCTCCTCAAACCCCTGAGCTGGTGGAAGCACTTGCCTTCAGGGAATGGACCTGTCCTAATCTGAAGAAGCTGTGGCTGGGAAAAGCAGTGGAAGACAAGAACCGAAGAATGAGGGCGTTTTTGGCCTGCATGAGATCAGATACACCAGCAATGCTCAATCCAACTAACGTGCCCACTCATCTTATGGTGCTCTGTTGTGTGCTAAGGTCAGTTGTACCTGCAGGGAAAGCAGGATGGGGAAAGCTTTCAGTGCCTAATCTCTCTGATGTACTTAACTTGGTAGTAAACTATGAGTACAGAAAGTGTTAATTCATATTTACAACGTCACTGGGAGAAGGGCGTTGTTTTGCTTTTAGAACGTTGCTGCTGTGAGTCTCAAAAGCATGCTGTGTATTCAGCATTTCTTTCTTCAGTCTCCAGGGGACTGAAGGGAGGAGGAATAAAAATCTTGTGTTGCAGAGGCCACTGTAGCATTGGAATTAGCTTACACTGACTGTACTCTGGGCTTCAGCTTACTAAAAAATAATATTTGGGGTCTCAGAGGCTGTGCTGGTGGAGTTGTAAAGCAGAAGAGAGCGTTCTTCAGAGGACAGCTGCCTAGCAGCTTCTAGGATGCAGAGCTAATGTGAATGGTACTTGGGCTGTGATGTGTTAGGTTCCCTGTTTTCCAATTGCTCATCTGGTTGAGATGATGATAACCAGCAGGTGAAGTATTAATTCTGTACTTAGAGAAAGTCACAAGGTCCAGAATACTTCCCTGTTTAGTTTTCAGATGGAAAATTGACTGAGGAATTGAGAGATGCTTACCTTTTGGAAAGCAGGGATTATCTCAGTATGACCAGCTTGTACCTCTGACAGAATGCAAGGTCAGCATGTTGCATATGAAAATGTTCAGCCATTTTTGAGAGTAATAAATGTAAAATTGTGTTCAGTTCTGTTGTACTTTGTCTTGCCTTTCAAGCACTAAAGCTCCTTTGTTTTTCTCCTCATAGAATGGTAAGTTTACAAAAAATAGTCCAAATGGTACCTTAAAGCCCAGCTCCTCATTCATGTGACAATGTTTCTTTCCTGCAACATGTCATATATAAATTGTTGTTCATTAGAACGTGATGAGGATAAAGTTCACTGACTAGATATTTTCTGGGTAATGTGTTATCTGGGAACTATGTTCACAAAGTCCTTTTACCATCAGTCTTTTTTATAAAGAACATTAATCTTTATATTACTTTATTTTTAGATGTATGAGAGTATTTTAAATTCCCTTTTGGTGGCCTGTCCTCCCCTTCCTCACTGGAAGCTCTTGCAAAACTGGTTCTGAGCCAGTAGCTCTTCCATATGAATTTAGACAAATCTAACCTTCAAATTTATTTAGTGTTTTCCACCTTTTGAACTATTTTTTGTTGCTGCCTTCTGATGACTTCTGATCAAATAAAATGCCCCTTGATTTACCTGTGAAAGGAAGCTGATGTGTAACGTGGGCTTCCTCTGTAGGTACATGGTACAGTGGCCAGGGGTTCGTATCCTTCGTCGCCAAGAGCTCGATGCTTTTCTTGCCCAAGCGTTGTCTCCAAAGCTCTACGAACCTGACCAGCTTCAGGAACTCAAGGTAATTCTTAATTATAACTAACATAATTTGAGAGATTTATTCCCAGCTTGATCCATGCTGATGACTGTAGTGGGTGATGTGTGTGTGCCTGTCTCACTAAAAGCCTTGTATAATTACCTATACTTTCCAAAATATTAATTTTACTATTTTAAAGTATTGCAGAGTCCTGTCTCTGGTTGGATAGATAACTAAAATCTTAAACATATTCTATACTGAAGAACCTTTGCTCACAGTTTCTTAATAATTGTCTCTTGGAAGTTTAAAACAAATGTGCTTCCATTAAAAAGATCTTTTAAAAAAAAATAAAATAAAAAAAAGACTTCCTCCTTGTGTGGCTGTTCTTCAATACTAAGCTGGATTTTTTCCATGACTCAGCATTCAAAAGATTTTTGCAGCTAAGTCTGTCAATGGAGAGACACTTGCATAATTTTCAGTGGAAAAATGCAGGAGAAACAAGGGAAAACAGTTTATTACTACTCAACAGAACTGTAGAACTAATTATTTTGAGGATTTTAAAATTTCAGATCTCCAAGTTTCTATTTTTTTTAATACACTAGCATTATATGAAGTAAATACTGATAGTTAATTGATAGAGTTGTGTAGTGTGGTATCTGTACTGTAACTACAGGATGCTTATCAATCTGTGCAACATCATCTGACTCCAAGGGATTTCCTCACAGTGAAATTTCCTCTTCGAGCCTTTGAGCTACATGAGATTTGGTTTTTTGCTTTTACCATGTTCGCTCTTCAGAATTTGTTCAGAACCTGCTGTGAAGGTTTTATTCTCTGAATAAAATGGTAAAATTTAGTCCTTTTTTTTTTCAAGCAAACATTTTTCTGAATGGAAATAATTTAAGATACTTTTTTGTACATAATGTGTCCAATAGTGTATTTGGTGGCTCATTAAGCCCAGTAGCGTATTTGATAACTGGAAGCTGTGGGAGGTGTTAGGTTGTATAAGGAATGTACAACTGGAAGGGAACCAACTTATCTCCTGTCTGCACTGGTCATCAACACAGCAAAGGAGGTGAGATGCTGATCACCTCTTCATCATGCAACCTCCTGCTGAAGAAGTAATTTCAAACAGTCTTTCAGGCACTGTAGGGCTCGGGAAAGTCTGGTGACAGTTCTGCTCCCAGCAGTGCCTGGACACGTTCTGTCCGTAGCTAAGTCAGCAAGGAGAAGGTGGTCCTTGTTTCCCAGGTTTGTTCCTCTGGGTGCACACTGCAGAGGGGCACAGACAGAAGGAGCACAACTCTTCTAAGAAGAAGCAGTAATTAAGTTCAGGCAGATTTCAGCTATTAGGCTCGTCTAAGGAATGTTTTACCACTAATGCCAAGTCTGCAAGAGTGTTCTCAAAGCCAGCAAGTGACTGTGTTTCTTCTGTGGGTGACAAGCAGAACCTGGCTTGCATTCCTGCATGTAGCACCCTGGCAAGGGCTTCTCAGTCTCAAGCTATAAACCAAATCAGTCTGCTGATAGAAGCCAGAGAAGCACTAATAAACATAAGGGGAAGAAAACAACAGGATCCACTTCGGAATCTATTTGAACTTGCCACACAGCAAGTAGAGAATCCATGTGTTGGCAATCTTAATGGCAGAGTTAACAGAAAAACAAAATCCTCTTCCTATTTACCAAAGAATGAATGCCAACAGCTCAAATGATAAATAAATAAATGCAGTCCATCAGGAGGACATTTATTTGGCCTTTCCTTCATTGCTGAAAGAGGTGTGAAGACGCAGAGATGAAGACGGCTGTAATGAACACCTGATGAGTTCACGCAGGACTGCTTGTTTGCTTCAGCACTTAGGACTGGATTGCTGCTGAGATGGATTACGAGCATGTTAGACTCCTGACAACAGCATTTTTATGTGCTCATTGTGGCTAATTCCTTAAAAGCAGCCTAAATGTAGATGCTGTCCATCAGGAGAATCATCCAGGTGTTTGCTGGAATTCCTTTTCAAGGTGTTCACTAGACGTTCATACTGAAGCCCTGTGTGCTCCTTGGGCCTTTCAGAACCCTGGAGACTGTGGTCCAGAGATGACAGGTGTCTGTGTTGTATGAAGAGCGATAGTTTGTCTTCAGGGAGCCACGTGGCCACCCTCTGCTGAAGGAATGAAGCAGCAGTGAGTTATTCTGTACGTAGCTCATCTGAGGTGACAAACATTGGACTCGGCAGAGTACAGCAGAGAGTCTTGTCAAGTCTCATGAGAACCATGAGAGCGTGGTCCTAGACATCTACCCCAGGCTCTCCTGAAGCTGAGTAGTTGCACCAGTTGGTGTCAGTGGAAACTGGGATGACAGTTTTGCAGGCGAGGCTGCATGCTTCAAAGACCAGCAGTGTGTCAGCCACTTGGCCTTCAATGTCCATTTTCAAAGCACAACACAACAAACAAACAACATCTAGAGGTAGAGATGTTGGCAGAGGTGTCTGTGGGAGTTACCAGAGTCTTGCCTCTGTCTCAAGATTTGATGCAAAGAGGAGGAAACCCCACTGTGAGTACTGGTGGTCTTGGAGATCCAGAAAGGAATTCCCAGAGAAAATATTTTTTCCATTCCAACACAAAGGGCAAGGACAAGGCAAGTGACACAAACAGCATGCAATGTTTTTGTTTAATAGGAATTGTTCTCCAAGTTTATTTTTAAATCATACCTGAAGAGTAATATGGATTATTTCCATCATGCCTGTTGGTTAACTGGAAGATGCAATATTTCATGCAATGGTACCGCTGTCTTCATCTGAAGCAGCTGCTTCTCTTGCTGTTGAAGTCAGACAGAAATTGCAGCTGAGTGTGAACCCAGCTGCACATCTGCAAAATGATCTGGGTACTCTTGAATCCTAAAGGTTGCTTATGCATACAGAAGGTAATGTAGCTTAATTTTAAAATTTAATACCAAGATCTTGAAAATGTTCCCAAGAAAGGGCTGATATTTTCAGAAGTATTTTAGGGAACATTAGTAGTGATATTTTCGTATGCCAGAGCTAAACATTTATTTGCTGCAAACAAATCCTTTTTGCTTCCACCACCAGCTATTATTCACTATTTAATTCTACTTTTGTGTATCTATCCTGCATCCTAAATAAAGCTGTTGTATGCATACACATTACTTCATTAATGAGAGGCACATTCTAACAGCAAAATCTTGAATCAAGCTAATAGAAAATCCATTATAAAGGAGTTTGGAGGGAAATGTACGTGGGAAGAAAAATTGAATGCTAGCATTGAGCTCATTCCTGAGGCTTTCTGCAAAGTATCTCAGAGGCACACGATGGTTTGAAATAAATTTTTGAATGACATTTTCTACTGCTAATTTCCTGTAAGTGTCTTTAAAGCTTTTCCTTGCTAGGACATGCTGTAGCATTGTTTGAAGAGCTCTGTACTGCATGTTTATCAGTGAGCTTTATGCAGCTGAAGCATGCATCGGACGTGGTTTAGACACCACGTGCCACAAATTCAGGACGTGTCTTAAAACTTTTTACTGACTTCTTGCTAAGGAATTGAGTTAAAAGATTAAAGTATTAGAAATAATTCCCTGTGCTTTCTTGTTGAGGAAGTAGAGTTCTATGGTTTTATCTCTCACCTCTAGAGTGGGTGGATGCAAACAACAGCCTTCCCCAGCTGCCGCAGTTTCAACTGATTTTGGTGCGTTCTTCTACTCAGACTGGCAATTACACCTGACAGGTCCGGATGACCTTTTAAAAGTGCTCTGTTTTCAAGAGTTTGGAGTAGCTTGGAATTACAGCTCATTGTTATGTTATTAAATTCACAATTAATTTGTTTTGAACAGATAGAGAACCTGGACCCCCGAGGAATCCAGCTGTCCGCTTTATTTATGAGCGGTGTCGACATGGCGCTCTTCGCGAACGACGCTTGCGGACAGCCCATTCCGTGGGAGCACTGCTGTCCCTGGATGTATTTCGATGGGAAATTGTTCCAGACCAAGCTCATCAAAGCAAGCCGGGAGAAAGTTCCTCTCATTGACCTCTGTGATGGTCAGGTGTGTAGCTTCAGAGGATCAGATGTGCCAGATTTGCAGAAGTGCTGGGTGTGGCTGGGGTTCAGTCACTGCATGTGTCATCTCGTTACTTTTAACAGAGGAATGCGAGGTGAAAGGCTAGGGGGTCATCTTCAACTATTTATTCTCTTACTCTTGTTGGTGATTCAGATGATATTTCACTAGATTTGAAAAAAGTAAACTGGCATAAATCGTAATTTCATGTTTTTTCTCTCTGGAAACTGAAACTGGAATGCAATTGTGATGTAATGAGCAACTGAGGTGAAAACTATCTCTGCTCATTTGTTCAAGTACTGTCTTTTGGGTCAAGCTAGCAAGACTTGGGAAGGACTAAGCTGCAGTGGTTTTATAATGAAAGAAAACTTGTGATTTTCTTCTTTTACAGACTGAAGCAATTCTTACGGTCCTTAAGCTCAAAACTTTTTAATGTTTCTTTCAACCATCTTAAAATACAAATTAATTAGTTTTTTGTTGGATCCATATCATACAAAGTTATTACCTAACTAAAAACAGGAAACTGATAAAAATCAACAGTTTACTGAATGACCAAAACTTTTTTTTTTCCTTTTTGGGACATATGAAATTTTAACAAAAAAGCTTACCTCTTCTTATTTCTGACTCAAGTGACTGTAGATTAAATATTGATGATGGCCATGGTCCCTCTCAGGCTCGTTAGCCTCCAGACATGTTTGAGCCTGTTTACTTAGACTTTGTTTTGCAGTCCAGGATGATTATTCTGTGTGAAGGGAAGGACTGTGTGAAGTGTTCAGGGGACCATAGACAGAGATTTCTCAGCTCCTTTCTGGAAAACCCTTTTAACTTGTAAACTGTTTCTGTGTTAGCGACTTCTGCACTGTCTCAGTGTTCAGACTCCTGTCTCTCTACTAATACATGAAGATTTCCTTGTGAACAGTTCTAATACCATTGAACTGTTAGTAGGCATGCAAGACAGATTAGTGTGATTTCCTAGCTAGCTTCATGGAGTGTTTGCAGTGGTTACCTACTCATCTGTTATTTTGCTTTCTTTGAAGCCACCCCATGTCCCCCCCTCCCCCACTGCTACCAAAACCTTGCCATGCAAACCCAATACAGAAGCTTTATGCAATTCAAATCAGAATTTTAACGTCTCTTTGTGACCTTTGCTTCATTCACAGGCTGAGCAGGCAGCCAAGGTTGAAAAGATGCGTCAGAGCATCCTAGAAGGATTAAATTTCTCCAGGCAGAACCATCCTCTCCCTTTCCCACCTCCACCTGCCATGCCTTTCTATCCAGCTTCTATGTATCCTCGACACTTTGGGCCAGTCCCACCACCTCAGGGCAGGGGGAGAGGCTTTGCTGGTAAGTGATGGGGCAGCGGTGTGAAACGTGTTGGTGTGCAGCCTTACCTTGTCTTTTACATCCCCAAACAACAAACTGATTTGCCTGATTAATTTCACAGGAAAAAAACACATAAAAGCAAGTGGTTGGCATGTGTTGTCGTGTGCCAATCGCTGTATTTTGTTGTTCCTTTTATTAGTCATAGCCTAGCAATATGGAATGTGTTGTATTGCTGTGTATTTCCATCAGGAGTTTTAGTAACTCTGCCAGATCAAAATACTTTTATTGCTATTGTATTAAATAGAAAAAAGAGGAATTGGTCAGCACTGACCAATTTTTAGTTATATGAAAAGGCTCTTATTTGCATTGTACATTGCTTCAGAACTTTTATATTTATAAATATTAATAATGCCTAAATTAATGGACAGTTTTAACTGTCAGAGTTGAAGACAACCTTTCCTCCTCCCCATCCCTCTGTATTTGCTACAGTCATTTAACCATTGGCACCCTTGAGTGTAAATACCAATACAACCACTCCAGGCTGTTTCAAGAATTATTCCCTTTCTCAAAATCTCAAATTCCCTTTCTCAAAACCTCTCCAGTACCAAGGCCCATAGATGTGCTGGTGCTGGACACTGGGGGTAGGATGTTCTTGGGGTGCCACGACTGTAGCCACTGGAGCCAAAAAATTGTCTCAGACCTTTCCATGCACGTTGTGCTGTAGAAGCTGGGATGCCCGTCCCATACCCCGGTGCAAGGCCTGCTGAGGCAGTAGGACATCCTTGGCCAGGGCTTCCTCAGCAGTGGTGGCTTGCAGGAGCCCAGCCTGCAGGAGCGTGGCCCTCCCGCGGCGTCTCTGCTAGGGGCCTTCCCGGATGCCTGGCCCCCTCACAGCTTTTCCCCTGTCTCTCTTTACCCTGGGTCTAACAGGAGTCTATGGCTTCGGAGGCCCTTATGGGGAAACAGTAGCCACAGGTGCTTACCGGGCCTTCCGGGTGGCGGCAGCGGCAGGACACTCCGGAGCCTTCTCTGGCAATGACAGCAACAGGACTAGCAAGTTTCAGGGCGGTAATTATACCCAAACCCCTTTTCTTAGAGCTTCTGGCAACAGCTTCCTTCACTCCACGGTTTGGTCTGAGGCTTTCCTACTGACTGCCAGCTCCCTTTCTCCCTAACTGTCTCAGCTCTCCCTCTCTAGAGCCTGCCCGGGCTGCTGTCCGCTCCGCTCTCCCCAGGTCCCCGCCGCAAAGCCCCCTCGGCCCAGCCTCTCTCACGCCTAGAAACCCTCCTGCAAACACAGGGTAGCCCTAAAACCTAACGAGACAGTCTGTCTCCTGCACTTCAAAACGCAAGGGTGCAGTCTGGAATCAGCTGAACTTTGCTTGAATGTATTCACAGTTATTTTCTAAAGTTTGGGGGCAGTTGAGCTTTTTGCAAACCAGCCCAACCTAGAGGTGACTGGCTCGGTGTTGCTGCCAACCCCTCCTCCGCTGGCATCGCTGTCGGCACGGACACAGGCGTGGGATTTCCCTACCTCCCTGTGTGCCCGTTGCTCGTCTCTTGTACGAGGTGGGACAAGGGAAACCCCTGTTCACTCCAATCCTCCATTTAGGGTAAATTTTTTCCATATATTTAGCTGTTCTTTCTGACCTCTGAGCTTTTATCCTAAGAGCAAACGTACCTCTAATGCTTCCTTGTGTGAATAACTTTACCCCAATAAAAAATGTGCATTTTTGAAGCTGAAAGAGTTGTCCAGGGAAGTAGGAACCTTCTTGAATTTAATCAGTAATTTAGTTCCTAGCATATTAACGTTTGAAGACTAATCATGGCTGCATAAACGCTGTGTTTTGTAACCCCTTCAGTGCTGATGGTCTTACCAGTAACATCTGGCTCAGTTGCACTTACCTAGACTTCTTGAAACATATATTATGCCCCAGGGTTGATTTTTAAGGGCAAAACACAGGTATAAAGATAGGAGCAACTTGAAAAGAAGATACACTGATATTTTAGACAATTGCAAGTTCAGCTGCTTGCTTGGTAAGGGAGGGATAAACCTACCTCTTACTCCCAGATCAGTTTAAACACTTGATTTTTATAACAACTTAGTGTTAGTAGAGATAATTCCGCCTAGTGAGTTGTTTATAGCAATTATATTCTATGTGTCTTATGCTGATATTTGTTGTTCACTAAAAAATGCCTTTAAACCTGCAAAAATTACATCTTCATTAGGAATGCAGGAAAAAAAGAATCTTCAGACAGGTTGTAAAATTTCACTTCAGTTTCTTAGTGCTTATCTAAAGTATATTTTTAATTACTGAAACTGAAGCACTCGTGTAAGATAATTTTTCTTTTCATAATTCATGTCTATTTTTAAGAAGGGGGAAAGAAAAGACTCCTGGAAACACAATGCTTGTGAAAGACTGCAGAGTGAGAAATAATCTCCCAGTATCAAGAGAGGAAACTGTAGATGTGATAAAATCTAAGCAAACCCGTTTTCCATTCATTTCGTAATGTGACCACGATGATTGTGAAGATCAAGGTTTGGTTTTTGCTTTTCTGTGCAGGAGTCCAACCTATTCCTTCTCAGGGAGGGAAACTTGAAATTGCCGGCACTGTAGTCGGCCACTGGGCTGGAAGCAGACGTGGCCGCGGGGGCAGGGGGCCGTTTCCTCTGCAGGTCGTGTCTGTGGGAGGACCAGCGAGAGGGTGAGTGCAATCTCTGCTGAGTGTGCTTTTCATATGTAATTTAGTGATTGGGGGGAAAAGTAACACAGGGAAAAGTTGGAGGCATCAGAAATTGCACACAATGCATTTTAGGACGCATGAGGTAAATTGTACTCGCTGAGGATTCGAGAAAAGCATTTACTTTCATTTTAAAATGTTTTTAATGAGTTATTCAGAGAAGTGTAAGCATTTTTATGTGCAAATAAAATTCCTACTCTGAATCTGATATAGATATAAATAGAGAAAGATGATATATATGCACACACACTGGATTGTTTTGCATAAGGAAATTACTTGGGAGCTTTCTCTGACATAAAATCAGTAAATACATTGTACCAAATCAAAACTATCACAGCATTCAATTAATTTCTTTGTCATAGTAGAACATTTATTAAGTGCTATGATAAGAATTTTAATAACTTCATTATGTAATTCTTCTGTGAAGCAGAAAACACCTGAAGGACATTTCTAGGTTTAATAGTTCTCTGCTACAGTCATGATGGGAGATGTGCTTAAAAGAATATTAATTTCTTCAGCTCTTCCACTTCATTTCACTACATCTGAAATTACAAGTGCACAATGTTTCTGAGAAAGAGATACTCTGTTATACAAATACTTAGTCCTTTACTTTTAAGACTCTATTTTTTCCGTAGGCTTAATTGTTCTGTACCCTACAGAACTGTCTGTCGTCTTTAACTGAGATTGTATCTGTTACAGGAGACAATCCCAAAGTAATGTGATTTATATATTGTGTCTGTATTAAAGCAATAGAGGACAGTAGATGTATTTATGCCACCTTGAGCCAGGAAGCAGCAGTCTGAAAGAATAAGTCTGAACTGCAGAAATTCCTCTCTATCCATTAATTTAATCAAAGGTGTGCTATAAAGCACAGTGCTGAAGTCAGCAAGAGCTGTTGGAGTGCCTGTCTTGGACTGAGTGAGGAAATGGTTGGATCTGAAGTCCTGGGAGAATGGGAGCAGGGGGAGAAGCTGCTCTTGTTAGGGGCAGGGAGAGGTAAGAACAGCAGAAAGAAAGATTTCAGAGTTCAGCAGCAGCAAACAGTGTTGTTGTAAGAGCAGAGCTGACACTTTGAGAGGAGAAAATGTAGGTAGGAAGATTATATTCTCTAGAAAGAGGTTCAGTTGCCAAAACATAAGCACCTAGTGTTGTTTGAGATGCTTCAGACAACTGTCAGCTAAGTGTGCAGGCTGGCAGGGTCTGTGGGACCCCTCTGCTCTTCCAGAGCAGCAGCTGGAGACCAGGGAAATGAGCTGAGGTGTGTGATGAGGCACTAGACTCCTTTAGGTGTTTTAATCTTCCTCCTCAGTTTCAGTGGATGAAATAACATTTTTCACCATTTAAATGAGGTTAGTGTGTGGTCCTAAGTTCTGTTTTTCACAAGAACAGAACATGAACAGGAGAATCTGGCTTGCTACAGAGCTTTGACTTTCCCTCAGCTGAATGCACTGCCTGACACGCTGTTTGTGGAAAGCACCTGGGTAATTGGTAGTGCCGTGCTCAGTTACCTGCTGTCTGACTGAGGCACCCCCAGTGACCATCTGGGGACACTGTCAGGCTCTGATCTGGCTTCTATTTACACGTACCACTGGCTTCCTCCCAGAGTAGCAATGCCTCCATTTTCTCCAGAAGCAAATAAACATTAATGCAAAACATCAGTGGCCAGGAACTAACAGTGGTGAGTGCTACACTGAGAGCCCTCCTTGTCTGGGAAGCAGTCACATCACTGAAGGGCAGTATTGCTCCTGTAAGTACCTTCATGGCAGAGAAATATTCTCCAGCAGTTTGAGTTAGGAGATAAAATATCTGCCTTTTTCTTTCTGGCAGAGGAACTGTCATTGGGCTGTTAGGTTTGGGTGCACATTGTCACCTCAGAAGGACAGGAAGCGTGTCAGTGCCGGATCTTCCTGTCTCCATCAGATCACAACTGATGTTAAATTCTTTACATGTAGAGTTATTAGAATTAGTCAGAAAAGGAAAAACTCCCACAGGCAGCTTATCAGTTTGTTGTGTTGGTTGATACTAAAAACAAAACCCAGTATGAAACACACTGATGTCAGTGTCCCATCTAGAGACAGATGTTTTAAAGATTGGGTTCTGTGCTGGCAGATGCTGTTTCGTGCTAGAGAACACTGCTAGGAAACTGCACAGCACAGTGGCTGCAGTTCCTCACCCGGTCCTGCACATTTCTGTTTCAGCTTTAATCTGTTTTAGCAGAGGCCATCGTGTCAGGCTTGTTGCCACCAGTCTCGTGTCTCTGTGCAGCACTGAACTTAGATGGTGTAAAATTACTCCAGCTGCTTTTACTGGCTTTGATACATCGATGTATTTGGTGTGTGTGGTGGTTTGACCACAGATAGACCATGTGGTCCTGCACTCACACCCCCCACCCAGTGAGATGGGATGGGAGACACAACAAAGGGGGCACGGGATTAGGATGAAGGACAGGGAGGGCTCACTCACCAGTGGTGGGCACAGGCAAAACAGATTCCACTTGGGGAAGAAAAGTCAATTTAATTCATTGCAAATCATCTGAGTAGACATAACAACCACATCTCACAACACCTTCCCCCACCCCTCCCTTCTTCCTGGGCTCAAATCACTTTGCTCCTTATTTCTCTACCTTCCTCCCCAGCAGCCCAGGGGACAGGGAATGGGGGTTCAGTCAGGTCACCTCTGCTGCTCTTCCTGGCATGAAAGTCCAGGAACAAGATGTTCCAGAGCAGCTTCCCATGGAGCCAGGGACCTCTTTCGGCTCAGCTCCCAGCTCCAGCATGGGGACACCAGTGGGCTGCAGAGTCACCCCCCACTCTGGGGGTCCACCCCTGCTCTGGCAGCGAGTGACTCTTGGGGTCCCAATTCCAGTCACAACTGCCCTCAGGCTCAGCTCCTCTGCTCCAGCGTGGAGTTCCCCGTGCTCTACACGTGGGTCTCTGCTCCACCATTGAACCTCCATGGGCTGCAGGGACCTCCTTTGCCTTCTCCTGCTCCATCAGGTGAACTGGGTGTGGGTCTTTGTCTTTTCCTCTGGCAACAAAGCTCTGTCTGTCCTTTGTTTAGGCCAGTGGTCTCTGTTCAGGTCAACGGCCTCTCCTCCAGGTTCTCTCCACCTTCTTTTCAGGGCAGTCCTTCCCCTCACCAGTATGGATTCCCAGAGCTGTTTCTCTGGTGCTCACTGGCCCAGCCTGGGCTGGGGGGTCTCTGCCTTGGAGCCAGGGGAGCTTTTCACTCTCACGAGATGGCTCTTCCCCCACTACCACAAAAATGCCCTCCCCCCACCCCCCTCACATAAACCCAACACAGAGTGATTTCCTGAGTATGGAAATCTGACTGGGCTCCCTGAAGGGCACACCTTCACCTTGTGAAAACATAGCAAAGGGTAGGTAAGCCCTGTTAAAATCTTTGGAAAGAAAAGCCCTTTAAGATCATCAAGTGCCATCATGAACCCAACACTGACCAGTCCCCACTGACCCCTGTCCCTCAGCACTGTGTCTACACCACTCTCAATCCCTCCAGGGATGGGGACTCCACCACTGCCTTGGGCAACCCCTTCCAATGCCTCAGAACCCTTTCAGCAAAGAAATTCTTCCTCACATCCCATCTCAGTTGCCCTGGGCACAACTGGAGCCCATTCCCTCTTGTCCTGTCCCTTGGTCCTTGGTTGAACAGACCCACCCCCACCTCTCTGCACCCTCCTTGCAGGGACTTGGACAGAGCCAGAAGGTCTCCCCTCAGCCTCCTTTTCTCCAGGCTCAGCACCCCCAGTTCCCTCAGCCGGGAACTCAGCACACTTGTGCTCCAGACCCTTCCCCAGCTCCGTTCCCTTCTCTGGACACGCTCCAGCACCTCCAGGTCCTTCTTGGAGTCAGGGGCCCAACACTGAACCCAGCACTCGAGCTGTGGCCTCACCAGTGCCCAGTGCAGGGGGAAGAGAACTTCCCTGGTCCTGCTGGCCACGCTGTTCCACCTGGGCACTCTGCTGGCTCCTGTTCAGCCAGCAGCATACAGCACAGCGCTTTCCTTTTTTTATTCCTTACGTATTTAAATCCCAGTATTTAGTTTCTCATTGCAGAGCAGTTTGCAGTGTGCATGAAAAGACTTTTGTGGCACAGATCAGTGCTGCTCCACTGAGTCACTTCAGCGTAACTGAATTTTTGCAGCCCAGCAGCAGAGGAAGTAGGAGTGCTACAGAACAGCTTATCTCCTCATCAAAGGGCTTTTTGTACAGCTCACAGGGACCTTGCTGGCATCTGGGAATGGTCAGGTATTCGGGAAATGTGCCAGCTTGAGAGGGGTCAGTTTAAGTGCTGGGACCTCCCAGCATCGGGCAGTGGATGTGGAGGAAAAGGAGAGCAATTGCATATTTCTAGTAGAGAAAACAAAAAGAATTTGTAGGTGAGAAGTAGTCCTTGACATAAGGATGAAAAAGTTGAGTTTCTTCAGTTGGTGGCATTAAAATATTTTTTGATGGCATTAAAATAATTTTAGCTGAGTGAAAGTTTATTTTGATCTGATCTAATCTTTATTTAATCTAATTAAAAAGCCGCCACCTGCTCTGTCCTGGTTGGGAGCCTCCGTTTGAAAGCATCCAAACTCGAGAACTTGCTGCGTGTCAGAGGTGTCTCAAGCCTCCTTTTTTCCCCTCAGATAATTTTGTATTCTCCCATCAAAACTGAAGCAATTTTGCATTTTGCCTTCCTTTTTTTTTATCTGATTTCTTCTGTTTAGATGTGGGAAGTGTTATTAAACGGGGGAAACGGCTTTATAAATCATTCAGGTGGCTTGTGCATTTTTAAGGTGAATGTTTTTTGAGCTCTGTTTCTCAAGTGCTGTAGGGGCAATTTGAAACTCTGAAAATGTTTCTGCAAAGCTTGAAAGCAGTCATTTACTGTTTCTCTCGATGTGAAATACAGAAATAGTCATTTTATTGCTACGAAAACAAAAGGTTTGTCAGGTTTCATACACTTGCAAGCAGTAGAAGCCTGTAATTGTGAATTAGTTAGTCATGTGGCTTCTTTACAGACATGTAAACATTAGTCACTAGACAGTGAAGCTGGGAAAAAGATCTTCCAGCAAAATAAAATGTACAGTAGTTTTAAACAAAGCTGATATCTATGTTTCTTTCTTCCTTTTCCCCAAACTTGCAGGCGTCCTAGAGGAGTTATTTCCACTCCAGTGATAAGAACTTTTGGAAGAGGCGGAAGGTACTATGGGCGAGGTTATAAAAGCCAGGGAGCAATTCAGGTAATAAAGCCATGTGCCTGACTTCCCCACACTCTAGGTCACAGGCTAGCACGCTCTGGGCCTCCTGGGCAGCTCACATTGCCCAGCACAACTCTAACAGCCTTCCTCACACTGGTCTTGCCTGCCTGTTGAAGCTGTAAGCTGTGCAGCCGGTGGTGGATGACAGGCTAGCGTTGCATCTCAGTTATAAACAAACCTTGGTTATAAAGACAGACATGGAGAAATGTGCTTTTCTATGAAGGCTGTGCTTGCACAGCTCTCACCAGCCGTGGGAGTAGCAGAAAATGTAGGGAAATGGGAGAAATACAAAGCTGAAACAAATTAGCCGTTCCTGTTCCCGCCCCTGCTCTTTCCCAGTTTCTTTTCTGGGACCGTGGTCCAACCTCATGAAGAAAAATCAGTAGCAGTAGAAGGATCTGTGCTGCTGCATGGCTCCAAATCTGAGAGCTTCCTCTAAACCTGTAGGAAATAGCAGAGCAGTCTTTGCCCCCACGAGCACACGGTTTCACTGTCCGTGCCAGCGTGTGGAGCGTCTCTGGACCATGGTTTTGTGTTTTTCCATGGATCTGTTCAATGTAGCTGAAGCAAATTGCTGTTCCCTATTAAATGCCAATTGCTTCAGTTATGTTTTCCTCCCTTTTCCATTGTTCTTGCTGCCATGCAGTTTGGAACGTTGGTGCAAGTCCCAGTGGTGATGGGTGAGCGAGGAGTAAATAGGTGGGGAGCTTTCCCCATGAGTATGTTGTGTGGATCTGCAATTTGCCATGGAGACAGTAGTATGTAAGAGGTGGGTGGTGTTGCAGGTATTGGACAGTAAGGAGGGGTGTTGTCCAGTGGATAATGAAGCAACTATTAACTTCAAGTAAAACTTGCTGTGTTCTAGGTGTAAAAATTCAAATCCTTCTCTTCCTTGTTACATTTCTGTGTATACAGATTATACATGTCTACAAATGTACCTTTGTATTTAAAGCTTTATGTCTCTTACTTTAAATAGAAGAGAAACCACTATGTTAGTGATATATTATCTAATTTCCAAATACTTTAACCTGTGAAATAAAGGAAGCCCTGAGAAGGAGCTCCCAAATATTCTGGGCTTACTAGAGGTTTACGTACGTAGAAGTAGTTGAGATAGTAGCTGTAGGCGGATGTAGATAGTTTTGACAGACAGTCAGCAAGTTTGGGTATTCATATTTTTATTAATGACACGTAATTTGCATGGTAAATACTTGTGATCACAAGGATCTTGGTCTAGAATTGTGCTGGGGTTAAGGAGAAGGAAGATAAATGGTGGCGTTTTCTATCAACCGGTCCCGAGCTCTTTGGATTTTACGGTCCTCGGTCACTATCCTCTCCTGTATGTTCCTTGTGCAGGACAAGAAAAAAGGTGAATTAAAGTGTGTGTGGCAGGGAGAACTTGGGGAACTTAATACCTAACAAGTAGATTTTGATACCCAGTGAAGTTTAACTGGCAGCAGTGAACTTCCCTGTCTGACACACCGGGCAGGTGAGGGAAGAGTGCCTGCCTAGGGCCAGATCCGGACATGGGTATTTACACCGAGTCAGATCCTCCCTGTAGTGGCTTTATTGATACTCACTGTGAGGAGATTATGAGCAAAGGTTGGAGAATCTGGCAGAAATAAAGCCATTTGTATTTAGCAAACATTAGACATGCCTGTCTTTTCACAAGGGGAGTCCTTTCACTCTTGATCTGGAAGGAAACCAAGCATGTATCTCACCTAGAACCTCACCTGAGGGAAGCCTGTAAAGAACATTCACACATGGGTGGTGGCTCTCCATGGTCTGTGTGTGCCACTCATGTACCTGGGCAGTGTTACTGCAGCATTTTTTGTGATTTTTCTGAAAAATAAGGTGTGTGATCCTAATGCTAGAGAACAACAGTTCCTCCTCACCTGCAGAATCTTTCAGCAGGCAGCAGAGTGCTAACCACGCTGTTCCTAGTGTGTCAGGATTGAGGTGATGACACTGTGGAGCTGTTTGCTCGTTCGATGTGCATCAGATGTTTGTGTCTCCAGTCAGTTCTTTGTTAGCAGCGTGGCAGTTAGGGATGGTGCTTCTTGGCAACCCAGCACACTGATTTTGTGGTGGTGTTTAAAGCCTGTTATGTTGCAGACACTTAAAAACTAAATATACATTCTAATGCTGCGTAAATCTGGTTTTTTATTGCTATCCTCAGTCTTATGAGGTTCTGCTGTATGCTTTTTGTATGGAGCCACTCTCCTCATCCCAGAGGCATACAGACCAGTAGATAACGCTGCATGGGACTTCTGCACTTCTTTAAAAACTGTCTGAAAAAAGCTTTTGGTTTGTATTGGAATAACCTGTAATCCTGTCATTAAATTCTAACGTACCTGAACCCAGAAGCAGAGTTAAGCTGTGCATTGATTCTCAGCTTTGGTGTTGCCAGGCGTTTTGGGTAGCTCTCACGCTGTGAAATAACTGAAGCACCCAAGTCAGAGAGGGTGCTTTACCTGGGGGGCAGCAGGAGTGGCTGGGAGGCACTCAGAGACACTGCAGAGTCCTTGTCACCTCTCTGTGCTCGGTCTCTTCTGTGCCACTCTTGTTTCAGCAGGACATCACCACACTCGATAGTGGCTTGTGATGCTTCTGCACACTGCATGCTGCCTGTTCTCGTGTCTTTGTAACATGTAAATATCTCAGTGGTCCTTCAGTAATTTTCTTCTTTTTTTAAAAAATAGGGCAAACCTCCTTATGCTGCTTCAGCAGAAGAAGTAGCCAAAGAACTTAAGTCAAAATCAGAGGAATCTAAATCCTCACTTGTGTCTTCAGATGGATCCCTGGCTGAAAATGGAGTTGTGAATGAGGAAAAACCAGCTTCCCAGATGAATGGGAACACAGGAGACATCAGGGCTTCCAATCAGTCTGAAAGTGCCTTGAGTAATGACTCTAAAATGTGCAATACAAATCCTCACTTAAATGCACTAAATGCAGACAGTGTTTGCCATAAAGATGATGCTCTTGAGGCCACTGTCTTAAAAAAAGAAGAGTAAACTTATTTTTTATAGAGGGTGAAGGATGTTGGGAAGGGTCAGGATTAGGAATATCTGGGAAGAAAGAGAGCCTACAGTTACGTACATTTTTTCCTTTCCGTAAGAGAAAAATGAGGACTTTGGAAATTCGGATCCCTCTTTGATGTCAGAGATTTAAACAACACATTTTTAGTTTTAACCAGTTGTAGTCAAAATGCTACAATAAAACAAAAAAAAAAAAAAGAAAGAGAATGAAGAGCATTTGACTCCCGCACTTAAAATGAAGTATACATAAAGTTTAAACTGGTTATGACAAAAGCTTGTAGTTTTGTTTTTTGAAATATAAAGAAAACAAATTTTGGCAGTCTTTAAGTATATATAGCTTAAAATATAATTTTTAGTACTTGGCACCATATGTATGCCATTATATTTGATTTTGCATTACTGTGTCACAATAAAGCTTTCTTTAAGGCTTTGATTTCATGATTATGGGGGGAAAAAAGGCACAACCACAGTTTTTTTTCTTTCTTAAATTTCATCACCGTTGATGTGGTTCTTTTGTGTTAAAACGTGCAAACTATCGAAACGAAAAATTATAGAGTAATACTGCAGTTCTGCTGATTTTAAATATACATCATACATACTTTACAAGCAAGTTCAATGGAGATAAACTTGAAATCATAGAAGATGCAAATGACCTTTTCAAAACAAACACAATGTGTTCGGGAACTTTCTGTGACTAATACCATGCATCCGTGATCAATGAGCTATGTGGTTTTGAATCGGACGTAGACCATTAGTGCTACTATTTGAGCTGAACTCCTGCATGGTTCATCATTTTTAAAGTGTGTAGTTAATATTATGCATGTTATTGTCCTCTTTCTTCCATTCTTACCAGTACTGTGCCCATTTGCAAAACAAAAAAAGCTAATAATCAGTAATAGTCCTATAAAAGATGTTAACTATGTTTAGTCATTGACTGATCTTGCTCTAACCTTAAAATTTTGTGATTATTGACCTCTGTTGCATTTATTCTAAAACTTTAAAAACAAAAAAAATTATCTAGCCGTTTTGAATATCAACGTTACCCTGGTGTACTCATTGCTGTATGCATTATTGTTCTCTGTTGCTGTTTTATGCCTTCATATTAGCAAATATGAAATTCTGTGAAAAACAAAAAAAAAAAAGCTTTGATCTTCAAAAAAAAAAAAAAAGTACCCCCCTTCTGTAGCAGGAAACAAATGGCTTGTTCTTGAGAACTTTCCCATCAAGAATTTAGTATAAGCAAATATACCTGTATCATTTTGATGTTTTTGTTAGTGTTTCCAAACTTAATGTACTTCAAAATCAGAATCATTTCTTTATATTCGTTTTCATATAATTCTCCTGATGCTCTTCATCACACATTAGTGATCAGAAATGAGGTGTAATTCCCCATTCCCTGCCCGCAAGAGCTAAGTAGGTATCTTAATGTAAGTTGAAGGGAGTTCTGCCCCAACTCATGGATTGTGCAAGAATGAACTACTGTTGGGTTTGGTTGGTTGTAGATGGATTGTGGTGTGGTGTATTTGAAGGCTATTGAATGCAACTTACAGTGCTTAATAAAAATCTTTATTCTTTTAGTATAAAATACTGTATGCCTTTTTTGTCAACTATTTTTTTAATTAACGTGTTGTAAATAAAAGTTTTGCTATGCCCAAATAAAGCGGCTGAGTCAGCAGAGTGCGTGCTGTCCTCCGGAAAGGCGGGGGAGAGAACCGAGCTGTGCGCGCCGGGGACGCGGCGCTCGGCGGGGGCGGCGCTGCAGGGGTCGCGTTCACACGTGAGGTGGTTGGACAAGGGGCAGATCAGACAGAATGGACAGGGGTGGTTATTTAAAGAAGAGAAAGCCCACCCGAGCCCAGCCCAGCAGGGTTTGCAGTGCGAGGTGATTCACAGTGGCTGTGTCTCGGCCCCGTGTAGCTGAGAAGAAACTACTCGGTCGCGCAGGAGCTCTCCCTGCCCCACGGATCACACTGACGTAGCGTGAGGAGTTACAAACCCTGGAGCAGAGATCCCAGCCTTGGTCAGTAGCAGGGGAGCTTTTCTGCCTGGGCATGTCCCCGTTATCTGCCCTCTCTATCTAAAGTTCATCTGTTTACCCCAGCACTGACACACTGGTTAACAGCAGCCTTGCCCCGAGTGATTTTCATCTCCTGCTGTGTCTGTGTGTGGTGGCAGCAGCTCCCTGCGCTCCCTGCAGATGTGGTTTACAGCAGCACAGTTGTGTGTGTGCAGGTGACGGCAGCCAGGCATCTCCTCTCCCCCTGAGCAGCAGGGGAGCGGCGGTGCTGGTGTCACCCGGTGGATCCCGCTGTGGGCCCTGGTGGGATCCTGTCCCTGCCCTGCTCTGGTGCTGTGTTGTTTGCCCCATGTTAGGGCTCGGCTGTTCTGGTGAAGGCTGAGGCGCCAGTTGCCTTTCCCAGTGGTACAGGGGCTGTGTTTCACTTTTCTGGCATAACCTGGTCACTGGCATGGAATAATGGCAACAAAAATAAACGTGCAAGGGAGATTTCACCACTGTGCCACGTACCACAAGTGTGGTGGCTTCGCTCCTGTCCTCGGTGTAACCAAGCCAGCAGCGTTCCCCCTGGGCAGCCAGAGGGTGACGAGCTCTCTGCAGGAGTGGGACTGAAATTCGGATGTGGAAGTGCAGCGAGTTACTGAGCTCGTTGGCCGGCCTGTAAAGTGCTGCTTTTACTTCTCCCAGAAGTTATCATGAAAAAGTGGCTTTGTGTGCCCTGGAGCATGAAATTTCTTCATGGCCCATCTCAGCCTCTGCCCTTGCACCAGTGAGGTCAAAACCCAGCTCCTCGTTCAGGAACCACGCTGGGGCCTTCGGCTGCTGTTAGACCCTGGTGGAAGTAGCTGCAGGGACATCTGAACAGGTACCAGAGCTCCCTGGTTCCCTGACCGGGAACATCGGTGTCAGACCCAGAACCGACACTGCATTCATTTTTTGTTGTGGTGGGTGCTCAGGCTGAGCTGGGATGGGTGGGCTGGGGGGAGCCGAGTGATGTTCTGTGAGTGGGGCTGCCCGACTTCCCTCCTGTCCTGAGGAGCTCCCTGCAGGAAACAAGAAGCGTTTCCCCTCTTCCAAAGAGTTAAACTGGCTCTGGAATCCATGATCACAGGTCCTGGGCTTGCTCCTGAAGAACACCTGGTCCACCTGAGTTTGTGCATCAGCGAGTTTGGTATGTTCTGTTACAGCCTGTGTCACATGGGCCTTTTAATGTGCTAATTAAAACAGGTAACACTTTTTAATAACCTTTACCCACGTGTAGACGGGCTGCCTGCATCTTCTGCCCACGCCGGGACGGGGAGGCGCGGGGGCTGCCTCGTGCCTGCTGGAGGGGGCAGTGGGGTGTGGGGATTGTCATGGTCAAACCTGAACGTTCCCTGTTAGTGCCCCAGAAGAAGGTGTCGGGCACGAGCGTGGGGCTGAAGCCCAGCTCCCTGCTGTGCAGCAGGGCCTCTGCATCCAAGCACGGCCCTGCAGGCGCAGCCTCGGGAATGGGTGCCCAGGGGTGGGGAGGGCGATGGTGCAAAGGCCAAGGGGCTCCACGAGAAGTGAGCCACCTTATTTCTAATGTGAGAACTGAGGGAAATGAAGAAGGTGGCTCTCAGACCTCCTGGCTGAGATAAAATAGAGATAGAAATAGAAATGGAGATGGTTCAGTGGAAGGGACCTACAACCACCGCCTAATCCAACTGCCTTGACCAAAAATTGAAGGATATTATTAAGGGCGTTGGCCAAACGCCTCTTGAACACTGACAGGCTCAGGGCATTGACCACCTCTCCAGGAAGCCTGTTCCAGGGTTTGACCACCGTTCTGGCACAGAAATGCTGCCTGTGTGACCGATACCTCATTATCCATCTCCAAGACAAGAGCTGAACTGGGAGAATCAGCTGTTTGGGTGGAGATGTGTGGGCACCTTCCACCCCATGGTCCCATGCCAATGGGCTTCGCTGTCAGCTGAGGGCAGAGCCCTGCCTGCTGCTCACGTGGGAGCAACTGCCTCGCTAATTGTTTGTGTCATTAATGACCAGCAGCACTCTGTGGGTGCCACACTCAATCACTTTTAGTGCATTTTTTACATCCACCCTCAGTGGGACCTTCAGCGCAGGCAGGTGGGGCACTGCTGACCCAGGGGAGGATTTAGGGGCGGGGGGTGTCCGTGCAGGGGGGCCCAGCGCAGGCGTCCCGTTCACTCTCGGTCCTTGCACGTTAAGTGCAGCATCACGTTATGGACAGAGGAAAATGGGATTTACTCGATCTGCTGAGAGGCCAAAGAGCCCCTCACGCAGTGGGGACGGCGAGCAGCGGCGGCGAGGAAGAGCCGCCACCATTTTCTTCCCTGCGCTCCCAGTTGTGCTCTTCAAGGCGGTGGTTGTGTCGCTGGACGGTGGTGTCATGGGCTGGGGGTGTAAATCTGCCCCAGGGAACCACAGCTGCCGTCCAGGTCCTCTTCAGAAGGTCTGGAAGGGGTGAGTTGTTCAGGGCTGGGGAAAGCCCTGTGACCAGGAGAGTCCAGTGACTGATGGCTCTGGGGCTGTTCTACGTAGAATCACAGAATCACAGACTGGTTTGGGCTGGAAGGGACCTTAAAGCTCATCCAGTCCCAACCCCCCTGCCAGCAGCAGGGACACCTTCCACTAGACCAGGTTGCTCAAAGCCTCATCCAGCCTGGCCCAGAACACTTCCAGGGAGGAGCAGCCACAGCTTCTCTGGCCAACCTGGGACAGGGTCTCACCACCCTCACACCAAAGAATTTCTTCCTCACATCTCATCTCCATCTCCCCTCTGCCACTTTCAAGCCATCACCCCTTGTTCTGTCACTCCCTGCCCTTGGCCAAAGTCCCTCCCCAGCCTTCCTGGAGCCCCTTCAGGTACTGGGAGGCCACTGGAAGGTCTCCCTGGAGCCTTCTCTTCTCCAGGCTGAACAGCCCCAACTCTCTCAGCCTGTCCTCACAGCAGAGCTGCTCCAGCCCTGGCATCATCCTCGTGGCCTCCTCTGCACTGGCTCCAGTGGGTCCATGTCCTTGTGCTGTTGGTGGCCCCAGCACTGGAGGCAGCACTGCAGGGGGGGTCTCAGGAGAGCGGAGCAGAGGGGCAGAATCCCCTCCCTGGCCCTGCTGCCCACGCTGCTCTGGGTGCAGCCCAGGACACGGTTATTGGCTCTGTGCTGCCAGCGCTCGGTGCCGCCTCATGTGGAGCTTTTTGTCCACCACCACTCCCAGGTCCTTCTCTTCGGAGCTGGCCTCAAGCCACTCATCACCCAGCCTGTATTTGTGCTTAGGATTGTCCTGACCCAGGTGCAGGACCTTGCATTTGGCCTTGCTGAACTTCATGAGCACAGGCCCCACCTCTCCAGCCTGTCATGGCCCCTCTGGATGCCATCCCGTCCCTCCAGCGTGTCACCCGCACCACTCAGCTTGGTGTCATTGGGAAACTTGCTGAGGGTGCCCTCAGTCCCCCTGTCCATGTCACTGAGAAAGATGTTGAAGAGCAGCAGCCCCAATACCGACCCTTGAGGGACACCACTCGTCATACATCTGTCAGTAACAGGTTCTGATGACACCTGCTGAGGGTCCCTCACGCCGGCAGGATGCTGAGCAGCTGCTGGAGGGTGGCATTGGAGACCGACGGCTCCCAGGGGTGCTTGTCCAGAGGTGCAGCACCACGGGTGGCCAGAGCCTCCTGGAGGGGACGAGGGTGAGGGTGGAAAGCCTGGCTGGTGGGTTGGACTGGGTGAGCTGCTGCTGGGCTGGAGGTTGGCAAGAGGTGCTTGGCTCTCTTCTGCCTTTTCAGGGGGTCCCTCAAGGTTCTGCCTCGGCGGGTCTGCGGTCAGTGGCAGATTCTGCCGCATGTGTCAGGCCAGGAAGCACCTTCCAAGCAGAGCTCCCAGAAGCAGGTCCCCAGGTGTCAATTCCAGGAAACCTCCTCCATGCAAGTGTCCTTTGGCTTCGTGTCTCCCTGTCGGAGTCACATTCATCTAACAGTGACTTCTGCTTCATTTATGCGCTGTTTTCTGTCTCATAACAGGCTCTCAGCAAATCGGGAGAATCACAGAGTGGTTGAGGTTGGAAGGGAACTCTGGAGGTCATCGGGTCCAACCATCTTGCTCAGACAGAGCCATCTAGAGCCAGTGCCCAGGACTGTGTCCAGGTGGCTTTTGAATGCCTCCAAGGTTGGAGACTCCACAACCTCTCCAGGCAACCTATGCCAGGGCTTGCTCACCTCAGAGTAAAACACTGTTGTTGTTCAGAGGGAAACCCCCGCGTCTCCGTGTGTGCCCATGGCCTCTGGTCCTGTCCCTGGGCACCACTGAGAAGAGCCTGGCTCCATCCCTTTGCACCCTCCCTGCAAGTATCTGTATACACTGATGAGACCTCTCGGGGTGATCCAGGCTGAAGTCTCAGCTCTCTGAATTTCACAGAATCACACAGAACTGCCCAGATTGGAAAATCCCTTGGAGCTCATCGAGTCCAACCATGAACCCAACACTGACCAGTCCCCACTGACCCCTGTCCCTCAGCACTGTGTCTACACGACTCTTCAATCCCTCCAGGGATGGGGACTCCACCACTGCCCTGGGCAACCCCTTCCAATGCCTCAGAACCCTTTCAGCAAAGAAATTCTTCCTCACATCCCATCTCAACTGCCCTGGGCACAACTGGAGCCCATTTCCTCTTGTCCTGTCCCTTGCTCCTTGGTGATAAAAAGAGAAAAGAGAAAAATGATAAGTTTTTATAAGATAAAAGTTATAACTATGCTCAACTCTTCTACTTGATAAACTTCTGGCTTCTTTGGCTTTGTAAAAAATGAACTTCCTGGTCCCTGATAAAAACCAGTCGGGGGAGAAGCCAAACAAACATGGATCTGACCAACGACAGCGACGGGCTGGGGCAGTTCTTCCTCCTGTACAGAGCTCCAGAGCAGCAAATGCTCCTGGTCCTGCTCAGCCCGCGGTGTGAGACAGGGGCAGCAGCTCCCGGCGCGGCAGCGTGCTCTGGGTGACAACAACACCACCAGAGTCCAACTGCCAAGGTGTGGAACCTTGGTCACAAACGCTCCCACTGTCCCTCAAACCCGCAGTGCCGGGGTAACTGCGGCCAAACTCCCTCCTGAAGTCACTTCTGCTTGCAAGCTGCTGCCCGGGCTGTGGGGTGAGCCCCGGAGGAGCCTGGTGTCCCCACCCCACCCCACAAGGTGCCCTCTGCCACAGCATGTGCAGCCCAGCAGTGATTTGCTCTGAAACCGAGCGGCTCCTCAGAGTTTTTTCTACTCGGTGCATCGCAGCCCTCATGCCTGGTCAGTGACTCCTGGGCTGACAACAGCAGTGATGAGCAGTTCTTGTCCTCACTTCAAGAACCAACCATCTGAGAAAGGGCTCCTCAAACACCTTGTAATCCATAGTAACATATTTTTCCCCTTCTTTCTGCCTTTTGATTCTTTTTATCTGGGGACTTTGCTCTGGTTTAAACTTTGCATTGGCACTGGTGTGTTCAGGCCATTGTTCCTGGGGGGCTCAGATTTGGTTTGGGGGGCTCAAGTGTGATTGGGGACCTTGGATGTGGTTGGGGGGCTTGGAGGTGGTGTTGGGGGCTCAGATGTGGTTTTGGGGCTCAGCTGCACCCTGCAGTAGATGAAGTGAGGTCTTTGCAAGGAAGGAGGGGGGCGGTTGGCTGCTGCTCTACCCATGAAGATGAGTTTTGAGGAAGGTCTCCGTGTTGGTGCCACCCAGCTCCAGCAGGAACATCGCAGCCCCAGTGCTGCTGGGAGCTCGGTGACGTTGGTGGTGGAGGGGGTGATGGTTTCTGGGGGTTCTCACCTCTGTTAATCTGGATTTCCAGCGCCTGTGTCCTGCCTAAGCTGGCCAGTGCTATAGAAAAGTTCAGAAGAGTTTAACCAGGACTTAAGGAAGAGGCACTAACTGGGGGTGGCATCAGATGGATGTGCTGGGATATCATGTCTTGGGGAGCTTTATGTTCTTTGCTGTAAGTTGATGTGGGCACCAGTGCTTCAGACGTTATGTTTGCCCGCGGAGCCTGAAGAGGGGCTGCCGAGCCGCTATAACCCGGTCCTGGTGCCGGGGGGGAGCTGGTGGCGTGGGCAGCGCTCCTGGGGCTGGAGCCACGAGAGTGGAACGTGTACCCATCTTCCTTTTTTTCCCCTTTTTTCCACCTTTTTTTTCTTTTTTTATATTTTCTTTTTTCTTTCTTTTTTAAAATCTTTTTTATTTTTTATTTTTTCTCTCTTTTTGTTTTTTTCCCTTTTTCCTTTTTTTTAATCTTTTCTATTTTTTTTTCTCTTTTTTAATCTTTTTTTTTTCTTTTTCCCCACAACCTCTATCAAAACACTTCCTAAGCACCCGGCACCTTCTAGTCCGCATGCGATACAGACACTGAGCAAACCACGAGGACAGTCAATATCCACGCTGGGAACAGCAGAACTCTTGGAGCACGAAGGCAAACTCCAGTCCAGGAGCACCCTGGGTGCAGCAGAGCTGATTCGGTAACGTCCTCGCACCCAGCGGCTCCGAGCGCTGCAGCCATGGGTGCCACATGGGTGCTGGCTTCTGTGATCACAAGTGACAAGGGGTTCCTGTGTGATGCCACCCAACGCAGGTGATCAGGGCTGGTGCTGAAGGACAGCAAGGGGTGGAACCCACCAGTGGGGCTGGGGGTCCCCACAGCCTCCCAGATCCCACCAGTGGGGCTGGGGGTCCCCACAGCTCTCCAGACCCCACCAGTGGGGCTGGGGGTCCCCACAGCTCTCCAGATCCCACCAGTGGGGCTGGGGGTCCCCACAGATCTCCAGATCCCACCAGTGGGGCTGGGGGTCCCCACAGCTCTCCAGATCCCACCAGTGGGGCTGGGGGTCTCCACAGATCTCCCTCCAGCCCAGCGCAATGATGGTCCCACAGGGATGACCCCTAAACATAACAGTGCTCCCAGAGAACCACTCAGCCCTCCCTAACCATGGGCCACGAAGTAAACTGGGACCAGTCCCAGCCACGCCATGGGGCACCCTGTGGCAAGCAGCCCCACAGCCTCTGAGAACAGTGGGTGACCGTGGCCTCACCAGGAGTCTGTGCTAGCCCATGTCTTCTGCTCCCTGCTACTTCACCGCTGTGCAAACCTCCTGCCACCCTATTCCTGCCTTATTTTTGCTCTTCCAAATGAGGCTCCACTGCCCTTTCCCCTCCCTGGGCTCAGCCGGAGGCGTACGGAGGTTTTTTCCCTGGCCCCCAGCACGGGGGGCACAGAGTGCTCCTGGGCTCTGGTGTTTTGGTTTTTAATTTAAGTTCTCCTGAGGGTTACAGTCAGTGAAGAACTGCACAGATGACAGGAATGGTGAGAGAAAAGATGTAGCTGGCATGATACCTCCTGCCACGCAGGCTTTGAACCCCAGGACCACATTTAAGCATCGAATCCCAGACTGGTTTGGGTTGGGAGGAACCTTAAAGCTCATCCAGTCCCAACCCCCCTGCCAGCAGCAGGGACACCTTCCACTAGACCAGGTTGCTCAAAGCCTCATCCAACCTGGCCCTGAACACTGCCAGGGAGGAGCAGCCACAGCTTCTCTGGCCAACCTGGGCCAGGGTCTCACCACCCTCACACCAAAGAATTTCTTCCTCACATCTCAGCTCCAGCTCCCCTCTGCCAGTTTCAAGCCATCACCCCTTGTTGTTTCTTTCTAATACCTAATCTAAACCTCCCCTCTTCCAGTTTAGAGCCATCGCCCCTTGTTCTGTCATTGACTGCCCCTATGAAAAGCCCCTCCCCATCTAATGGAAAGGTTTCTGCTGCTGAAATAAGCGTTGGCTCCTGCTGCCGAGCTTGGTGAGATGTGACAGTCATGTCACCGCTTTTCACCCTGCTGTGAAACAGGTAAAAAAGGCTTCAAAGCCAGTTCTGTACTCATCTTCATTGAAGTGCCGGCGGCTGTGGGTGCCAGGGCTTGGCAGCCCCGTGCCCAGCCACCGCCTGAGGCAGTGCCGGGCAGTGGAACTGGCTCTGCTCAGCCAGGGCTTCCCGCGGAAAGCACCGACCGATGCTGCCGACCCGAAAGGTCTGGGAGACACCGTGAGGCCTCCTGAGGCTTCAGCACCAGGCTGGTGAATCGCCCACACAGGTGTGGAACGAGGAACACATGAAATGTGTTCGATATTAAACCCAATATGAATGGTTTAGACCCGACCCATTTGCACTGTTCCTCCAATCGCTCGCCCAGGTGCAGTGCACCAGCACTAAGGGGCATCTCTGGGCTCCTCTGCGCATGGCGAGGACGTGGCTTTTCCACTGCTGCAGCATGAAGCAGTGCAGACCTGTTGTTCTTGGTCCTCTTTCCCCCTAAATAAATATTGAAATATAACGACAAAGATGTATCACAGAATCATTGAAGGGTTTGGGTTGGAAGAGACCTTAAAGCTCATCCAGTTCCAGACCCCTTGCAGCAGGGCCAGGGAGGGGATTCTGCCCCTCTGCTCCGCTCTCCTGAGACCCCCCCTGCAGTGCTGCCTCCAGTGCTGGGGCCACCAACAGCACAAGGACATGGAGCTACTGGAGCCAGTGCAGAGGAGGCCACGAGGATGATGCGAGGGCTGGAGCAGCTCTGCTGTGAGGACAGGCTGAGAGAGTTGGGGCTGTTCAGCCTGGAGAAGAGAAGGCTCCAGGGAGACCTTCCAGTGGCCTCTCAGTACCTGAAGGGGCTCCAGGGAGGCTGGGGAGGGACTTTGGCCAAGGGCAGGGAGTGACAGAACAAGGGGTGATGGCTTGAAAGTGGCAGAGGGGAGATGGAGATGAGATGTGAGGAAGAAATTCTTTGTTGTGAGGGTGGTGAGACCCTGGCCCAGGTTGGCCAGAGAAGCTGTGGCTGCTCCTCCCTGGAAGTGTTCCAGGCCAGGCTGGATGAGGCTTTGAGCAACCTGGTCTAGTGGAAGGTGTCCCTGCTGCTGGCAGGGGGGTGGGACTGGATGAGCTTTAAGGTCCCTTCCCACCCAAACCAGTCTGGGATTCTGTGATTCTATGAAACTGATAAAATTTTATTGACACTTGCTAGCATGGTCAAAGTTCACATTTTCTCTGTGTGCAGATTCTGATGACCCACAATAAATACAAGATGTTAATGTCAGTACAACACTGACGCCCACTGAAGTAACTTCTCCATGTCAAGATGGTGCAGGACATTAGACTGCATCAGTGTTTGAGTGAGAAGGTGCCTGTACAGACTGACAAATGCAATCTGCACTGAGAGTTGTGAATACAAAAATAAATTATTTACCTAGGTTTTTAAACTCATTTGTTACATGAAAGGCCCTTTTAAACCAGTCTCCTTTGATGAATTTATCAATTTTAAATTAAAAATGCTCTTTATGTCCTTGAATGCCTAACTTCAAACTGCCCATCCCATCAGTCCTCCTGGTTTGGGGTTTGGGTTTATTTGGGTTTTTTGTTGCAGTGTCTGAACTACCCCTTGGGTGCATTTAGTGTAGGGTTCCCTTAGGCCAACCATGGGCTGATGGGTGCTGCTCACCGGCTTGTACCAACCAAAACAGGACCAAAATAAGATAGTTCAGTGTGGTTTGAGGTCAAATAATCTACTGCAGTTGGGAAATGTGGCATCAGAGGGGAAAGCTGGCAGGGATGTAACCTGTCACCTGCTGAGCCCTCTCTTGCTGCCGGCTGAGACGGAGCTCAGCGATCCCTCTTCTTTCAAGGCTGGTCTCACAGAGAGCTTCTATGCAAACATTTAATGAAAGAGTCGATATGGTCAAGAGGACAAAAGATAACTTGGTTTGCTTCCCTCCAGTAGCATGGAAATAACTCTGAGGACAATGTGTTTAAACCTGCATTTAACTGTAGTATCGGCACTGTAACATCGAAGGATCCTGCACGTACCACTGCACAGGAAACCTCCAGGAAAAACACTACAGAATGGTCAGAACACCTGGAAAGCTCAAAAAAACAGAGAGCAACTCTTGTGCTGATGACCAAGCCTGAGCCCTTCCTGAGCACCACACCAGAGGTGGGATCAGAGAGCTCCTGAGGAATCTCACCCTCTCCTGTGAGCTCCAGGAGAGCAGCAGGTCTCTCTGGGCGATGCGGCTCCTGGACTCCTAGTGCCGTGCCAGCCGGTGTGAATGTCCAAGGGCTCGTGCCCACGGGGTCTGTGACCACCCTGCAGATACTGTCTGGACATCCACTTGGGCCTGTGGTGCTGATTTTTTTCCAGTTGGTTTTAAATGTGTTAAAAGCTCCATTGAAAATTCCAAGAAAGTTGACTTCACAATCAAATTGTTTTGCAGAGGCATCTCCATGACTCGCTCCTCCCTGCCCGAGAGCAGCCAAGTACCCTCCTTGCGTGGCTTCCAGATCAAAATCTTCATGGAAAAGTCAGGACAATGACACAACCTCACCAATTCCTTTCTTTATCTGCTCAGCCCTGGCAAAATGATTGGTAAGATGTCTGAGCTGCCCGAATGGAGTCACTGAGCCTCCCGTCATCTGTTTCCATGCAGTACTGGCGACGTCGGCTCTCGCAGAGTCCAGCACAGTTTGGGATAATCCAACTGATTTTCCAGAGGAAAGGAGTAAAAATCCGGACTCTGCGAGCACAGCTCTGCTGCTGGCTCCAACCAGCACCCAAGGAGCCTTCCACCGCTGCAGCCCCGTCCGCAGAGGGCTGCGTGGCGACGCCCTGGGACGTCCCAGCCACCCTTTGTTGTGGCCACCAAAGTCCCCGCGGTATGGAGAGGGTTTGGCTCGCCAGGCTCCAGTGGTGACACGCTGACACTAGAATTTGGGGCAGTGCTTTGGAAATAGGGCTGTTCACACGGAGATGCTCTCGTGGGACTTGAGGGAAGGCGATGAGGATGCAATTTTTCACAGATCATACAGGCTCAGTGTGAGCAAAGCCCATGAAACCATCGGGAGACGAGCACAGAATGGGGTGTGATGAGCTGCTGCACTCGCGAGTGCTTCCATGCTCTTTCAAATGAAAAGACTGGTTTTACAAAAGGAATAAGGCACTCCAGCGCGCATTTCAGGTGTGCAGAGGCAAGAAGCCAAATTTCTGGGAGACTCTCCCATACAAAAGGGCATCAAAATCGCTGAATGCGCTGTTTGAACCCATCCTGCAGAGCTGAGAGGCGCTGGCAGATGCACTCGGCATTACCAAGCAGTGAACGGACTCTAAAGGCACATGGAACTCTGGCAATGGTTCCTCCTCCTCAAACCTTTCCTCCTCATCCCACTTCATTCCCTCAGCTTTCTCTTCTACTTTCCGGTTGAAGCTCTGAGCAGTTAAAATGATGACAGATCATAGAATCATAGGGTTGGAAAAGACCTTTGACATAATCAAGTCCAACCACACCTGTCCATCACTAAGCCAGATCTCTGAGCACCTCGTCTGCCTGGCTTTTAAACACCTCCAGGGATGGGGACTCCACCACCGTCCTGGGCAACCCCTTCCAATGCCTCAGAACCCTTTCAGCAAAGAAATTCTTCCTCACATCCAATCTCAACTGCCCTGGCCACAACCTGAGCCCATTTCCTCTTGTCCTGTTCCTTGGTCCTTGGTTGAACAGACCCACCCCCACCTCTCTGCACCCTCCTGTCAGGGACTTGGACAGAGCCAGAAGGTCTCCCCTCAGCCTCCTTTTCTCCAGGCTCAACACCCCCAGTTCCCTCAGCCGGGAACTCAGCACACTTGTGCTCCAGACCCTTCCCCAGCTCCGTTGCCTTTCTCTGGACACGCTCCAGATCAATTTAAATTAAAAGAGGACAGATTTTCAGAGGGCAGATACTTGTGTCATTCAGTGCAATGAAGAAAATAGTCCCCTTTGTGCATCTCGAGACGCTCAAAACATGTCATTCAGAACAACTGAGTCACGATGTAAAGTGCAGGCCTATAATCTTCTCCCCACGGTACCACACCTTGAGCTATGTCAGAAATTTAATTTCCCCCTCATAAACACCCATGGTGGACAGGAGCGTGCTATTTCTGACGCGAGTTCAAAGGTAGCTCTGCAGGAACACCAGCTGCAAGTCATTTCTGTGGCATGTAAATTCAGTGGGCAAGGCAAATAATTTTGACATTCCCTCTTCAGTTGTCCTAGGCAGGTTCTGCCTTTATCAGCAATGTATATCACTGTAGAAAAAAACCCAAGAATTGAAGTTATTTGGCCCCTTGAATTTCCCTCGTCCTCCATAGGTGATTTCTGAGGATTTCTGCAGACTCATGAAAAAAGGTAGAGAAATGTCTGTTTTCTCTTTTTGCTCTAAGATAAATTGAAGATTTTTATTTTTCCTCTCTCAAATGGATGTTGAATTCATTGCAAATGGAATTAAAATCACACCTCAGTTGGGATTCCCTTTGTGAGTGCTTCGTAGGCAGCTCTCGCCCTTGGCAGGGCAGGGTACCAGTGGCCAGCGAATGCGCTCGGGACACAGATTCCCCCCGTTTCAACCACCCTCAGTCTCGGCGTCGAGGAGGAGCGAGGTTCTGCATCCTCAGTCTCTGTTCAAACTCAGTTTCCTCTTTTGCCTTCGCCGCCGCTGACCCATCTCCGTCTGAGAGGAAGCTGGTGTCTGTGGGTGTGTCAGTCATTGAATTATAGGATCACAGAAGCGTTTTGGTTGGAAAAGCCCTTTTAGTTCATCGAGTCCAACCATGAACCCAACACTGACCAGTCCCCACTAACCCGTGTCCCTCAGCACTGTGTCTGCACGACTCTTCAATCCCTCCAGGGATGGGGACTCCACCACTGCCCTGGGCAACCCCTGCCAATGCCTCAGAACCCTTTCAGCAAAGAAATTCTTCCTCACATCCCATCTCAACTGCCCTTGGTGTAACTTGAGGCCGTTTCCTCTTGGGTACACGGACGTTGTGTGTCTGTGCAGCCCCTCACAGCACACCCCACACCCTCCTGCTTCGACTCGGTCCCTCACACCCACCACGTATTTATTTTCATCTCTTTGGTGTCGCAGCCCCACTTGCAACGGTGAACGGGCTGCTGCGGGCAGAGGTGGGTAACTTTAAAAGCACTAATGTCATTCTACCAACGAAAAAGAAGGAAAAAAGGTCATTTTTTTTCCTTTCTTGCTGTAAATCAAGAATCCATGAGTGTCTACAGGCCTTCACCTGCCATTGCCCCCCGGACACCAGCCATCACGGCGTTATTTCTGCTGGTGGGGCAGCACGACACTTGCAGCTACTTTGACTAGTGCCCACTCCGTCACAGTTTGCCGTTAAAAAGGGGGTTTTGTGCTCCGCTCTCGCAGACTCGCAGGTAGCATCGCCCCGCGCTGTATTTGCGCGGAGGAGGAGTCCGAGCCGCGCTACCTCCGCGCACCGGGACCTCCTCAACACCCGCACACACACACCGGGGAAAGCGGGGACAGAGCCGCTCCGGGGCCGCTTTCTTTAAAAAAAAAAAAACCTCCCTCCTTGGCAGTCTGGAGGTAAAAATAACACCCACCCCTCCACCCCACCCCGGGGAAGCCCCCCGCGCCCGCCGCCGGCCCCGCTCACCCGCCCCGCGGCCGCTGCGCCGGGCCCCGCCGCCCGCCCCGGCCCCGGCCCCGGCCCCGGCAGAGGAAATATTGCAATGGTGTAAGCTGACGTAAGGAGACGAGAAGGAAAGGGCTACATTTCGGAGTGTTTATGAACAGGCTCGGTACTGTACTGTCACCAGGGGGCACGCAATAGAATGCATTTCGCCAAACATTTTGAATAATAATCATTTTAACAACAACAACAACAACAAAAAAGCCCCAGTCCGCTCGGCGCTGGCGGAGCCGGAGGAGCCATGCGACCAAACTTTGGGAAGCCCTTGATTATTTTTCTGACATTGCTCGCCCGCCCTTGAGGAGCCGTAATTGCATTATCTGATTTTTTTTTCTTTTTTTTTTTTTTTTCACCCCCCTTCCCCCCCCACCCCCCTCCCCTCCTTCTTTCCTCCCTTCTCCCCCACCCCGTCTCCTCGACACTGGGAATTCGCTGCCGGTTCGGCGGGAGCAGCAGCCGGAGCGAGCCCGCGGCAGGAGCCGCCGCCAGCCCCGCTCGCTCCGCTCCTCCGGGCGTCCAGCCTTGTTTTGAAGGGAGCTAACATGGCGACGGTGCCCGTCTATTGCATCTGTAGGCTGCCCTACGACGTAACCCGCTTCATGATCGAGTGCGATGCCTGCAAGGACTGGTTTCACGGCAGGTAACACAAAGAGATCGGGCCTTTCCCCCTCCTTTCGCCGCGGTCCCGCCGCCTTTTCTCCGCCGGGCAGCGCGGGGAGAGGCGCTGCCGGAGCCGCCGCCGTGTGCAGTTTTCCAACAGGCCTTTTTGGAGAGGAGGAGGAGGAGGAGCCACTCTGCCCCCGTCTCCCGCTCGCTCTCTCCCCGTTGTATTTTTTGTGTGTGTGTGTGTGTGTTTTGTTTTGTAAATTTTGCTGGATTCCCCGTACAAAGCTCTCCCCCCCCCCATCGCCGGGGCTCCGGTGTCACCGGGGTGGGGGGGCCATTGTGCTTTCCTCGGGGAGGGGATCGCTCCCGCCGGCCGGCTGGGCGATGGCAGCGCGGCGCGGCGGCGGCTCTCACGGCCGGGCTGTTGTGTGTCCCGCGCCGCCCTCCCCTCGGCTCCACACCGCTTCCCTCACCGAGACGGGGCCCGAGGCGGCGAGGGGCCCGGCCGCGGCACGCTCGGGGGCCGGGGCGGGCAGGGGAAGCCGCGGCGGCGGAAGACGGGGCTCGGCCGCCCTGTCACCGGGCGCCGGCGGCTGGCGCGGCGGGCCGAGCCGGCCTCTTAGCCGGGGGGATTCTGGGCACCCCCGTCCCCAGCCCTCCGCGGCTCCCCGGGGCAGCGGGAGCGGGGAGGAGCGCGGCGGGGGGCGCAGCCCGGGTGTTTCCCGGCTGACAGGGCGACCATCGCCGCGCCAGCCCTGCGGCTTAACCCTTGGCGGGGCGGGCTAAGGGGAGCGCGGCGGGGCCCAGCTCCGCGCCCGCCCTGGCGGAGGGGCGGCGGGGAGGGGAAGCCCCGCCGCGCCGGGAGCCGGGCGGGGCGGCACAGCGCCTGCCCTGAGGCGGGGAGGGCCGGGCGGGGAAGACCCCGGTCGCCCAGAGCCCGCCCCTGCGCCCGGGCAGGGCACCCCCGCCCCGCGGGGAGGCGGCCGGCGGGGACCTCCGTCCCCCCGCCGCGCCTCACGATGGGCGCCGGGTGCTTTCCTCGGCGGCTCGGGCAGGGGCGGCTGCCCCCGACCGCCGCCAGCGCCGCCGCCGCCCCGGGCTGGCCCTCTCGCCGTCGCCGAAGCGCTGGGGCCGGGGCCTGCCGTAGCGGCGGCGGCCGCCGGGCGGGGGGAGTCGGCGGGCGGTGGCGGCGGGGAAGGGGGAGGCCGAACAGGGCGGGCCGGGGCGGAGGATTCCGCTTTTCGGCTGATTTCTCCCCAGACCCTGGTCCGGGAGCGGCGGGCGGCAGACAATGGCAGGGTGGCCGCGCCGGAGTTCAGGCGCAACTTCGGGAGGATGGATTCGCGTTTTCCTGCCCTGTGAGAAACGGGGAAGTCGGTGACTGGAAAGCCGAGGACGGGAAAATTCCTAGGATAAGGCGGGAAGTGGCTTCAGCGGCGTCCCGCGGGCGGGCGGCGGGTCCCGGAGAGCGGCCGCCGGGGCTCAGCGAGCGAACGCCCCGGGCTGTGTCCCACCTGCCGGACACCCGGTGACCGGGGCTGCGGCTCGGCGGTGCTGGAGGGTCACGGCGGGAAGGGGAGCGCAACTGGGCGGACAGGTTTACGTTGAGTCGGGTGTTGAGGAGGAGGATGGAGCGTTACCGGCTGTGCAGCAATTCTCCGTGAGTGGTAACAAGTGTAAAAAGTGACATTAAAATCTGGCAAATCACCTGGATTTCATGGCAGGCATTCAGTAAGGTTAAACTGCAACTTCTTCGTTTTAACGAGCTCTGATAATTGCCTCAGACTGGTGGAGGAGGTGAAGATAAGGGGGAGATCCCAGATACCGGAGTAGGCCCTGCGGATCTTCCCCATGTGCACAAAAAACTGCTAAAGAAACTTTGCTGCAGCGTGAAGGATGATGTTCCACCACTGATTTTAAAAGCCGTGTAGGAACATGAAGCAAAATATTGAAATAAATAGCTCTAGTGCCAGTGTCGATGGTGGGTTGCTCTACACGTGGGGTTCTGGACATGAGGCTTAAAGGATGCGCGATTGCCCGTGTTCGTTAAGACTTAGGCACAGGTGACATGGTGAGGCTGGTTTAGAGGCTGGGGAGAAACTTCAGGTGTCGTGTGCTTGAGACTTGGAAAACTTAAGAACGTGAAAAAATTAAAATTTTCATGCAAAGTGGTGATAAGTGGATTGGTGAAAAGATAAACAGCAAAAGAAGTTAAACTGCCTGCAGCCAGGGATGAATTTTGATTAAAAAAGTGATTAGTTGTAACTGATCAAGAAAATGATTACTCTGTGGACAGCTTGGGAGCAATATCTTGTGCATGCACAAAGGAAGATATTTCATTTTGTGGCATAAAGGAACAGAACTGAATTGCAGCTCTGTCACAGGGGTGTTGAACCCTTTTTGCTGAGCTCATGGTAGCACCCAGAGATGGTTTTTAAAATAAAGGAGACTTCTCACTACATCAAAACCTAAGATAGTTGTACTGGTGAAGCACAGTGAGTGATTTTGTAGAAAACAGCTTGTACATGTCCCTGTTTGCTTTTCTATGAGCAAATAAATATTGAACAAACTGAAATAAAAATCAGGGTTTGATTGTATGAAGTTGTCCTGTCTCTCTCCTGGATACTGAAAGGACTCATAGTGTTTACTGTAGTGCAACCAAAAATAAGCCAGTGTGCAGAGCTGCATGCTGTTAGGGAGGCTTGCCCAGGTTTTTGATTATTTCATCATACTTATATCTCTTTTTAACATGACACAGTGTGCATTTCAGAAAAAAAAAAGTCCTTTCTACTTTGGTTTGGTAGAAAGAGCTCAGGTGCTTTCATGCTTCCTTTCTAGACAACAGTTTCCAAATATTTGAAGACATGTTTTTAGTGGTTTTATTCACATAGCAGTCATGGTCTTCCTGACCTCTGAGGCTGGGAGATATCTCTGCAGCAGCTCCAGCAGTTCTGATGATAGATTCGTATTATAAAAATACCAAACACGTGTTAACTTATTTCATGCCAATTTGGAGGCTGGAAACAGGGAGATGCTGTTGACTGCAGTTTGGAAATCACTGCTCCGTGTCGCTTCCCGATACAAGTGCCAGCGGGGTGGATTTGGGGTTCTCCGGGGCTTTTAGATATCACTGAGCGATGTTACTGCCTTTTCCAGGGAGGATTTCTCTTGTGTGTCGGTGTTAGGTGTTTCCATAGAAGTTATTCCTTAATCCTGAGGAATGCTGAGGTGGGATGCGAGGTCCTGCGTGGTGGGGAAGGTGGCACCTCGGAGCGCTTGTTGCTCCACCTGGGTGCCTCTCATCACTCCGCTCCTTGGCCTGCGTGTGGTGGAGCTGCTGCCTTGGACCGCGGGGCTGAGTTGTCACATATGCCTGAGAGGTTTCTCCTGATGTGCAAAGATGGGGCATCCGCATTGATTTGGTAGGTCAATAGCCTTTGGTGGTCTTGCCCACGTGGTGGTGTTGAGAGAGTAAAGAACTTGTCATTGTGAGCTCTGCTTCTTCCTGAGAGCTTTCTTAGCCCCTCTCTGACGGCTCCGCATGTTACCCGTCATCAGAGACCCTTGGACACTGAAGTGTGTTGAGCTGTGCAGCCACCACGTTCACAGACCCCTGTTTGTGACTTCTCCTTAGACTGAGTTTGAATAATTTCCATGATTTCTGTTTGCCTGAGCAGCTTGAGACAAGCAGCTTCAAGCTCTGGAGAGGATACAGATGATCTTGCAGGCAAAAGGAGAATAACTAAAGCAGACAGTGAGGTTGTTTGACTCCTCTGTTTGTAAAGACTGTACATTCTTTGATGTGGATGTTTGGTCTGATGAAGTCCCACACGCCTCAGTTGCTTCTAGTCCTTTGTTTTCATGTAAAAAGCCAACCTCGGTGCTCCATACGTTCACAGAATCAGAGTCACAGACTGGTTTGGGTGGGAAGGGACATTTCAAGGCCATCCAGTCCCACCCCCCTGCAGAGACATCTTCACCCAGATCAGGCTGCTCAGAGCCCTGTCCATCCTGACCTTGAATGTTTCCAGGGATGGGGCATCTACCACCTCTCTGAGCAACCTGGGCCGGGGTTTCACCACCCTCAGCATAAAAGAAGTCATCCTCATATCTAGTCTGAATCTCCCCTCTTAGCTTAAAACCATCACACCTTGTCCTGTGGCTACAGGCACTGCTAAAAACCATCCCCATCTTTCTTGTAGGTTCCCTTCAGGTATTGAAAGGCTGCTAAAAGGTCTCACTGGAGCCTTCTCCAGGCTGAACAACCCCAACTCTCTCAGCTTTTCCTCACAGTAGAGCTGTTCCATCCATTTTTGTGGCCTCCTCTGGACCCACTCCAGCAGGTCCATGTCTTTCCTGTGCTGAGGGCTCCAGAGCTGGACTGGGGTCTCTCCAGAGCAGAGCAGAGCAGAGCAGAGCAGAGCAGAGCAGAGCAGAGCAGAGCAGAGGGGCAGAATCCCCTCTGTCCTGGCAGCTCCATCGCTCTGTCATGTCCATCTGTTGTCCTCATGTCCTCACCTCTTGTGTCCCCTTCCTGATGAGGAGCTCCTGGTGTTGTTCTGCGTGTCACCCAGCAGCAGGACCGCAGGCAGCAGCAGTGGCTGGGCTTGTTGGTACCCCACAGCTGTAAAGCCTGTTGGTATGGGAGATGGCTCTTTAGACTTGGAGAAGGCCAGGAGAGGAGGAGGAGGGTGTTTCATCGTAGGACCCAATATTCAAGGCAAGACAAGTCCTTTTGTACGAGTTAATTCAACTAGAAATCTGTACTGGGTTATTTATTACAGCTGTAGGTGAAGGAAGGTGAATTATTTATTTTCTCTGCAGTGGATATTTTGTTAACAGTTCTTACAGCATGCACCTGGTGTTGTAGGATGGGATCGTACAATCACTTGCTAAATAAAATAACAAGTGGTTTTGTATTTATTTTCCTGCCCCATGTATGTTTAAACTTTGAAACTTACTGCCCCAGGCATAGCTGAAGTAAATAACTTGTAAAATCACAAAAGGTTTTGTTATCTAAAAATAGTTCATGCAGTTCCCATAGCAGCATAAGATTGTGATGGGTGTTAACCAGGGTGCCTCGATGCACAGAACCCACCTGGGTTAGAAGAGCACGTGTGAGTTACACGGTGAAACTAAAACCCCGTGTGGGGAGGTTTTGCTCTCCTGCTGGAACGTTCAGCGCTGTCCCTTTCACACACAGGCCTGGTTTTGTGTGCCAGCCTCTCGCTCTGCTCTGTCACATGGGCCTCTCACTGCCTGGGGAATTACCCAGTTCGCAAATTTGGGTAAAATTTTAAGATTAAAATAATCCTAAAAATACGGAGCTGTTTGCCTCAGTGTTGTCACAGCGGGGGGAGTTGCCGGGGTTAATTGTCCCGTGCACAGAATGATTTCCCTCAGTGTGTGGAGTTCAGGGAGGAATGAGCTGTGTGAGTTTTGCCAATAACTACCTATTTCAGACTATTTCAAGTTTTCCTGAAGAGTTTGTCAGCATGAGATACTGGGACATGAACTGGAGCAGCTGCTGTGAATGAGCCGTGCTCACACCTACACCAGAGTGCGTTCCCTGGGGATGCTACATTCAAGCAAAAAATAAATAAAAAAGAAAACCAAGTTGTTTAGAAATTATTTTATAGAGCCCACGAAGCATGGTGATTGTTCTGGAGAAAGTGTCCACATGATATTGTTTGTCTTAGAAGGAAAACAACTCAAACAAACCAAAATACCTACTAAAAAAAAAAAAAAGGAAAGGAGTTGTCAGTATGGAATGTGAAGATTTGAACTTGAGATAAGACTGTTAAAATCCTTCTTGTCTTCAGGTCAAAGTCACTGTCATTTTAGCCCTCCTTTCAGTGACGTAACATTATTTATTCTGAAAGCTGAAAGCTGCTCAGAGAACTTCAGAAACTTTTTTCATTTCAAATCCATTTTCTATCTTTTTAAAAGATTCTTTTTAAGCACCCGGGGCTGTGCAGAGGCAGAAGCGCGCGGCGCTCGGCACACACAGCAGACCAGCGCCCACGCTGGGTTTGGTGCCTTGTCCTGTGGGGTGGTCCCACAGTGATGATGGACACCAACCCCCAGAGCACTGGGACTCTGGCCAGGTGGTGCAGCAGGTCGGTTCTGCACGGTGCCAGTCAGTGTTGTGTGCCTGGTCCTTTGGCGTGGCTGAATAAACTTCTAACTGCTTCACATCCATTCGTGCTCTGAGAAAGAGCCTGAAGCTGGGGATGGAAAATACCTCAGAGTTTTGGTGTGTCATTAGAACTTGCTGTTGATTTCAGAGTCCCCTGGGCCGTTGCAGCGTGGATCACAGCTGCAGGAGCACTTTGTGACTGTTGGTTACAGGTGTAGTCTCCAGTCGGGCAGCAGATTGCCAAATGCAGAGTTTCACCTGCAGTTTTGTCCTGCAGAGAAAATAACCCTTGAGAGTTGAAAACTTGTATTTGGTGTAAATGGAAAGGGTTGAGTTCTTAATTAAGAAAAAAAAAAAGAAAAAGACGTGCACATGGCAATGGAGGTTCACCCTTAACTTCTCCACGGTGGTGTTGCCAGGCTGACAGCCCCAGGAAAAGCACAGCACACTATTGCTCAGTGATATAATCTCCATGTTTAGATATTGAATCACAGAACCCCAGACTGGTTTGGGCTGGAAGGGACCTTAAAGCTCCTCCAGTCCCAACCCCCCTGCCAGCAGCAGGGACACCTTCCACTAGACCAGGTTGCTCAAAGCCTCATCCAACCTGGCCGAGAACACTTCCAGGGAGGAGCAGCCACAGCTTCTCTGGGCAACCTGGGCCAGGGTCTCACCACCCTCACAGTGAAGAATTTCTTCCTCATATCTCATCTAAACCTCCCCTCTTCCAGTTTAGAGCCATATACCTGCAAAAAGTGCATCACCTTGCCCATTGCTGAGTCTGCTGTCCTCTTCTGCACCACTGCCTGAGTGGTGCTCAGCTTTTCCATGGTGCCCATGCAACGTCTAGGTCTGCAAAGGTGGCTTGGAAGCAGAACGGACGTTTCTCTTTTGATCAGTTCTTTGCTGTAGGACTGAGCATCACTATTGGACACCTCTAGGTTTACAGTGCCAGGATGTTTTGTATTTGAACTTGCTCGTTAGAAGACCCTGAGGTTTCAGTTTGAAGAAGCGTTTAACTGAGGCATCACGTCTAGTTGTGACAAGAACTGATTACTCCAGTTAATGCAAATAGGAATTTAGGTGTCACGAGTGCTTAGCTGGCCTGAACATCGAGGTTTTAATGTGTTGTTTGAGAACTGAGGGAATTGTTCTCCAAATTAAAGTGTGCTTTAGAAAATCCAAGTCTAAGTCATGCTAAGTGTGGCCAGTAAGGTGGGAAGAGCTGGCCTACAGGTGTGTTGTCTGGTACCTGGCGGTAAGTATAGCTCACAGAAGGGTATTGTATGGAAAGATTCTTGTTATTTCCGAGGGTTTTACCTCTGAAATGATTCAGGTTTTACCTCTGAAAGGATAAAATGTCATGGATATTAACATTTGAAAATGAGGGTGGATGAATGAGTGCTCTTCAGCAGCCTGAGCCTTCAGCTTGCCTGTGTTTGGTAAGTGGTCCTGCAAGCGCCCAGGTGCCTGTTGATCATCGAATCGTATGATCAGAGATGGTTTGGGTGGGAAGGGACATTTCAAGGTCACAGAGACCAACCCCCCTGCAGTGAGCAGGGACATCTGCAACCAGATCAGGCTGCTCAGAGCCCCGTCCAGCCTGACCTTGGATGTTTACAGGGATGGGGCTTCTACCACCTCTCTGGGCAACCTGGGCCAGGGTTTCACCACACTCAGCGCAAAAAGTCTCTTCCTCCTACCTAGTCTGAATGTCCTCTCTGAGCTTAAAACCATTTCCCTTGTCCTGTTGCCACAGACCTGGCTAGAAAGTTTGTCCCCGTCTTTCTGAGGTTCAGTAGTGGCGGTGCACCCTTAGCAGGTGCTGGCTTTTAATCAGAAGAGTTACAACAATGTAATTTGTCAGGCAACAAGGAATCAGTTCTGCAGGCAGAGTGGGGCTGGGTTACCTGCTGCTTTTCTCTTACTGCTGAGGAGTTCTGTAATGAAGGAAATGGATAAAAATGACCTGAAAAAAAGTATCAGCACAGTGTAACTGCTTGTAGGGAGAAACTGATGAGGAGAAAAAGTCTTCTAGAATCACTGTAAGGCTTTCTAAACCCCATGGTCTTTAGTAGTACCTTAATAGATTTTCTTCTTTATCAGTATTGATTATGCAGTAGTATCTACACCCAAAGCTAAGGGGGTTTCTCTAGCCTGGACAGCGGTCTCCTGGATGTCAGCCTGTAGTGCTGCAACACGGGCTTCAGCCGAGGGACAGCGTGTGCAGTGGCACAAGGACTCGCTGTCAGTACCTGGTGCTCGGACCTGCACAGTCCCCTGAACATAAAATCAGCTCTGCTCTGCCCTGGGGACTTTGGGTGACACCTTTGGGCTGTGGCGTGGGCACGTGCAGAGCCTGCGACGAGCCGCGCGCGGGGCGGGAGCCGTCTGCTGAGGCCACGTCCGCCACGGACACAACGTCCCTCCACTGCCAAAAGCAAATGAGCTTTTGTGCTCACAGCTTTATTAGCAACATTTTACTGCACTTCAGAAACAGATTTGAATGCTGGGTCACAGCAAATGTAAAATGCCAGTACTGGTGTTACACTCTTGCTGCTGTATTATTTCAGTGAACAAAACTCCGTCAGCTACGTGGCAGGAACTCTCTAGTTGAAATGGCTTATTTTCCTGTTTGTCAGGTGTCTCTAAAATATCTTACAATTCCTCAAAACATTTTATTAAACGTGGTTTGTGACATTAAAAGTATCAAATAAAGGTGCACTGTAGCAGCACTGGAGGCTTTTTTGAGATACAGGTGAGATAACTCCTTGAAATCACCTGGATTCTTCACAGTAACCATGTTATGTGTCTGATCTGTGGCTGGGAACACCACCATGTGAGTGTCTATGGGAAACTCTCCTGCTCACTGAGTGCTATGAACTGTGGTAATTCCTCTCTAGGTTTCATTTGAAAACAAGAAGCCTGTGCAGTCTGTTTTAGGGTGATATGCACCGTCTATTTTAGGATGTTACCTGGCTGTTTGTTACATCTAAACACCTTCCATGGGTAATATAGTGGCAATATTTTCCTGGAAAAAAGGAGGCTGAGGGAAGACCTTCTTGCTCTCTACAACTACCCAAAAGGAGGGTGGGCAGAGGTGGGGGTCGGTCTCTTCTCCCAGGTACCAAGCAATAGAATGAGAGGAAATGGCCTCAAGTTGCACCAGAGGAGGTTCAGATTGGATCTGAGGAAAAACTTCTTCACCCAAAGGGTTCTCAAGCATTGGAACAGGCTGCCAGGGAGGTGGTGGAGTCACCTCCCCTGGTGGGATTTAGCAGACAGGCAGACGAGGTGCTCAGGGACATGGTTTAGAGGTGGGATTGGCAGTGTTGGGTTTATGGTTGGACTCAGTGACCTTACAGGTCTTTTCCAATCACTACGATTCTGTGATTCTAATAACAAGGTCTTTGGCAAATTTCACAGTGTCTCATGTGGACTCATTCCTGAGGGGTTTGTCCCTCACTCCATGTAATGGCTGAGTAGCTCAGCCCCTTCTGAAGGACACTGTGCAAGGGACAGGGGTGTCACCATGACCATGGTGTCACTGGGAGCATGGTATTACCCAATTGCACCATCTCCTGCTTTGCTCCAGTGCTTGAAGCTCTCCAGAACTGGGATCCCATCCCAGGGTGCATCCAGGGCACCAAGGGATGGTTTTCTCCTGGACTTGGAGAGTGCAAACTCCTTGTTGAGCTCTCCTGGCCCCTGGGTAGAGCTGATGGGAGAGGCTGGCAGGTGGAGGCTGCCCGGCCAGCAGTCCATGAGGAGTTTGTCTTCTCGCCTCCTCCCAGGCACATCCCCCCAAAATGATGGGTGCCTTCTCTGGATGAGTCCATGGCTTAGTGATGTCCTGCCAGAGCTGAGCAGATGTGAGGACCCCGAGTTTCACTGTGGTGTTCGTGTGCTCCAGCTCGTGCAGATACCTGCTGTAGGCCTCTAATGAGATATTCACCAATTTTTAGTATTTTACCCATTAGTTTTAGCAAGCAGTTGATATAAGCAGAAAGTGACACAATAGTATATTTTGACAAGGAAAAACCCCCCAGCATTGGTAAACCCAAAATATTTTTAAGTTTTGCATTTTCAGTTGTTAATTGGATAATTTAGAACTACATGAGAGCAGTTGGAGTTACACTTGCTTCTATGTTTTTATTGATGGCTTTTGGATTTAATTGTGTTTTCCTCTTCTAGCAAAAAATGTGGCACATTTACCCTTATGGAGAGCATTTTTCCCTGAAGTTTTCATCTGGCAGACTGAAAGGATGTAACAAGTGAAGGAAAAAAGCGAGATATTCCTGCGAGGAGTCATTAGTTATGGCTTTTTGTTAAACCTACTTTTTTGCTGTTAACATCTCAGTGGAAGGTGATGGAAATGTGACCGTTGGCAGGAACATTGTTCCTGTGGCATGTGTGCCATTCATTGGTCTGGAAAAGCTGGATTTGATATGACCAAATTAGAATGATTTTAAAACCCTCTAGTTAACACATCCACATCACTTTGGGAAGTGCTGCTCTTCCCGTGCTCCTCCGGCACAGTGACACCGCGCCTGCGCGGTGCGCGGACAGCAGGGTGACCTGGTTGCCCAGATGACATCTTTGGTTTCCGTGGGATTTGCCCATGGAGGATGAGTGATTACAGCCTGCATTTGGGGTTGTTCATGTGTATAAAAATCCACTCATTAAGCGGGAGCCATGTGGTTGTGATTTCCCCCTTCGGCTCGGGCCGCTATTGTTCCCGCGCGGCGCAGAACAGTGTCCCATTGTCCCTGCCCGGCGCTGGGCACCGCGCGGCCGCGGCCCGCCGATGCCACCTACAACAAAGAGCAAATGGTTTTCATTATGGGCTTGGAGGAACGCAGAATAACGTGGGAGCACATCAAACAGCCAGGGATCGTTACTCAGGATACAGTCCCCTGAGCCAGGGTAGCAGCAAGATTTAATCTCTTCTGTTGAACATCTCACCAAAGTCTCTGGATTGGGGCAGGAGGGGGAAGCGAAAGGGCTCAGACTTCTGCTGCTGCTTGGCCTGTGTCTGAACAAGGAGGGGGTGTCTACTGGATCCCCCTGCTATCCATTTGTGCTTTTCTTCCTCTCCATTCATGGTCACTAAATAGCCTTAAATACAACTGCAGCAGTTGCTAAGGAATGTAAAATTAGAGCCTGTTATCTACTGTACTTTTAATTCCCTTTTTTTTTTTTTTAGCTAAAACTTGCAGTTTATTGGCTGGAATTCATTGGGAGCAGGACCACTTGAACAGTGGTCCATGGTCTAGAACTTCCTCCCAAGGGGAAGAGCAGGGGCAGGCGCTGAGCTCTTCTCTCTGGCCACCAACGCCAGGAGCAGAGGACATGGCAGGAAGATGTGGCAGGGGAGGGTGAGGTTGGCCATGAGGAAAAGGTTCTTGAGGCAGAGGGTGGTGGAGCACTGGCACAGGCTCCCCAGGGAGGTGCTGATGGCCCCAAGCCTGACAAGATTCCAGCAGCATTTGGCCAAGGCCCTCAGGGACATGGTGTGAATGTTGGGCTTGTCCTGTGCAGGGACAGGAGTTGGACTCGATGATCCTTGTGGGTCCCTTCCAGCTCACAACATCCCATGATTCTCTGATTCTATGATCTAGCTCCGTACAGACCACTCACTGCAGGCACAGCATATGCACTTCTAGCCAAGAAACACTTCTTCTGGAATTAAGGAATGCTGTTGTGATGAGCAATCCTGCTGGATACCTGAATGAACACTAATTAAGCACAGAATGGTAAGCTTGTAGTGCTGTTAAGTACTTTTTTCCCTGGATGCTTCAGAAGTCAGTGTCAGAAGTTCCATCAGAAGCAGCAATACCCACAGGGTGACTGAGTGACCCGAGGCTGCTTTCCCACTAAACCAGCTCCAAAGGAAGTCCAGAGGCGACCTCTTGGCAGTCTTGGCTCGCTCATCCCTGCCCGTTGTGTGTGAAACACTAACACTCGTGCTCTGCATTTAATTGCTGACTAGGGATTCATCATTCTAAAGACTTGACTGATTTCTGGTCTGGAGACAAGGCCTCTCAGTTAGGCTTTACTGTTGAAAGCTGTAAAGATGGTAGAGAGTGTTAGAGAAGATCTGAGAAGGATGAGGATGCCACTTCCTTACAGCTGGGCACAGGACTTCTGTTCTGAAATGGGTGGGCTGACCCTTGCTTAGGTGGTTGGGCAGCTCTCAAGGCATTCAGGCTCGTTCTGACAACGTCCTATGGGTTCACAGGATTTAATACCAAATGGTGCTTGACAGTGTTCTGAACTGTTACACAGGGCATCAGCTGGCTTTTTTGTGCCAGAACAAACACATCAGATCTACTCTTGAGGAAAAATCGACAAATCCCATGGTTTATTGTTTCATTATTGGAAGAATCACATATATTTCCAATCTAAGTTTGTTTATTTTCAGTTTCCAGGTGTTTTGTCTTCTTATTTTGTTAGCTGAGTTGAAGAGCCCTCTTTCTCCTTCTCAGTCAGATTTTTGCATCAACATTTTGATGTCCTTCTGCTCATACAGTCACCTTCTTTCATTGTGAGGGGATATAATTGTTCATTTGAGTTCTCCTCAGAAGGTAGCTGAACATTTCTTCCACAATCCAAGACATATGCTTAATTTTCTAGTTCTGTACAGAGACCTTTTCATTTTTGACCATATTTCAGTGAATGTTTTTCCATGTATCTGCCACTTCATGTTGTTTCCCTTTTGTTCTGTATATATTTGCAGTAACTTAGGAGGCATAACCACCAAATGTTTGTTATCTGCATTAAACTTAGAAAGGAGCCCCATAAAGGCTGACTAGTCATTTTTTTAGAAACTCCATGCTGAAGTTCCTTGTCTTCCTTTTGAATCAGCTCATCAATAACTGCAGGACACTGCGCTCTGAGTGCACAGAGAGAAAACCCGCTCCAGTGCGGTGAGCCAGCACTGGGAGGTCAGAGCAGGAGCGTTTAGGAAACAGCGTGGGCTCGTGGTGGATTTAGGCACAACCCCGGTGTCGTCGTAGCAGAGCTGCAGCCCCAGTAGCTCCCAGCGGCTGTTGGCTGTGGGAACAGTTCATCAGGAGTTCTGCAGGAAGGCTTGGCACTGCTCAGCCAGGCTGGGGAGGTGTCACAACTCTGAAACCATCCCAAATGCTTTTCAGCTGTAAAATGTGGTGGTCATTGGGGAAAATTATTGAGTGTTACTGCTGTGAGGGTTCACGTTGTCTATTAGTCTGGTCTGTGTTTGAGAGAGGGTAAAACTTTGTGATAAAACATCAAATTCCAGGAGGGCATTAACCAGTGCTGTAGGAGAATGGTCCTGAGCCCTGAAACGGCTCTGAAACACTCGTGTGTAAGAGTCCTGTGCACACAGTCCTCTGGGTTTCCGAGGAACGAGGAGAAATGATGTATTCAACTTCTTCAGAGCCTTCTTTCCTCATTCAGAGCAGAGTGTGTGTCCTGCCCTGCCCTGCCTTCTGCACTGGCTCTTCCAGTTTACACTTTATATCAGAAATAGTAACATTTTTTCAACCAGAGCTGCATCTCCCCCCACACTGTTACTCAGGATCCCCTGCAGCTCCACTCCCACGTCCTGGAGCAATCCTCGGTTACTGATGACACCGCTGTATTCATCGAACGCGCCCGTTCCTTCATCTGCAGAGAGCTTGGGGATGGAGCGATGCAAGCTGAGCAGTACTGGGATGAGGGGCCCACAGTGTCAGTAGAACTGGTAATGAGGATTTGAGAAGTGACACTGTGCCCCTGCAGTGGCTGTTGGAGCAATTACCCAGCCTGGTGCTCGGTGGAGCTGTGCCATGGAGCAGGTAGTGTCCGTGGTGGGCAGGAGGCTGGTGGTGTGGCCCCAGCAGTCATTAGAGTGCTTTGTGGTGTGATTTGAGCAGACTGGATTGTGTAATCCTAAATTCTGCTCAATGCAAGAGCCTAGCCAATTATTTTGGAGAGAAGTTAGGCATTTCTTCCTGCTTTCCTTGCTTCAGGGAGCCACGGTTGTTGCAGGACTCCTGGTGTTTTGGTTGAAACGCACAGGGCGATGCACCCTGTGCTGATTGCTGCTCCTGTCTCTGTGTGATGCACAGAAGCACAGAACATAAAGATACTCTGGATTTAAAGTTGCTGTGTAAATTGTTGGAGTCAGAACTCTGTGTTGAGTACTTGACATTTTTTCACACATACTGGTTGAATGCAGAGATTGAATGCATCCACAGAAGTGTGGCCAGCAGGCTGAGCTCTCCTGAGGCCCCACCTGCAGTGCTGTGTCCAGTGCTGGAGCCCCCAACACAAGAAAGACATGGACCAGTTAGAACGAGTCCAGAGGAGCCCACGAGGATGATCCGAGGGTTGGAACACCCCTGCTGTGAGGACAGGCTGAGAGAGTTGGGGCTGTTCAGCCTGGAGAAGAGCATCATAGAATCCCAGACTGGTTTGGGTTGGAAGGGACCTTCAAGCTCATCCAGTTCCAACCCCCCTGCCAGCAGCAGGGACACCTTCCACTAGACCAGGTTGCTCAAAGCCTCGTCCAACCTGGCCCTGAACACTTCCAGGGAGGAGCAGCCACAGCTTCTCTGGCCAACCTGGGCCAGGGTCTCACCACCCTCACACCAAAGAATTTCTTCCTCACATCTCATCTCCATCTCCCCTCTGCCACTTTCAAGCCATCACCCCTTGTTCTGTCCCTCCCTGCCCTTGGACAAAGTCCCTCCCCAGCCTTCCTGGAGCCCCTTCAGGTACTGGGAGGCCACTGGAAGGTCTCCCCGGAGCCTTCTCTTCTCCAGGCTGAACAGCCCCAACTCTCCCAGCCTGTCCTCACAGCAGAGCTGCTCCAGCCCTGGCATCATCCTCGTGGCCTCCTCTGGACTGGCTCCAGTAGCTCCATGTCCTTGTGCTGTTGGTGGCCCCAGCCCTGGAGGCAGCACTGCAGGGGGGGTCTCAGGAGAGCGGAGCAGAGGGGCAGAATCCCCTCCCTGGCCCTGCTGCCCACGCTGCTCTGGGTGCAGCCCAGGACACGGGTATTGGCTGTGTGCTGCAGGTGCACAGTGCTGGCTCGTGTTGAGCTTCTCCTCCACCACCACTCCCAAGTCCTTCTCTTCGGAGCTGCTCTCAAACCAATATAGAACAGTTTATCTGTGGAAGAGAATAGGGAGTGGAAGTTGCTTTGGAAGACAGAAGAGGACCAGGGAGGTCTGGTAGGCATGCCATGGTCTGTGTGCTGGATTTCCCATCCTGACGGATTGAGTTGCTTCCGAATCCGAGTTTGCTCGTGCAGGCGTTCCCTGAGCTCCCCTTCTGCCTGGTGCTGGCTGCCACGAGGCGACAGGTACCCACACCCTGGGCAGGATTGCTCTTTGGTGGAAGCCCAGCAAACGTGTAACTGCCTGGAGCCTTCCTCTGGACTTTGGTTCCTTCAGAAGAGGTTATTTCTGTAAGGCAGAAGGTGTGTCTGGGTCGTACCGCGCTGCTGTGCTTGGCAGGGCCAGGGCTGAGCGGGTACGTGACGATCCCCTGCGATCTGTCCGAGTGTCAGGGTGCTCAGCTCCCGTCAGGGGCCCTCTTTGAACCAACGCTGCTGCCTACAAGGTGCGTGTCGTGCCGGATGGGAGACCCGGATGCTCAATATGAGTGATCAGCAAGCTCCGTTTATTGATTACACACGTGCTCCTTATATACAGTGGTTAATTAAGCTCATGCATATTCTTAAAGACCGATACTGATTGGTTTATTAATTATCCTGGGAGCTTTCTCTTTGTTATAACAGGTGGCTTTGCTCTGTTCACGTCCCAAGGACGTCAGCAGGGCACTCCTACTTTGCGGTTACCAGCTAAAGCTGCTCCCTTCTTTTTCCCAGCTTAGTTTTGCTGAAGTTGTTTGTCTGAAGTCTCAAGGACAAGTCAGGATCCTGGAGACTTCTGCTAATTCACCCTGACCGTGCAATTGCTGTTGTACTTATGTCAAGGGCCTGAGCTGGCCACTGCGGCCTGAGCCATTTCATACCCTCGCTGCTCCTGCTGAGCCTCTGATTGTACAACAGCTCCAGTGATCCTGACCCCTGTCAGCAGTTGTGGTTTCTGGAGTGCTGCTGCCAGAAACTCAGGTGAGGTCCTTTGCTCGCTCTCCTGGGATTTTTTTGGATTTCATTTAAGGTTTCATTTTTTCTCAGCAAAAGTTACCTGATGTTCCTTCTTATGTAGCTGATGGGTTTGATCTCGATCAGCTGTGGTTTTCATCTGCATGTTCACTGAGAAGAACCCATGAGCTGCTTCTCAGGTGATGTGATTTTACTGTCCATTTGTCCTCGTTGGATACTGTGGGGATTCTTTTTTAAAAATGCTGAAATTAAGTCATTGCTGAAAATAAATTACCTTGCTGTTATTTGAAAAATACTCCAAGGGCTGGAATAAGCCGGAGTTGGAGTCGTTCCTTTATGCCTCCAAAATAAAGGAGAGCAGGAAGTGATGGATTCAACAAACCAGTTGTAATGAGAGATGCTCTTGCCCATGATGTTACAGAAATTACAAGCCAAGCCTTGAGGTTTTGAATTCCTCAGGCCTGTGCTCTTTCCTGGGAGGCTTTCCTCACCGAAGGCCTGACACGGTTTTTTTATTTGCTGGAGGTTTTTTTATTTGCTGGAGGTTTTTTTTCTTTGCTTGGGCTTTGGGGTTTTTTTTAGGAGGCAGAACAAGCAGAGTCCTCGTATTATGCTTTGGCAAAAAGGAAGTTTTTTTGAATTCAGAATATTCAGAATATTTTTTCTATATTTTCATGGTGAGGGAGTTGGCAAATGGTGTCAGCAAGAAAAGTCGGTGTCCAGGAGGTGTTTCTGAGCAGCGCTTACACTGAGTTCAGCAGCCAGTGGGAATGTATTATGTTTTCAGAGCCCATCTGACTGCTGACGGTCACAGTCTAAACCTACTGGCTGCTGCTGCTGCTTTTGCTTTATTCTGTCTGAATTTTGTATTTCTTTGCATTCTCAGAGCTTTGAAATTCTGCTCAAAGCAGAGCTGTTTGCTCCAAACACAGAGCAGGGCTGGCTGCTGGGGAGGTGCAGTGGCACTGGCCTGCTGCCTTCCCACCACAGTCCCTGGCAAAGCCCTGCAAGGGCAGCAGGCTCCGTCCCAGATCTGGCTCATGCCACAGGTCCTCCAGGGGACAGAAATTTCACCCCAAATGTCCCAGTGATTTAGTGCATGATGCAGTATCTTAGGGGCACCAGTGTGCATGGACTGGAAGGGTTCACTCTTTGGTAGGGTTTTTCCTTCGAGGAGAGCAAGGCTGAACTCTAATTTTGTGTTGATAAGGCACAAGCCAGGAAACTATATTAACAGTTTATGTCACATTCATAAAAAGGCATAAAAACTGTCTGGAGAAAAAGAAAATTTATTACTTCCCACGTAGTGACTTAGGTAGCTTTGGAAATAAGTGCCATTGGTAACAGTGTGCATCTTCCAACTCGTTTTATGTCTGAGTTCCAGTGAATGGACTGGCTCAGTATGGGCAACATAATTTTTAATTGTAATTTTAAAATGATAATTTTGAAGCATAATGTTAAACATCAATATAATGTTAATTGTGCTTAGGAATATGTATCAGAATGAAAATTATCCTTCATCGAAGACTTTGCAGGAGCAAAGCGTGTGCTCAGTGTTGTAGAAGGAACCAGAGGCTCCAGGTGTGTGAGCAATCAAAGCCATTCCCTGTGTTTATGGAGACCTTTAATCCACGTCTCAAAACGTAACGTGATGACATTGTTTTTTCACAGTTCTTTGGTAAATGGAAATCTGCTTCACAAATTCTGTGCAGGAAGTGTTTGTCCATTTGCAGGCTGAGGCAAGGAGCAGTTTACAGCAGGACAACAGCACAGCCCTAACCACGGGCGATCGCCAGAGCCCGCTCGCTTACTGGTGACGTGGAACCTCGCTCCGTGTCGTGGGGTCTGCTACTGCTCCGCTGCCCTTCCAAGTAATGGGCTGTTCAGAAATGTCAGTTCCCATGTCAGTTTGGTTCGAATTAGTTGCAAAAATGTGAAGTTAGCAATTCCTAACACATTTAGAGTGATTTCAAAGAATCACAGAATGCTGTGAGCTGGAAGGGACCCACCAGGATGATGGAGTCCAGCTCCTGTCCCTGCACAGGACAAGCCCAACATTCACACCATGGCCCTGAGGGCCTTGGCCAAATGCTGCTGGAGTCTTGTCAGCCTTGGGGCCATCAGCACCTCCCTGGGGAGCCTGTGCCAGTGCTCCACCACCCTCTGCCTCAAGAACCTTTTCCTCATGGCCAACCTCTCCCTCCCCTGCCACATCTTCCTGCCATGGCCTCTGCTCCTGGCGTTGGTGGCCAGAGAGAAGAGCTCAGCGCGATGAGCTGCGAGAAGCCCAGCGAGAAGAGATCAGTTCTACACCATGATGAGATCTCCTCTCAGTCTCCTCTTCTCCAGGAGAACAAACCCAGTGACTCCAGCCTCTCCTCATATGGCTTCCATTTGATTTGAAAATAGACTAAAAATGTCAGGAGAATGCGACGTGTTTTCTTGTTGGAAACAAATTAATGCCTCCATTATTATTTGTTACTGATGGCATCAGATGAAACTTAAGGAGATCAGTTTTAGTCAGCTTACTTTGAATGTTCCTGCTTAGATTTGATTTCAAATTTACTTTTAAAATGTTTTATTCTTTTAAATGACACAAACCCACATACAAGATGTGATAGGGAGAGGGAAGAAAAGCATCTTCTGAAATGCATCTAGTTTGGCTGCCAGAAGAAGACCATCACGGCCCATGAATACAGCCTAATAGCCGCTTCTGGAGCTTCTCTTCTGCTTTCCACTCAGATGACAGAAAATGTTACAGGATGGTGTCTGTTCTGGCTGCCCAAGACAGGCTTGTGCAGCAATGTCACAAAGGTAGTGAGCAAAGAGATTAAAAAATAAAAAAAGAGTAAATTGGCACACTGGGGAGTGAGGAGTAGGAAGTTTCTATTTTAAGAGTTGGGAAGTTTCTATTTTAAGAGTTGCTTAGAGCTTCATTGAGATACTGTTTTGTTTGTCCATTTCAGCTGAATTAAAGTTAGTGGATTTGGAGGTTTGTTTTGTTTTGGTTTTTTTGTTTTTAAATAGGGAAATATTAAAGGTGTAACTGGGGAAGTGCTGGTGGCAGCCAGGGCTTGGAGTGGTGGTCTTGGCTGCTAGGTGGGTCTGCTGCTGCCTGGGACCATGTTTGCCGTCCCGGGCAGGATGCCACGAGTTTCCCAGAAAAGGAGCTGGGAACGTGTTTCCATTTAAAATGCCTGGGTAAATCAAATTCTGATACTTACTGAGTTCATGAATTCTTCCTGCCATGTATTCAGAGGAGGCTCAGGTCTGTCAAGGGTCTTACCCAGAACCTTGAAAGCCCCTGTCTGCTTGGGGGGTTGGACTGGGTGATCTCCTGAGGTCCCTTCCAGCCCCACCACTCTGGGAGTCCTGCTGTTTCTTTGCTTTAGCTTGCATTTCAGTTTAGGCAAACTGACTTTACAGAGTGTTTGTGTGGTGCCCTGGAAGTTTGGTTGAGCTTCAGGGTTACGCAGCATGCATGGCTCACACGTGTTGGGTATCGCCCTGCTTCTGTACGAGCAGCTACAGCACCAGCAATTCCTTCTGGCTGTTGGTTAGACCATCGCATGCTGAAGAGCTTTGTGAATCCCACCACGTGTCTTCCCAGGTTAAAATGGACATGAGTCTCTCTTCCCCCCCTGGGCAATGGAAATCCCCATGGCTGCAGTCACATCTGCAGTCAGGCTGTGTTTCTCACATGAGTAAGCTCCAGTTCACCTCCGTGTCATCACAGTAACGCTGTGTGTTCGCTGAGTCAGGCTCTGAGACTTCATCCCAAAATAGAGCTCAGAGGAGCAGGTTTGGAGAATGTAATGTTAATTTAGAGCAAATTCATTTTCTAGGGGTTGCCTGTCAAATCCACAAGAGCTTGCACTGCTGTGGTGCCCAGTGGGCTGCTGGTCTGTGCGGGGGCTGGTGTCTGGGGGTGAGATGCTGTGGGGAGGGCTGGAGTGAGCAGCTCACTGCAGCGCGTGTTGGTGTGGTGTGTGGGTACATGCTCTGAAGTTGGACAGCAGTAAACCCCAGACAATGCGATACATGGAAGGAACCCACTCAGCAGAGGTGCTCTGGGACCTGTTTCAGTAAATAGAGGTTCAGCTGGAGTGAAGAGGGAGGAAAGGAGCCCCGGGATCAAACCCCGTTGACTGATCCGTTCTCATCAGCCTGTTGTGTCGTACAGCTTGGAAAAGTGAACTCAGTCCCTTTACAGACCTGGGGGGAGACCAGTAGTGCCAGTTAGCCAGTGAGGTCTGTACCTTCAGGGTGGAGTTACCAGGTGGAGTAAATCATTATCAGTCCATGGACATAAAGGACACTAATTCATTTGGACACTAACAGACATAAAGGACACTGCTGCACGTGGTCTGGAACTTCCTCCCAAGGGGAAGAGGAGGGGCAGGTCCTGAGCTCTTCTCTCTGGCCACCAACGCCAGGAGCAGAGGCCATGGCAGGAAGATGTGGCAGGGGAGGGTGAGGTTGGCCATGAGGAAAAGGTTCTTGAGGCAGAGGGTGGTGGAGCACTGGCACAGGCTCCCCAGGGAGGTGCTGATGGCCCCAAGCCTGACAAGATTCCAGCAGCATTTGGCCAAGGCCCTCAGGGACATGGTGTGAATGTTGGGATTGTCCTGTGCAGGGACAGGAGTTGGACTCCATGATCCTTGTGGGTCCCTCCCAGCTCACAACATTGGATGATTTTATACCAGTCTGAGTGCCTGATCCTAGCACACCTGTGTGGTTTATGCCTCTGCGTAGTACAAACATTACCAGCATATTTTTCTTTCTCAACTTGCCAGTGTGCTTTTTTCCCCTGTCATGTATGGTATCTATCACACTGAGGTATGCATCCTACCTGCTGTATCACAGGAGAAGGTGTTCCATCCCCATGATGGGTGTCTTCAGCACTGAGGCAATGCAGAGCCTTGTGTAGGCAGCAGGATCCCGTGTGGTCCCACTGGTTAATTCTTGTTGAGGTGAGTCGGCCAGGGTTGTGGAGAACTGCGTGGGAAAGCCATTCAGAGCACAGCACGGAGGGATGTGTGTGCACATAAAGCTGATTTACCATCGTGAAACAGGAATAAAACATGCTAAAGCTGTAATGGGATCATTTGAAATCTGGTCTGAGTCTGCTGAAAATGTGTTGGAAGTGCTGCAAGCTAATGAAGTAAAGATACAAGAGCAGGTCATGCAACTCAACAACAGAAATAGTCAGGAGTGGTTTGGGGGGTTCTGTTAATAATTTATCATTCTTAAATTGTATTGTTGACTGTTTTAATACAGTAAGTTCTTCATAAATATGGCAGTGAAAATCATCCCCTTCCCTTTTTCCCTCCTTGCTACACCATGGGTTCATTGCTGGAGTTTCCCCTGTGAGCATTACAGTTGGCTCAGATTGTTTACCATGCAAAATAGAGCATGAAAAGGCAATGCTGATGTGCTATCAGGGCTGCTGTGTGTTTGTAAATATATATATATATATATATATATAGAATACAAAAAATGGGACTGTGAATGAAAATGAGAAACCAATCAAATGTTGATGTGTATTTTTAGCATAACAACGCCTATGCAAATTTCAATTATGAGGTACCTTAGTTTTAAAAACAAGTTATATAGATGGAAATCACAATTAAAGCAAATCAAACCCATGCAGTGCTCGAAATTTTTGTACATTTTAGTGCAAGTGGTTGTTGTTGTGCAGAGTTGATGATGTCTGGGGCTCTGTGGCCATGTGGTTTATTTGTGGCGTGGTTTATTTGCATTCAGTGGTAGTTCAGCCTCTGTCGCACATCTCCAGGGCGCTCCTGCCCCGCGCGTGGCTGTGGAGAGCGGCCGGCTTGCGCATGGGGATGGCAAAGTAAAATGGTCCCTTGTGTGGGATTTGTGCACAAATGCTTGTGAAAATAGTGCTCTGGTCTCGGAACAAGTGTTTCCTGAGCCTTTTGAGTGGTTTCTTCAGAGGGCAGAGCAGCTATGACCATCCATCAGTTGTTTTATTTTAAAGTATTTATGGAGCCTCAGTAGCTGAAGTACTAAAATTGAGACTTGATGGACCTCCCATGTAGATGTTTAACCCAGTGTAACTCCAGCAGTAAAGTTACTCGTACATTGCTCGGTGGAAATGAGCCCTCAGAAGGATGTGCAGGAAGGCAAAGACATCATTTAATTTCAGGAAGCGTAAAACCGTTTGATTCCAGCATATTTCCCCTCTTCAGAGCATGATTATTTGCAAACCCACCTTTACCAATGTAAATGTAAGTGCAGGTGTGTCTACCCAGGTGGAAATCCGGACCCTTCTTGTTATCTGTGCACAGGAAAATGATTTGAATTCTTTTTTAGCAGTGGGAGAAAGCCCTGCTTCTTCTTCGATTCTTGATTCAAACAGCACAGAGGCTTTCATTTAAACTATGCACAGAAACTGAAAATTATTCCCCAAAACAAGGCAAAAGTGAGAAAGATCAGCCCGAGGCACAGCTTTGCGCGGCTGAAATCGAGAGTTGGAAATCACAGAGAAGCACGGCAGTTCTTCACCGAGCCCAGGGTTTGTTGGGCATTTTTCAGCTGCGCCAGGGAGCGGGTATGTACCCACGTGTGCTCGTAGCCACCTGGGCAGGTCCTTCTCTTTCCTTCTCTTGCATACCCACAGCTTGCACATGGAAGGACCTGGAGGTGCTGGAGCGTGTCCAGAGAAGGGAACGGAGCTGGGGAAGGGTCTGGAGCACAAGTGTGCTGAGTTCCCGGCTGAGGGAACTGGGGGTGCTGAGCCTGGAGAAAAGGAGGCTGAGGGGAGACCTTCTGGCTCTGTCCAAGTCCCTGCAAGGAGGGTGCAGAGAGGTGGGGGTGGGTCTGTTCAACCAAGGACCAAGGGACAGGACAAGAGGAAATGGGCTCCAGTTGTGTCCAGGGCAGGTGAGATTGGATGTGAGGAAGAATTTCTTTGCTGAAAGGGTTCTGAGGCATTGGAAGGGGTTGCCCAGGGCAGTGGTGGAGTCCCCATCCCTGGAGGGATTGCAGAGTCGTGTAGACACAGTGCTGAGGGACATGGGTTAGTGGGGACTGGTCAGTGCTGGGTTCATGGTTGGACTCAATGAGCTTAAAGGTCTTTTCCAATGGAGGCCATTCTGGGATTCTGTATTTAATTTAACTCTGTATTTATCCTGTGTTTGGTGCGGGTGCTTTCTGCAGGCAGCCGGAGTTAACTCGCTGCACTCCCCGGGAGCGGTCGGTGTTGCAGAGGACACATCTCCTTGCTGCTGGCCCCTTTGTGGCCAGGGGAGGGGTGCTGGAAGGGTTTGTGCACGTACACTGGGAACAGGAAATGGAAAAAGTGGGAAGGAAAAAGATATGGGCTCGGTTTTTACGGGATGTGGATCCTTACAGCTCCTGTGGCACAGCCGGGCCAGTTTGTGTCAGCTGGAGGTGTGACCTGTGTGTCTGTCACGGGAAACGGGAGCTTGGGGAGAGAGAGAACAGCAGATTTACACTGCAAGTAGTCGGGTTGGTTTGTCCAAACTGTCTGTTAAGTTCTCTTGGTCTCAGGCTCCAACGTGCTCTCAAGCAGTTGTGTCAGAGGGCTGAGGGTGCAGGAGGGGGGGGACCGAGTGATGTGAGCACGAGTCTCTTATTTACTGCGGGAAAGACAAGAATGTGAAACTGCTTTTGCACTGGGTAATGGTCTTGTTAATAATCCTAACAGCCTTGGTTTGCATAAGGTACATTGTTTGTATAAATAAATAGCAGCACATTAGGGTGCTGGCTTTGGCTGGTGAGTATCATAGTGTCTATTTTTCTAATCTGGTTGTCAGCTCTCTGGAGTTTGCCTTTAAATTCACACTGGTCTCTGAATCACCGGGCTGAGCTGGTCAACTGGGAATTTTCCTGCTCTTTACCAAAGCCACCAAGTTACTTTGAGATGCATCACAGAGTGCAAATGGAAACCTCCCAGCCACCCGGATTGTCCACATCCCGCTGCGGTCTAACACCCGTCCTGGGAGGCTGGCAGCCAGGATCAGGAGTGAATCCTGGCCCCAGGAGCTGCAGGCGGGCGGCCCCGGGAGCTGCAGGCGGGCGGCCCCGGGAGCTGCAGGCGGGCGGCCCCGGGAGCTGCAGGCGGGCGGCCCCGGCGGCAGCGTGTGCCGGAGCCCTGCCGTTCCCATGCGGCTGAGCCGGGGTGAGGTCAGGTTTGGAGCTGGTGTGGGTGCAGCGCGGTGTCGCCCCGGGTGCTCTGGCTTTTGGAGGACAAGCTGCAAACTGAAAGATCAGTGAGGAACCTCCAGGGCTGCGGTGGGAGTTTGCAACAGGCCAGAGTTGCAGATATTTCAGTAAGTTGTGTGTGGCTGTTCTTACTGTGGGGCCAGGGCACTCCTGCAGTAGTGTTTGCAGGAACATTCCTGTTGTCAGGAGAAATGAAATGGCAGGGTCATAGCAAGACTGCAGTCGATTTGTAAGGTTTTTATAATGTGTAAAACCCATTTCCTGCTACATATCTGTTTATTTTAAAAAGTTAATTCCTAAAATTGTAGAGGACAAGAAATAAGGAATAGGTTTTGTAAGGTGGTACCTAAATTGTTTTATGAAAGGCTGAGAGAGTTGGGGCTGTTCAGCCTGGAGAAGAGAAGGCTCCAGGGAGACTTTCTAGCGTCCTCAAGAAAGATGGAGACAAACTTTTTAGCAGGGCCTGTAGCCACAGGACAAGGGGTGATGGTTTTAAACTAAAAGAGGAGAGATTCAGAATAGGTGTAAGAAGGACACTTTCTACCCTGAGGGTGGTGAAACCCTGGCCCAGGTTGCCCAGAGGGGTGGTAGAAGCCCCATCCCTGGAAACATTCAGGGTCAGGCTGGATGGGGCTCTGAGCAGCCTGATCTGGTTGAAGATGTCCCTGTCACTGCAGGGGGGATTTTATCTAGATGGCCTTTAAGTGTCCCTTGTAACCCAAACCATTCCATGATTCTGTGTTGCAGTGCTGCATTACCAGGGAGGTTAATTAGCTCAGCTGGCTTGGCCAAACCCAGCTCCCACTCCTCAGTTCTTTCTTTTAGCCCAGCTTTTGGTGTCCCTTCTGCCTCATGTCCTTGAGGACAACCTCTGGGCTCTCCCAGGAAGGACCTGCCTGCTCAGCCACTCATGAGGTGGCATCCCTTGTAGAGATGCTTTTCATCTTCAAACCCTGGGGTCAGCAGAGAAAGCCTGAGGGGGAAATCATGAGTCCTTTGCAATAGTGTCTGCTGCCCTGGTGGGCTGGTGTCTGGCAGGTCCCACTCAGACCGGTCTTTCGCTGGAGTCGGCCGTGGTAGACTGTGGGGTCTTGCATACATGGTGGCTGGAGAGCTGGCAGTGTCCATCCTCCTCGTCCATGGTGGGTGTGTGGTGTGTGATGTTAAACCTTGAGACTGTGACCTTGGTCTGTGAGGTCTCAAGCAACTGAGAAACCTGGGGTTTCTGACTTCCCTTTTTGGCAAATCCATTTGTCGCTGGCGGGTCCCAGCTCTAGGTAGGGCACTTGGCAGTGTGACGCTGGCAGAGATTTGGGTTGTGCAGTAACTTCAGATTGCTGTGATCTAGAAACTTTACTTATTTTGTTTGATTGATTTCTTTTTTTTCCAAGACACAGAGTATTTCATTTATACAACAGTGCGGGTTTGTTTTTGCTGAGGGACAAAAGGCGCTTGCTAATAATAGACACTTCTCTGAAGCAGTTTTGACCTGTGCTCACGCAGAAGTTGTCACGTTAATGAAAACAAATGAAGGCAAAATCACAGTGCTTCTCTGTGGAGAGCAGCTGGTGCTGGTTTTGTTACCTGGCTGTAATACAAGGCTGTTCTGACAGCGGCTTTCACCTGGGCTGCATGCTGGAGCTTTTTCTGGAGCAATGGTAGATAGTAGAGGTGACACCTCAGGTGCGGAAGAAGTGCTGAGACACTGATAGAATGGCATTTTGTTGGTCATACAATAAAGCAAGGATGCATTTTTTTCCTCAAAACAATGACCTTCCTTACGCCCTTCTGCACTGGGCAGAATTTAGCCCGTGATTTCCAACGTGCACATGAAAATGAGTACATTCCTGTTATTTTGTGTTTACTCTCAGGATCTGTTAGAGAATGCACTTCATCACTTGATTGTTTGCAGCTGATAAATAACAACTGGTTTTGATCAGCCCTAATCACCACCTGATTTCCTATCCAAGTTTGGAAGTGTGTGGAGATGGAGGATTTGTAGAGTTGCCTGTGTAGCCTGGCAGCAAGCTGAGAGCCTGAGGGTGGAAGAGGAAAGGACAATTTTATGCATGAGTCCACTTTTTGATTTATTGCCACTAAAATGACAGAGTTTAAATCCAGAGTGAGCCCCCAGACCAGCACTCAGCTTGCAAGTGCTCTTTATTAATATAAAGCTCCTCAGTTACTTCAGTGGGAAAACACCAGTATTTACCCCGTTTGTTTTTCAGATCTCAGCCATCAAGAAACTTAGAGTGAGGAGTTACTCTGCTGCCAAGAGGGCTTTATTAGGAGTATCCTGTGAGGATGGCAGTTTTGAAGGCATCGTGCCTGTGAGGTGAACTTCAGGCTAGTCCACACGGTAGGCTGTTAGCAACCACCACAGCTACATATCTCATTAAAGACTGTGAAGCTGCTGGTCTCCTCAGGACAGAGCAGGAGGGCTTAGCTGTCATCTGAAATGACTGCCACTGAGTGTGACCTGTCCTTGGAAGAGGCCCAGTCTCTCCTTCTCCCTGCACAACAGAAACACTCTTCAGATCCAGGGCAAAATGCTCTGCTCCAAGCATATTTACTCTCTCAGGAGTATTTTCTTGAGTGACTTCCCGTGCTCCTTTCTGCTCTGTGGTTCTTGGGAGCCGAATTCTTTCTGCTCAGACTCAAGGTGCATGGCAGGATGTAGTCTAAAGCCTCGTGTTGCAAAGGTCCGTGGTTGCTGTTGGTTGTAGGTTCCAGATGAAGGATCTGTACTGAAATGTCAGAAGAGCTTCATGAGACCCTACAAATACGTGAACCGTTTACTGTTTGCAGTCTTGCACCTGGGCTTTAACTGAGGTTGAGATCTGTTGTGCCAGGTGTTGTTTGAGACTAGAGGAAAGTCTCTCCTCAGGAGTGCCTATCACCTGTAAGACAGAACCAAAGCAGAAGATGTTAATATCATTTTATGAAAATTACTTTGGCACATGAGTGCAGATCTCCAGAATACCTGGCCACTTTGGTGCAGCCAAGACCATTTTTCTCTTCCATAGTGTTCTTTTCCTCTTTCCATCCTTCCTGGAAGAACCACTTGGTCCATGTGTAGGAGGCAAAGGCAAAAATGTTTTGGTTTTTCACATGTAAAGACCAGGAAACCCAGATTCAAGCAATGTGTGATATCATGTGTGTAAACAAGTAGGCTCAGCCTATTTAGAAAGAAAGTTTATTTGTGCTGACACAGGAGACACAACTTGGGGCCTGCAGAAATGAACAGAAACAGTTTGGTGCTTTCAGAGTTTCCAGACCAGGAGAACATTTCCATCCCATGGGATGCTTGAGGGCAAGCATGAGGCTCTTTTACCTGAGCAAACTGAAATACACTGCAGAGACACACAGGAGAGTCAAGTTTCTTACTGCTTTAATCCTAGATCTCACAGTGCTTGGTGGCTTCTCCAGGATCTTGATCAAGCCTGGAAAGGACAAATTTAAGTGGAGAAGACCCATCCTATGGTTTTGGAAGCTGATTGAGTGATTGTGAATGCCAGTTTGATTAGGTTTTATTTCTGTCTTTAGCACACAAAGTAGCTCGTGGGGTTTTTGTGCTGTATTCCTCTGCATTACCTGATGTAGATCTTGGAAGATGTCAAAAGTTGCATCTGAGGACATTTATGAAGGGTGATCACCTCAGGTGTTCGTTCTGCTGCTGATCTGTGAGCCCCTTATCTAAAGCTGTGGGCAACACCGACCTCTGTATTGCAGTGGAAAATTCCTGTGGATCTGGTGGAGTTTGGATCAGGCCACTTGTGCTTATTTGAGAGGTAGCTCAGATGTTCCTCAGTGGTTCCTGTCATGTTTCTGTTATTGAGGTTATTGCATCTGTCTCTTGTCAAGAGGCCTACCTGGGTCCCTGCGTGGAGGGGATGGCGTGTGGGTCACCAAGCTGAGTGCCACCAGGATGGAGAGATGAGTTTTGGGGAAGGGACCATGTGCTGGCACGTGTGTGCAAAGGGAGGCAGGAGGTGTGGAGCCCACTCATGCTCATTTCCTTCCAGACTCTTCTGCAGAGAGCCAGAATGGACTGTCCAGGTGCATACATTGAGTATCTCCTCATACCTGGTAACAGAGGCGCTGAGATGCTGGCACGCCGTGTCAGTGCCTTGGCTGGTGTCTGTTTTGGGGTGGTGAGCTAACACCTGGCACAGCAGTGGAGGATGAGATGGAAAAACATCTGCAAAGAACAGAGGGTGACTGGGGAGAGGGGGGGGAGAGGGAAAGAAACCAGCAGAGAAAAGCCGTGAGCACACCGGCTCTTTTCTCCCACCTGCAGGCTGTCGGGCGCGGGGAGCTCCCTCCCCCGCAGCAGCGTCCTGTGCTGCCCCGCGCGGGTACAGCGCGGTGCTTGTGAGCGCTGCGTGACGGTGCGGGGTGGTGCGGTGCGGTGTGGTGTGGTGTGGTGGGTGTGCTGTGGTGTGGTGTGGTGTGTGCGGTGTGGTGTGTGCGGTGTGGTGTGGTGTGGTGCGGTGTGGTGCGGTGTGGTGCGGTGTGGTGTGGTGTGGTGCGGTGTGGTGTGGTGTGGTGCGGTGTGGTGCGGTGTGGTGCGGTGTGGTGTGGTGTGCGGTGCGGTGCGGTGCGGTGCGGTGCGGTGTGGTGCGGTGCGGTGTGGTGCGGTGCGGTGTGGTGCGGTGTGCTGTGGTGCGGTGTGGTGTGGTGTGTGGTGTGGTGTGGTGTGTGGTGTGGTGTGGTGTGGTGTGGTGTGGTGTGGTGTGGTGTGCTGTGGTGTGGTGTGGTGTGGTGTGGTGAGGTGTGGTGTGCTGTGGTGTGCTGTGTGTGGTGTGGTGCGGTGTGGTGTGGTGTGCTGTGGTGTGGTGTGGTGCGGTGTGCTGTGGTGTGCTGTGGTGCGGTGTGGTGTGGTGTGGTGCAGTGTGGTGTGGTGTGGTGCGGTGTGGTGTGGTGAGGTGTGCTGTGGTGTGCTGTGGTGCAGTGTGGTGTGCTGTGGTGTGTGGTGCCAGCCAGCACTTGGGCTCTGCAGCCTTCCCCAGCTCCCAGGCCATGGTGAGCACTTCTGGGCTCCCTCTAATTTCCATGTCCACGTAGCCTGGAAACACAACGTCAGCTTCATTACTGCGTGTGGCCAGATGCTTTTGTGGACCAGAGCCACTTCTTTCAGTAAAGTTACACAAGGAGTGAACTGAAAAATGAGGGTGATTTTGAGAGGAGGGTTATTTTTGTGCTATTTGTTTAATGTACTCCTTGAACTTTCGGTTTTAATTTGCTCTGAGCTTTGCAGTTTTTTTTCTTGAGTTTTCTTTTGTTCCTGCTTTTTACCACCACCTCTTTCTCTTGTTCCTTCCCTCTTGGCTTGTTTCCCATCTGCTTTTGGGAAATCCAGCAGGGAGAAGGGGCAGAACAAGGAGCAGAACAGCTGTAATCACACAGGGCCAGGCAGGAGAAGCCCCGTTCTCAGCAGTGGGTCCTTGGCACGACCACGGGTTAAGGGTCCCCCGCAGATGTGCAAGGTCTGCACGTGGCAGACGGTGGAGGGCTCGACCCAGGCTGGCACTGCCAGAAGACAAGGCAAGAGGGCAACAGTGAAGCAAAGAAACTCAGAGACAAACTTTGTAACTAGGGCATGGATTTGGGAAGGAAACTGAAAAATAGTAAGGTCTAATTTCTAATCCCAGCTGTATTTATTTGAGTCTCTTGAGTTCCGTTAGCGCGGTCCTGCAGCCCGGTGTGGCTGGGAGCAGGACCAGGCTCCGATGATCCAGCTGTCGTGGGAAGATGATCAGGTTTGGATATAGATGGGAATATATTGCTGTGCAAAAAGATCACATAAGCTGTTCTCCCCGTGTTGTCTCTGGTGAAGGTGACCTCGCCAAGGTGCCGCCTGTGGTGGCACGGGGGTGACAGACACTGCAGTCGGCTGAAATTGTGTGACTGAACGTTGGGGTCGATCTCGAAGCCTTGAGTTGTGTTAAATTATATGACAGTGAGATGAAAGAGAGTTCTGATCTGATATGAAATATCAAGGGGGAAAAGAATCTCATCTGGAAATTTGTACCCCCACCCCCTGTTTAGAAACTTCCTTTCTGACTGAATTTATGTAGGGGTGGTCTCTTTCCTGAGGGTGCTGTCTGTCAGCAGGACGAACTGGGAGAGCTGCACTTGCTTCCTGAGTCTATCACAGATTTTCTACGTGACTTGGTGAGCGCCACTGAGCAACTTTTGTGTTCAAAGACTAAAACTTGACCGGTCTGCAACTGTGGATGATCTGTGCAAACGGCAAACACCGGCGGCTTGGTGCACTGCTGAGGTGTCTCCACAGGGGGACACAACAGATGCTCTAGGAAGGAGCTGGCCCCGACTTGAGGCTGTGACATCTCTGGTGTACTTACATCTACATTAGCTGATAGCTCCTCAAGGGTGGTGTGACACATTCAGATGAATGTGTCCTCAAGGAGCCTCTCTTCCTAGTGAAACAAACTGGACTACAAGTGCTGTAACCCGGGCAACTTCTCTTCAAAACTGTGATGTTACGTCTTGCTCCCCAAAATCACAGCTGTGTTACAGCCCAATATTTTATTTCTCTTTGTTCTCCTTTCTTTTTTTACTGCTGTCAGTGACAAGAAATTATACAATAAACTCAATATTAATATAATAGCTAATGAAAGATATCATATAAGCCCCAGAGCATATGAAAGATGTCCACTGGAAAGAGGCCTCGTGGTGCCTTGCCTTGGTCTGTGCGTTGCCTTAGTGAGAAGAGGTTGTTGGAGAATATCATTCATTTTAAACTAAACAGTAAGCCTCCTTCGAATTATATCTTAATAAAAAAGAGAACATATTGGGTAGTGTTTGATTTAGACACGCTGCATTTTAAATGTGTCCTAATTATAGTGCTCATCGCTTCACATTAATTTAATGAACATCCTCATTTATATGGACAAGGTTGGCAAATAGGAATGAATGCCATTAAAACCTGCAGGTCTCCTCCAGGAGAAAAATCAAAAGATCAATGAAGAAAACGTCACCTTATCATTTATACCAAGGCAAAGCACCAGGTCACCGGCCCCACGTTCCTGCAGGTGGCTCAGGGGCCCTTAGCACGCCCCATTTGGGAAGGACTGTGCCGTGCTGCCAGCACGGGGATCTGGGGGTCCTGGGGGACAGCAGGGTGGCCATGAGCCAGCACTGTGCCCTTGTGGCCAGGAAGGCCAATGGCATCCTGGGGTGCATTAGAAGGGCTGTGGTCAGCAGGTCAAGAGAGGTTCTCCTCCCCTCTACTCTGCCCTGGTGAGGCCACATCTGGAATATTGTGTCCAGTTCTGGGCCCCCCAGTTCAAGAAGGACAGGGAGCTGCTGGAGAGAGTCCAGCACAGAGCCACCAAGGTGATGAAGGGAGTGGAGCATCTCCCTGATGAGGAGAGGCTGAGGGAGCTGGGGCTCTTGAGCTTGGAGAAGAGGAGGCTGAGGGGGGACCTCATTAATGTTGATCAATATCTGAAGGGTGAGTGTCAGGAGGATGGAGCCAGGCTCTTCACAGTGGTGTCCAGTGGTAGGACAAGGGGCAATGGGTGTGAGCTGGAACACAGGAGGTTCTGCTTAAACTTGAGAAGAAACTTCTTTCCTGTGAGGGTGCCAGAGCCCTGGGCCAGGCTGCCCAGGGAGGGTGTGGAGTCTCCTTCTCTGGAGACATTCAAGACCCGCCTGGACACCTTCCTGTGTGATCTCATCTGGGTGTTCCTGCTCTGGCAGGGGGATTGGACTGGATGAGCTTTCGAGGTCCCTTCCAATCCCCAACATTCTGTGATGCTGTGTAATCAGCTCCAGAAATGACTGTAGTGGTTCATCAAGGCCCAAAAATAAGGACTGAAGGAAGATATCATGGTTTTCTTGGTAGATCTGGAAAAGTGTTGATGATGCACATCTCTGGTTTTATCATTTAGCTGCGTGCTGGTAGCAGAACTGCTTGATTTTAAAAACCATTATCTGTCAGATTTTCCCTGTAGGCATTGATTTCAACACACACAGAAGGTGGATGGTCCACTCACTCCTTAAAAACCTTTGTCATCCTGAGCTGAGTTTCAGTGAACTTACAAGAATTCAAGTGCTGGCAATGATTGTTTGTGAGCCAGCAAGACCTAAGGGTACATTATGTTAACAGAGGAGTAGTGTAGACGTAGAGGGACCCCTGTGACCCTCACTGATACCCTCTTCTGGCAGGCTTAGGGTGTGGTGGTCATCACAGCCAACTCATCCTATGGGCTTTAATGGGGTATGGTTGACACCACAGTGGCTGAGCTTTCCATCTAGTCCAGCTTAGTAGAATTACTGTACTGCAGACTCATTTTCTCCCTAAATATGATGATCTGCAATCTTTAACCCCTTCCTACTGAGTGCAGTGACAAGAACCTATCCAGATCCCGCTGTACAGTTGTTTAGGGGTGGGGGAGCAGAGCTGAGCGTTAAATAAAGATGTCAGCGTTGCCTCTTGGAGAGTCATGCTGCTGCTTGGTAGAAAAATGCTGTAATTGGGGGCCCACATTGTACAAGATTTTCTGACAGAGCTGTGTTTCAACTTGGGTTTGCAATCAGTGCTGAAGGCCTGCTTCACTCGGGGCCTGAGGTTATCAATAACTGATGTATCTGGTGCTTTGTTCTCCCATGTCCTCCATCTGCCACTCCTGCTGTGTCCATCTCTGCCCCCAGCATCACCGTCGAGCCCTGAGCACTGTGTGTTGCTGATATTTACAACCTTACTGCTTCAAAATGAGAGGCCAGGACATGAATCTTGAATCTTCTGCCTCCAGGTCTGGTCAGTGGTGCAGCTCAGTGCGTGGTGGGTGGATGAGAGTGGTCCTGTCCTTGGATGGGTCACAGCGAGCAGTTTAATGTCCGTCACCTGCATGCCTCATCTTCCATTCCCAGGTTCCTCTCAAACAGAGCAGCCCCTGAGCAGCTCCCAGGTAAAGTCCACAGTAGTTCTCTGGTGGATTTCATGGGGTCTGTTCAGGGTCAGGACTGTGGTTCCATGGAGATGTTCTTGGTGTCTGTCTGGGGAGGTTTGTACACACGTGGGTGTGTCTGTGTCTCCAGTGGTGCATCACTGTAGTAGTGCTGGGTGGGTTTTTTTTAATTCTGAGAGCAAAAGTGATAAATTTGACAAATTCTGTTATTGATGTCAGGGGATCCAAGTTCATAGAGTTTTGGTTTTTTTTCTGGAAAGTGCCTTGTATTTAATTAAAAACAAAAAACATAATTACACAACTTAATCAGAAGCTAAACTGAAAGGCAAAGTTGGCTGGAATGTGAATATGACAAAAGGGACTGGAGATCGAACTTCCTCTGAAACCCAGGAAAAAGACATTTGATACAGAACAAGACATCCAGTCAGGAGCAGACCTGGGGCAGATCTGTGTGTATTTCACAAACAGCTTTAGGGTTACTGGCATGCTTGTAACTTGTCTCAGTACAGGTGTGTTTCCCTTTTTAATTTCTTTATTAATATTTAGGGTTTTTCCTATTTATAAGACATAAGCAGATCGAAATTCAGCTCCCACATGCATAGAAGAGGCTGGACTAAGAGCAGGAATTGGCTCAGAGGATTAAAATTTTTGTGTAAATTTGCATTTTGCAGGGTGTTTTAACTTCACACCTTTTTGGTAGCTGGAAATGGGTCGTCTCTGTGGCACCGGTGTCAGCCTCTGGGAGCCAGAGCACAGCAGGAAATGCACATCTCAGCTTCTTCAGCTGAATCACCCATTACCTTACTGGACCAGTAAATGTGCAGTAAAGATGTTTCACCGTTTATTTATGTTAATATCTTGTCTTCTGCATGGGCTTCCTGTCTCTTTGGTACTGTTTTCACTTTGTAAATTCACGTGTTTTCCTGAAAGCAAGCGCGAGGGCGAGGTTACATCTCCGCGTGTCGCATGACCTATTTATTGGTGCTGCAGAAAGGCAGAGTTGTGGCTCAGCCCCTGAGCTTCTGGTGGAGTGCAGAGCTAAGGAGCTGCTCAGCTATTTGGTGGCAGGAGATGACAGACAGGGTTGCAACTCGGTTCCTTGTCACCCATCCCTAATAGCCAAGTTGCACTGAAGAAGTTACTGGAATCCCAACCGAGTTGGGGCTCCAGAGTCATCACAGGCTGTGCAGTGAAATTATTGATGGGCTTGCACACCTCAGCAAAGACCACCACCACTTCCTTGGTGAATTTCACCTCAGCAAAGACCACCACCTCTTCCTTGGTGATTTCTTGCCTTTTTTAAGGGTATGTTTTGAAAATTAAAGCAGTAATTATTGGCCTGTAGCGTGTGGAAATGAGGCACCTGTGACAGGACATTGAGCTTTGTATTTAACAGATGCCTTTGCATGCTGCTCATGATAAAGATTGTTGTTTCTCTGGAAGGGCACCCACAGTGTTTATACTGCCACTGGCAATTTACTGAACATCTATCTTCAGAAACCTGTTATTTTCCTGATAACATACTGGGGGTTTGGGGTACTGTGGGGAAGAAAGTGGGGTTAGCCTTTGGAAATCTAAAAACTTATCTGTGTCTCCAAGAGTACAAGGCTTTCTGAGCAAGGACCCTCAGGAGTGCCTTCAGTCCACCTGCACTGCAGCCAGGAGGATGGAAGCTCACCAGCAGCAGCTTTAGGTTGGTCAGTTCGAGTACCAGCATGAGGAACAAGTAGCACAGGCGTCACCGCAGCTGGGGCCCTGTGGGGACACGCAGGGTCCTGGGTTGGTTTGGTACCCACTTGCAATGGAGTCATGTCCCCTGTTGTTGTCAGGGCTGCAAAAGCTGAGCTTCTCCTTCCCAGGGAATACCCAGTGACTCTCTGAGCTCCCGACTTTCCAGAGTAACTTCAAAGCCTGGTGGTTTTTGAACAGTTCTGTCAAACGTGTTCAATATTCAAAGTTAAACGTGTCCCAGTTGGTTTGACTGAACTGTGACAGATGAGCAGTGAATCTCCATTGATTTATTAATAATTACTTTTAATAATTGTAGGAATAAGTGAGAAGTTATTGGGTTATCAGAATTTTTCAGCAGCTGTACTAATTCAGCCTCAGAGAAGGCTGTGGAGGAGTAACCCAGGACACCCTGGCACGCCCCAGTGCACCTTTGAAAAACAAGAGGCAACTGATTTGCTCAAAGGATCCTTCTCTTCTCTCAGGCCATGTTTTGCCAGCTGAGGACTTAGGGATCAAAAGAACTTTAAACCCATTGAAACACCTTCTTAAGAGTGGAACAGTGGTGGCTTTCAAATTACACAGGGAGAAAGCTTCTCGGAGACTACTCTAGGGCAGGAACAGTGAGGAGCAAGATAGGCAAGCACTCACTTTGGAGGCAGGTTTGTTTTGAACAAACAGTACTCGCTTTCAGGAGGTTATCTGGCCACTGCTCACAGTTAGTCATTGCTCCTGGAGGGAGCAGAGTTGGGGGTGTGAGCGTGCACGGGGCGAGCTGAGCTGGTGACGGGGCTGAGCACAGCGCCGGGCTCCCGTGCTGGCTTGGGCACCGCCAGAGGTGCAGCTGCACGAGTGCCAGGGGCAGCTTCACTGATGAGATAAGCAGGCTGTGGTTTCCTCCTGCCTTCCACCCTTGCTTCATGCTGCAGTGACAAGATCTGGCTGCTCCACCTCCCCAAGAGCCTGAACGTGAGGGTAGGGTTTGCCCCTGGATGCAGCGGTCCCTGGTGAGATGGGTCAGGGGGAGGAGGTTATGTGAGCGTGGGCAGAGCGTTTGCTCATGGAGCTCTGTTGTTGTAGCACTTGGAGAAGCTGTGTGCCACCCTGTGAACAGACCCCAGAGAGTTGTTTGACTCCAGCCTCTGCAGAGAAGCCACAGTTGAAGCTCTTGTGTTGAAATCCAGTGTCCACAGAGACAGTCGGGAAGACCTCCAGGTAACTTCACCTGGTGACTACAGCACGAAGACTCTGCAGGACACGAATTCTCAGTGTGTGTGTGTAGTGTGATGGCACAAGCGTAACAGCGAGGTCTAGGCGAGTGTCTTAGATTCAGGTCATGCAAAACCTCTACTTAACACGTTAAAAACGCCTTTTCTGGAGATAATCTCAACCAGAAATCTAGAATGTGCTTCTTGCTGAGTTTCCCTGACACCAAACACAGAATCACCGAGTTGCCTCCACTGGAAAGGCTGCAAGATCAACACCTCCTGTACAGATTTGTGGTTCCTAAGCACAGAGTGGGGGGGTTAAGCACATAACCACGAAAGTTTAATTCTTATGCAAGTTGATGTTTGTAAAATACTCTCTCAGCTCTTCCTGGAGGCTTTCTTGGTAAGTGGGTGAGAACAGTGATGTTGGCTGGCTCTTGCAGCAAGGAGGGATTTGGCATGCAGAGGAGAACAGCAGAGCCAGAAGGAGGTGTGGACTGCATGCTGACCTGCAGTCAAACCCCAGGCAGCTGCTGCACTCAAACAGTCTGGGGTGCACCAGGAAAGCACTCTGCACCAAAACTGACCCAGCAAAGTGATTAACTTCAGATCCAGATGGTTTGTTGAGGGAGGAGGTGGCATTGCCTTGTCAGGTTGTAATCCATGGGGTTGTTGAGCAACCACCAGGTCATTGTCAGGTAAATGGAGCAGATTCTGATGATGACTGTGTGTTCATATGGACAGGTAAATTTTGTTCTGCAGTTCTAGCAGTGCTGTGAACATCCAGACTGAGCAGCCCAGGGGGTGTTGACACTGTTGGGTTCAGGCACTGTCACCTCTGTGTCGCTGTGTTTGTGCCTTCACCAGTGGGCCCTGTGGTTGTGATCCCTGATTGCAACTCCTAATTAAAACAGCTTGGGAGATGCTCCTGCTTTCTTCTTGTAAGATTGACTGATCAAAACCTAAACTGTTTCATATCTCTTGGAGTTTCTCTAGGTGACACAAGTCTGATTCAGCATGTGCCAGGGATCCCTTGAAATCATTGTCTGTTTTTAACTAACTTGGGATCTAAGAAAAATAAAGCTGATGTCTGTAGGGTTCAGTTTGCTCTGTGGAGGATGTCAGGAAAATATAAAGGACTCTACAGACCAGCCAAGATTGGGAAACCACTTTTAAGTGATTACAATAGTTAAACATGATCTTAAAAGAGATAAAGAGATTTTTTAGGAGCAGCTCACTGGGGCTCCCGTCCTTTTTTTATGTGTTAAATATGTGAAGATCATGATTCTCTGCATTACTCCAGGTGGGAGAACTGCATGCTTTTTAAGAAAGGAAAATTATATTAGTCTTGTGTTTGATATGATATTGAGCACTTTTGTCACCTGATATGAAATTAGGTAGTGCAGGCTGGTTCTGTGGCACCCAGGCATTCCCCTGTGCTGGAGTAATTCCCACCTGAGCAATTAGGGAAATATTTTGGTCCTTTTTGCCCCAAGAACAGCCCAGAAAGACCAAAACAGCATGCAGAATCTGGCTTATAGTTGAAATACAACTGCACAGCTGAAGGAAAGAAAAAATGCTGCCAAACCTGTGGTGCTTTACGAGGAACTTGGCTCTGCAGGGCCTGAAAGGGGTCGGGAGTGAGACTGAGGGATGGAGAGTCGTGGTGGGGTTGCTGGATGGTGGAGCTCACTGTTTCTGCAGGTAACTGGGACCAGTGATGTAGTAAACATCAAACACGTCACCCAAAGGGCAGTCAGGCACTGGCACAGGCTGCCAGGGAGGTGGTGGAGTCACCTTCCCTGGTGGGGTTTAGCAGGTGGGCAGACGAGGTGCTGAGGGACATGGGTTAGGGGTGGGATTGGCAGTGTTGGGTTGATGGTTGGACTCAGTGATCTTAAAGGGCTTTTCCTGCCACTGCAATTCTGTGATTCTCTTTCTAATATACAGGAACTAAGCTGTGGCTCAGAGGCTTCTGAGTGTGTGTACCACTAGTGAAAATCAGAGCTGGGCTTCCAAGTGGCTTCAGGGATGCTTTTAAAAATCACACCCTTTCTTCAGCTTCACTCAGCTGCTCGCTTCAAGACAGAAAACCCTTTGCCACCTCCTCTCCTTTTTTTAATATCAATTTTTACTGCTTCTTTTGGGGTGAATAATTACAATTTTCCTCTAACACGTTCTGTCCTGAGGTGAGGCAGTGGTGTAGCATGCAGTGGATTTTAAGGACTCGTCTACTTGGCATGAACTTAGAAGAATCTCCCTGCTGGTATTTTGAATGTAGGTAGAGGTTGAAAATGGGTTTTGTGCACCTCAGCTGCTGGAGTATTTTAGCATTTTCTGTCTATGAATAGCAGCAATGCAACCATGTAAAAATAGTAACTGTCTGCAGAGTGATCTAAACTTTTGTTTCCTTTGTAGTGTCTTGAGATTACAGAAATCACTGGGGACTCCAGCAAGTGGATCAGATAGAATATGTTCAAAAAACAGGATGTCTTTTTCCACAACAGCTAACCTGCTCACAAAAATAGCAGCTGAGGACGAATTATCATTAATAGTGTTCAGTGTAATAGAGACAAAACGATTCTACCTTGGGAAATACATCCTAGAATAATAGCCTCAGCTGCTAAATATGATTTGTTTCTGGTGTTTTTAAACTTGTTCTGTGGCTCAGGCTTGAACAATTTGGATATTGTTGATTGCATAAAATCTGTATTTCTGCCAATGTCATTTCAGTTCTCCGTGTCTGCATTTTGTTTCTGTGCTTACTTTTATTATAATTTTCCTTGCAATTTGGGGTGCACCTTGTGAAAAATGTTCGGTCTGTGTTTTTAGAACTCTGCCTGTGATTTCTGCTCTCTGAGGAGCTCGGTGTGAGTTGCCACTTTCAGCAAGAGCAGCGAGTTCCTGTCCCAAGCAGCTGATCCTTTCCCATCATTGGGCTCTGAGAGATTTCTGTTGAGACCTTTGCAGCTGTGGCTGTGACAGACTTGTTGTGAAACATCCACTTGAGTGCCTGCATACTGCAGAGACAGGGTCTTCACACTAGAAATGGGGCAGATTTTTATCTCTTCACCAAGGAGGTGCCAAGCACCTGCACTGACCACTGACACCCATCCCTCAGGTGCCTCAGCCATGTGCAATTAAAAACATACTCTGCAGCTGGCGTGGCTGGCTGTAACGTTTGTTCTTCAGGGAGGTCCTGGTTTCACTCACTTTCACAAATAGTTTTATAGAGGTCAGTCATTCATGCTTTCTCCCAAAGGGCCAATTCTTTGCTGCATACCACAACTGCAAACAAGTTTGAGAAAAAAAAATCCCAAAATATGGTTCAGTCAAGCAAAGTTTATCCCAGGCAGCAAAACTTGTACAACTGGCTGAAGCACGGGGATGAAGAAGCAGAGGGAGCAGCTCCTTGCTGGAGCTCAGCCCTGTTTGCATTTCTCAACTGGACTGTAACAAACTGGTGGCCTCGGTTCCTTTTTCCCAGGGAAGAACACCTACATAAGCGAGCAGTTGGCTTCCAGTGCAGCTGCAGACGTCAGAAAGAGCAGGCAGCATCCCCACACCCCAGAGAACTCCCAAATAAATAAGATAGCAGTGGAGATACATCCCACCCTGTGCCCAGAGACAGCACCTCCCTCGCTCTGGGTGCTAGAAGGGGTGGTGGGACCAGGCTTTTCACATCAAAGAAGTGTATCTGAAGAGGAAGGGGAGCATCGCTTGCAGACCTTCCTGATTTCAGCAGAGGTCCTGGCTGTGCTCGAGCTTGGATGTGTGCCTTGGGAAAGGCTGGGAGTGCTCTGGGATGCTGGGGCTGATGTTGTGTCCCACCTGGGCACCTAGAGCTGGCCAGGGCTGGTGTCACCCTATGCCCTCCTGGTCTGGGGACTGGAGCCTGTCGAACCACCCTGACCCCTGTGCCTGCTTCTCACAGCCAGGAGACCAGGTGCTGGTCAACAGCGGCTGAATATGAGCCAGCAGCATGTCCAGGTGGCCAAAAAGGCCAAGGGCATCCTGGCCTGGATAAGCACCAGTGTGGCCAGTAGGACCAGGGAAGTTCTCTTCCCCCTGCACTGGGCACTGGTGAGGCCACAGCTTGAGTGCTGGGTTCAGTGTTGGGCCCCTGAGTCCAAGAAGGCCATGGAGGTGCTGGAGCGTGTCCAGAGAAGGGAACGGAGCTGGGGAAGGGTCTGGAGCACAAGTGTGCTGAGTTCCCAGCTGAGGGAACTGGGGGTGCTGAGCCTGGAGAAAAGGAGGCTGAGGGGAGACCTTCTGGCTCTGTCCAAGTCCCTGCAAGGAGGGTGCAGAGAGGTGGGGGTGGGTCTGTTCAACCAAGGACCAAGGGACAGGACAAGAGGAAATGGGCTCCAGTTGTGCCCAGGGCAGGTTCAGATTGGATCTGAAGAAAAACTTCTTCTCCCAAAGGGCAGTCAGGCAGTGGCACAGGCTGCCCAGGGAGGTGGTGGAGTCACCTTCCCTGGTGGGATTTAACAGACGGGCAGACGAGGTGCTCAGGGATGTGGGTTAGAGGTGGAATTGGCAGTGCTGGGTTTGTGGTTGGACTCAGTGATCTTAAAGGTCTCTTCCAACCACTGTGATTCTGTGTTTCTGTGACGTTTCCCCGCTAAGGTGCAGTCTAAGGTCACATGTCCACAGCCAACATCCCTTAGTCTGAAATCACCACGGGTTAGTCTCTGCTGGCCATGGTGCCTGCACCTTCTACTGGTTTTTCCTCCAACCTCTTCACATTGAAGGAATGTGGTCGGAATTGTGTCGAACTGAAAAGAAACGCCTTCAAAACTGTTGTAAGCTGGAGAAGGCGAATTCCTCAGTTTGCTCCAAACAAACCCAGAGTTGAGGAAACCCAAATGTAAATCTGGGCTTGACAAAATACCCATGGAAAGATGAGGATTTGTGAGGGCAAAGATAACGTCACCGGGAAAACATTTCTGTGTGAACTCCCGCGGGAGAATTGACAGGAGGCAGAGACCAACCTCTGAAGGAAAAGCTCTGCGTGGAGGTAGCACAGCCCAGCACTTGCACAGAGGTTGTCATCTTCAAAGCACTGAGCACATGCTTGGTCATTATCCCACAGCAGCCTTCAAGGCCAGCAAGCAGGAGTTCAGATCCCTGCTTTGCAGGTGGAGGGGTTGAGTCAAAGTGAGGTAATTTCAGTGAGGTTGAGGCCAGTTGTAACAGCCCATGAACAGTGCAGATTCTCCTTACCTTTCTGTTTGCGTGTTGCTGAAGCTGCTGTGCTCCTGAAGGACCTCACACAGGTACAGTTGGGTTGGAAGGGAGGTCTTTCCCTCTGAATTGATGTTTCTAATGCACCGAGGGTGAGCATGTGTAAGGTGATGTGGAAACACTGGAACAGGGGGTGAAACCCTGGCCCAGGTTGCCCAGAGAGGTGGTAGAAGCCCCATCCCTGGAAACATTCAAGGTGAGGCTGGACAGGGCTCTGAGGAACCTGATCTGGTTGGAGATGTCTGTGCTCACTGCAGGGGGGTTGGACTGGATGGCCTTGAAAGGTCCCTTCCAACCCAAACCATCTGTGATTCTCTGATTCTGTGAAATGCAGCTGGCATCCAGGACAGCTGGGTTCTCTCTCCTTAATTCAACAAGTCCCCTGTATTGGACACTTGTCCATAAGCCCAAGCCAACACTCCTGGCTTTTCTCCTCCTGCTGCTTGCTCTTGAGTCTCTTCCTGAGGTGGCACGGACTTGTGTGTCTCTCTGTTCTCCCAGATGACTTTTGGACTCACAGTTTAGCTTTAAGCATGACTGACAGCAGGCTTGAGGTCTCAAAAATTCCTGTCTGTTTGGTGAAAATATGTGGCTGATCAGATGAGACAAATCCTTCTGCTTAGGACAAGCCGTGTCTGGCTGCTCTGTGGACACCAGAGAGCATAGATGGAACAGCACCGGTTCAGAGTTCATCCCCTAACAGCCACCAGGAGAACCGTGCACCAGACTCAATCCCAGGAGCAGCCCCGGTCACTGCCCTTGGAGCTGCTTCTTCCTTTCCCTGTTTCTGTCATTTCTCACCATCTCCTGCACTCACAGCGGTGGCAGTTGCATTTCTGGATGCAGTGACGTGGACATCAGACACTGCTGACACTTCACATGTGGAGTGTGGGTGTCTCTGCTGCTGGGAAGCCCTGGTGGGGCTCAGATAGTGGAGGCTTCTGAAACTGGGAGGGTTTTCCTTACAAATGAGACCTTGTTGTTAAGGAAGAGCACGATTGTGCAACGTGTGACAAGTGGCACATCAAGAAATTCCAGCAGTTGTTGAGGGACAGAGCTCAGGTTAATTATTGACATTTAGTACTCATAAGAATGCCGTGAGTGCCTCTTCTGCAGCGTGGTGGCTGCCCCGCCTGGGGCTTTGGTGCTTCATCCTCCTGTGCTGGGGTGGAGCATCCCCTTGCTGCTTGAGAGCCTGCAACCAGCCCTGGCACCATGCTGCCTGTACCCCTGCCAGACCCCAGCACGCTGGAAGGTGGGTCCATCAGCACAACACTTTGCTCTCCTGGTTTGTGGACCATAGACTCTACCTCCAGCTTCTGAGAGGAGGTGCCCAGCAGAAAAGGACCAGGGAGTGTTGGTTGAGCTGGCTGAATATGAGTCAGCAGTATGTCCAGGTGGCCAACAGCTTCCTGGCCTGGATCAGCACCAGTGTGGCCAGTAGGACTAGCGAGGTGATCCTCCCCCTGTCCTGGGCACTGGTGAGGCCGCAGCTCGAGTGCTGGGTTCAGTGTTGGGCCCCTGACTCCAAGAAGGACCTGGAGGTGCTGGAGCGTGTCCAGAGAAGGGCAGCGGAGCTGGGGAAGGGTCTGGAGCACAAGTGTGCTGAGTTCCCGGCTGAGGGAACTGGGGGTGTTGAGCCTGGAGAAAAGGAGGCTGAGGGGAGACCTTCTGGCTCTGTCCAAGTCCCTGCAAGGAGGGTGCAGAGAGGTGGGGGTGGGTCTGTTCAACCAAGGACCAAGGGACAGGACAAGAGGAAATGGCCTCAGGTTGTGGCCAGGGCAGTTGAGATGGGATGTGAGGAAGAATTTCTTCACCCAAAGGGCAGTCAAGCACTGGCACAGGCTGCCCAGGGAGGTGGTGGAGTCACCTTCCCTGGTGGGATTTAGCAGACGGGCAGACGAGGTGCTCAGGGACATGGGTTAGAGAGGGACTTGTCAGTGTTGGGTTTGTGGTTGGACTTGATGTTCTTAAAGGTCTTTGCCAACCACTACGATTCTGTGGTTCTGTGAGTGCAAAATGGATCAGCCCTTTCTGTGTGTTAACGCAATGCTGATATCCCAGGGCTGTGTCTGGGGCTAAAAGTGATTTGGATTTGGAGTAATTCAGGGAGAGAAGGAGATAGGTGCTGGTGTGACATGAGAGTTGAAGTGACATATTTTTGCCAGTGTTAGAATTCCCTAATCCTCCAGCATGGTTCTGCTGAGGTTGCAGAGGTTGAAACCAGAATTTTAGTTGAGTACACAGAATATAACAACCAGTCCAGTGGTTCATTACTGGTTCCCAATTATGAAGGATAGGTTTGACCATGGACGGGTCAGGCAACGCTGTACTGGGCAGTGAGCTCTGGAGACCCCGGCCCTGGGTGGGGCTTGCTGGCAACTTGAGCAAAGCTCCATTCCATAGGTTGGGAGATGATCTCCTAGAGACCAGTGTAGGGGAAAGGGATCTGGGGGTCCTGGTGGGCAGCAGGGTGACCATGAGCCAGCACTGTGCCCCTGTGGCCAGGAAGGCAAATGGCATCCTGGGGTGCATTAGAAGGGGGGTGGTCAGTAGGTCAGAGAGGTTCTTCTTCCCCTCTACTCTGCTCTAGTGAGGCCACATCTGGAATATTGTGTCCAGTTCTGGGCCCCCCAGTTCAAGAAGGACAGGGAACTGCTGGAGAGTCCAGCACAGAGCCACCAAGATGATGAAGGGAGTGGAGCATCTCCCTGATGAGGAAAGGCTGAGGGAGCTGGGGCTCTTGAGCTTGGAGAAGAGGAGGCTGAGGGGGGACCTCATTAATGTTTATAAATATTTGAAGGGTGAGTGTCAGGAGGATGGAGCCAGGCTCTTCTTGGTGATGACCATTTCCTCTTGTCCTGTCCCTTGGTCCTTGGTTGAACAGACCCACCCCCACCTCTCTCCACCCTCCTCCAAGGGACTTGGACAGAGCCAGAAGGTCTCCCCTCAGCCTCCTTTCCCCCACTCCAGCCAATAGTTAGGGGGTGAGGTGGGAGTGAGGGTGCCCCTTCCCATCTGAGGTCAGCCTGGTCCCTGGCCGCGTGGCAAAGAGCAGGGGCGCAGCATCGCCCTGGGAGCGCCCTGGGGTGCCGCCGTCGCTCCCCTCTGCGCTGCCTTGGGACCTTTCTTCCAAACCCAGTTCTGTCTGCACAGCTCCTGGTTCATTTTCGGGCTGAGCTGGGAGAGTGCCCTCAGGAACAGATGGAATGGATGCCTTGGCTTTGGTTGCAGAAGTTGTTACCTTATTTTTCCTTCTACTCCATTTATGTATGACTGGATTTTATTTTTTGCCCATCAAATAACCTGTTGTTTGGTTGTTTTGGTTTTTTACATTTTTCTATACATGTCTTCTGGTTGGTAACAGGGATTACAGGGGTTTGGTAGAACAGATACTGTGTGGGTTAATTTTCCTCCTAAAGTTAGTTAAAATATCATCTCACTGAAGAGGATAAACCAAAGTCCTTGTAAACATTTGTGCTATAAAAACAGTTCTGATTTACACACCTTTGATTATTGTTGCCTGCTTAAAAAAAATTCATTGAATTTGTGAGAATACTGAAATCTGAGCATCTCTCCATTGTGAACACAGAAGCAATTTTATTTTAAAGTCACAAAGGGCAGAGTTTCTAATAAAAACATAATTTGTCTCCTTTGACTGCAGATGCTTCTGTTTGTGCTAATTCTCATTTAAATCCCTGTAAAATGTGTGATATATCAGCTTAAGCGGCTGCAAGTTCAAAGGCTTTGCTTTTAATTATTATTTTTTTCTTCCTATAACAGTTTTGGTAAAATTCAAATGCATCAGTAACAATGTTTCACTTTTATCTCATTATCCAATTAGTTTCATGCTGCCTGAACCTGAGTTAATCACTTAAATACCATTTCAAAATGAACCATTAAGTTGTTTTAAATTGTTCCAACAAGATATTCTCGATGCACAATAATGAATCTCTTAGACCATCGTTACTGCATTTGGGGGAAGAGTGGAAGAAGGTTTCTACAGATGAGCAGGGAGGCAGAGCGGGGAGCAGGGAGGCAGAGCGGGGAGCGCTGGCTGCTGCCGCGGGGCTCTGCTCCTGCGTCCCCAATCCTCACCCCCCGCACCGGCTGCGTCCCGGTTCCCAGCTGGCACGTGGTGGCTGGAGCCTCCTGTGCTGCCGCTGCTGGAACAGCGAGCGTGAGGCTTTGCAGGACATCTGGGGAGTTTTCTTTCCTTGCTTCCTTATCCTTCATCAAGTAAAAGTTTTCTCCTTGTACTTTGTTTTGGGAACCTGATGCTTTCATAGAATCCCAGACTGGTTTGGGTTGGGAGGGACCTTCAAGCTCACCCAGTCCCAACCCCCCTGCCAGCAGCAGGGACACCTTCCACTAGACCAGGTTGCTCAAAGCCTCATCCAACCTGGCCAAGAACACTTCCAGGGAGGAGCAGCCACAGCTTCTCTGGGCAACCTGGGCCAGGGTCTCACCACCCTCACAACAAAGAATTTCTTCCTCACATCTCAGCTCCATCTCCCCTCTGACACTTTCAAGCCATCACCCCTTGTTCTGTCACTCCCTGCCCTTGGCCAAAGTCCCTCCCCAGCGTTCCTGGAGCCCCTTCAGGTACTGGGAGGCCACTGGAAGGTCTCCCCGGAGCCTTCTCTTCTCCAGGCTGAACAGCCCCAACTCTCTCAGCCTGTCCTCACAGCAGAGCTGCTCCAGCCCTGGTATCATCCTCGTGGCCTCCTCTGCACTGGCTGCAGTAGCTCCATGTCCTTGTGCTGTTGGTGGCCCCAGCACTGGAGGCAGCACTGCAGGGGGGGTCTGAGGAGAGCGGAGCAGAGGGGCAGAATCCCCTCCCTGGCCCTGCTGCCCACGCTGCTCTGGCTGCAGCCCAGGACACGGTTGGATTTCTGGGCTGTGAGCGCACATTTCCAGCTTCCATGCTTTCCCCAGGAAGAACATGTTTGGTCCTGCTAAACAGCTGGATTGTCACAGGGTTAAAAAGCAGCAGCTGGAGATAATTCATGGACAGTCGGGGACATCCCTGAATACTTTGTTGGAGGACACTCACTCTGTACCTGCACACACCTCTGGGTACGAGATCAGCAGTGTCCGTGGGGAGCCCCTGCTGTGCGCAGGAGGATGAGCTGAGGGGTCTCTTTCACAGATGTAAATACTGGGCTGCTGGAGTTGAGAGTTCTTGCAGCAGAGTGGGATGTTGCAGGGATGTCAGCGCAGTGTTTTGGGGTGTCTGTGGGCTTTCTGAAATGGATTCTTGGGCTGCTGGCACAAACGAAGCAAATAAATCTGCTGCTGTGGTTGCCCAAAAGGCTGCTTCCAGCTCCTGCCCTCGGCCCTCTGCTCCCTACCTGTCCTTTTGCAAGCTCTGCCTCACCAGCTGCCTTGCTGAACTTCTGTCCCTTCCCATCTCATCAGCAAACCGGAATAATCCCACAAAAGTGCTGCTGAGAGCTTTTCCCAGGTCCCCGTCGATGGTCCCGCATCCCAGGCTCGTCCTGACAGATGAACGTGGGCCTGGCTGCGGCGGGGCCGTTGCTGGAGGCTGCTCCCAAGCGTGCGGGGCCGTTGCTGGAGGCTGCTCCCAAGCGTGCTGCTGGGATCCTGCACTGACTCCAGACCCGTTTGATCCTTGTAGGCGGCCAAACGCTTGGCTCGAGTCTTTTTTATGTTTGTGTTTCTCTCAGGCAAAAAAAAAGCTGAAAAAAGAAACTGGAGGGACCGAAGCGGAGCGTTCTCATGAAAATAAATAGATGCTAAACACAAAGCAGCATTTGTGTTGAATTTGGGAGGGTGAGGGGAAGGACAGTGCTGCTCAGCTGCTATAGATGACTCGGTTTTCTTCAGCTGGAGAAATGCTTTGATTCTATTCTATTGTTAATTAACCACTCATGAGAAAAAATACGTTTGTAAATTAGGCGGGAGAGCGCTTGAGGACTCCGTGCTGACTTCTGCCAAGGCTGGCAATCGCCTTCTGATTCTCACTCACAGGTGCAGATGCTCTGGAGACCAGCTCAAGGGTAGGTCACTGCTGCAGAGCTGAGGGACCCCTGCTACCAAAACCTTGTTGCATAGAACCAATACACTCAGCAAGAATCCTCGTTCCTCTCTGGCAGGAGTGTTCTTGAGGGACTGTCCCTGCAAGTCTGTCTTTAACTGTGGAAATCCATCTTTTATGTCTGCACTCATGTGGGAGCCCACAAACAGTCCTGCTGGTGGAGATACCCGGCCAGGCAAGCTCTGTTCGTTGGGAAAGGGGCACAGGCTGGAAGGGGTCCATGTTTTGGTTAAAGATCCCCGGGGGCGTTTCAAGAGGGGGATCTCTGGGGAGCTTGTACTTGCAATTTCCCCTCGAGTGGGGACAGCAGCTTCTGCCTCTGAGGAGCTGTAAACGGCCAAGCCTTGTTCAAAAGCCGTGGCGTAGTTGGAAAACTTGACTGCATCTTCTAGAGCACTGTTTGAGTTTGAGGTCAGTTATTTTTACTTTTCTGTTGTGTTCTAGTTAAGTATTTTCCCTTGCTCTCAGAACAATAGCTCCCACCACGCTGCAGCCTTCACCCAGTGCAGGAGCTTTTCATGCCTCCTCCCATGGTCATCCATGCAGCACCCAAGGGTCCCATCTCCTTGGTTTAGCTAAATATAGGCTGTTCAAGCCCTGCTGTAGAGCCTAATCCACACCTTTGCTAAGCTTAACAAGCTGAACCCAGTGGCATAAGCAGCTGATGCAGCTTTGTGTGCAGGGGAATCCTCTGCATTCTCTGTTGCTTGCTCTAATCTGCCGGGGTTTGTTTAAATTTTCTCCTGCTTAATCTGGACTTTTCCTGCCTGCACGGACTTCACTCTGAGGACTGGATTGTTGTGATGGTTATTCCTGTCCATACTCTTCACTTTTCCGTGCTGTCTGCCCAGGGAGACACAATAATTTTGTATTCTTTCAAGTAACTGTTCAGTAAAAAAGAAAAAAAAATATCAGTCCAATGTGCAGTTGCTTTTCCAGGATGCAGAACTGATGTCCCCTTTACCAGCCTGCGCCCAGGCTGGACTCAGACAAATAAAGAGTTTCTCTGGCTGTGGTTGCAAAGCTCCTCTCGCTCTTTGGTTTGGAGGGAGCTGGGTCCCATACACACATGGATGGAAATATCCACAAAGGTTTCTGGCAGAATCTTGTTTTGACAAAACATTTACAATGGTTATAAAAGAGATTTGTTTCCGTATCTTCGCTCGTGTGGCTTTTCCCAGCTTGGTTGCAGCCTCAGTGTGTGTTTTGTTGATGCTCTTTTCTGGTTTGTAATCGTGGTGAGCACAGTTCCACGTCACTGTGGGCTCTGGATTCAAAAGCGGTTTCAAACCCACCTTGGTAAACAAAGAGGGTCAGAGTGTGTTGTAACAGTCACTGATCCTGCCCCGAGCGTGCACATGTGTGTGTGTGTGTGCTCACGTGCGCCGTGTGTCCTCACGTGCACATGTGTGCGTGTGTGCTCACGTGTGCCGTGTGTGCTCAGTGTGTGCTCACGTGCGCCGTGTGTGCTGACGTGCGCCGTGTGTGCTCACGTGCGCCGTGTGTGCTCATGTGCACATGTGTGTGCTCACGTGCACTGTGTGTGCTCACGTGCACATGTGTGTGCTCACGTGCGCCGTGTGTGCTCACGTGCGCCGTGTGTGCTCACGTGCGCCGCGTGTGCTCACGTGCACGGTGTGTGCTCACGTGCGCCGCGTGTGCTCACGTGCGCCGCGTGTGCTCACGTGCACGGTGTGTGCTCACGTGCACGGTATGTGCTCACGTGCACATGTGTGTGCTCACGTGCACGGTGTGTGCTCACGTGCGCCGTGTGTGCTCACGTGCGCCGTGTGTGCTCACGTGCGCGGTGTGTGCTCACGTGCACATGTGTGTGCTCACGTGCGCCGCGTGTGCTCACGTGCGCCGCGTGTGCTCACATGCACTGTGTGTGCTCACGTGCACGGTGTGTGCTCACGTGCACTGTGTGTGCTCACGTGCACGGTGTGTGCTCACGTGCGCCGCGTGTGCTCACGTGCGCCGCGTGTGCTCACATGCACTGTGTGTGCTCACGTGCACATGTGTGTGCTCACGTGCACGGTGTGTGCTCACGTGCGCCGTGTGTGCTCATGTGCACATGTGTGTGTGTGTGCTCACGTGCACCGTGTGTGCTCACGTGTGCCGTGTGTGCTCACGTGTGCCGTGTGTGCTCACGCCTCTGCGCCGTCTCTGCCACAGTCACCAAAACCCACCAGGCTCCGTGGAGCTGGGTCACAGCAGCGGTGACCTGCAAGGCTTAACAAAGCCTGGGGAGGTGGGCATGCATGATCATACGTTGTCCTGCCTTTCCCCGTGCACATCCCTGTCTGCCACCAACCAGTTCAGGCCCTTCCTGCCCTAGACCATCACGTTTAGTAGTTACCAGTGGATCCAACCTACATGAATTTCTCTGATTATTTAACAACACTTTGGACACTGTGACATTGTCCTACAGAGCTTGAGCACAGTGAGAATGGTTTGAGAGATTCTGTAAGTCGGTTGACAGAACTGACCCACCCTGTTGCCTTGCCTGGGAGCGAGGAGCAAACACCCCCCCTCTCCTGTCCTTCCTGCGGGTCAGAACCAGCAGCTGAAGACTCTGAATTCCTCCTCCTGCGCTGCCAGCGGGACGGAGGGAGGCTGAGCACCGCTGCATGCATGGAGATGGCATTGCCATGACACGTGCCACCGCTGCATGCATGGAGATGGCATTGCCATGACACGTGCCACCGCTGCATGCATGGAGATGGCATTGCCATGACACGTGCCCCAGCCCTTCCTCTGGCAGAAGAGGTGGATCGGCGTTGGCTGCTGGCTGAAGCGCACTGAGAAGGCATTTCAGGCTGGGAAGCAGGGAAACTCCCACGAGAGCTCTTAGCTCAGTGTCATCTGGCTTTGTTTGTGCAGGTGGTTAAGGTGAAGCTGCCTTTGTTCCCTCTCGTGGATCCTCTAGCCTAGCTGAGCTCTCACAGAGCCGTGACACGAGGGCTGTGTCTCACAGCACCCACCTGAAACTCTTTTTTTGGGTGCTGTAAATGTGCCCTGCAGCCTGGGCCGCTCCAGAGCGAACAAGCAGGAGCAGAATCCCGTTTGCTTTTCCTCCCTTAGCAGGAACAGTGCCACTCTGGAGTCTGGTTACTTGGCTGGCTGCTCGGTGCTTCGACTGCACAACAGCTTCTTATCTTGGGTGCTTCATTCCTTTGCTGTTTAATCCTGTTTCTCCCCAGCGCTGTGTTCTGCACTGGGTTGCGTCTGCGCCGCGTGCCCGCGGGCTGCGCTGGAGTGTTGAGTGTGTTGGGCCATCCAAAATCATCTCAGTGGGTGTTCTGAGCAGCTGCCGTGATACAGACCATCTTCTTGGCAGCCAGAAGAGCTGTGGGCTGTGTGTCTTCTGTTCCTCCTCCTCCTCTTCGTACATTGTAATAGAGCTGGAGCCTATAGAAGGCTTGTGTATGGCTCACCGTGCCAAGAGTACTCTGGCAGTTAGCAGCTGTCCATACATGCTTGGTAAAGATGTGTTTTGTTAATGAGGTTTATGCAGGATGGTGCTTGGAGAACTTTATGGAGATACAAAATGGTCTCCCTAGGGAAAAACAATGCTTTGGGCCTCTGTGCCCCATTTTAATGGAGGTGCTCGATGAGGTGGTAGCGGGGCTTCTGACTGACACGTCTCTTAGCACCACATCAGGGATGCAGGCTGCAAAAAACCCAGGCTGACTGTGCTGGAGGAGAGAGCAGCTCAGCTTTGCTTTGATACAGCCATCAGCACAGCTGCATGGGAGAGGCAGCTTGGTGGGGTTTGGGTTTTTGCATTATTAACGGCGTGCTTGCGTGTTTGGAGGTGGGCTCAAGCTAATGTGATACTTGTCTTCATCTGTTCCAGCTGTGTGGGTGTTGAAGAAGAAGAGGCACCAGATATTGACATCTACCATTGTCCAAATTGTGAGAAAACCCACGGAAAGTCTACTTGTAAGTATGTTTGCACAGCAGCTCCTCAGATCCACCACGGGCTCTGGACGTTCAGCAAAAGAAGCTTGGTTTTTTTCATTACAAAAAGACACACCTAAATACCATGTGTCATGGGATGGTATCTGAAAGTATCATGTATCATATGTCATTAGCTGCTCAGGGCTTGGATGGGCATCTGCTTTGCTGGGTAAAGAACTGTCTGGATGGCCGTGCCCTAAGGGTGGTGGGGAGTGGAGGTAAATCCAGTTGGTGGCCAGTCATGAGTGGTGTCCCCAGGGCTCAGTGCTGGGGCCAGTCCTGTTTAACATCTTCATCAATGATCTGGACAAGGGGATGGAGGGCACCCTCAGTCAGATTGCAGAGGACTCCAAGGTGGGTGGGGGTTTGATCTGCTGGAGGGTCAGGAGGCAACGCAGAGAGATCTGGCCAGGCTGGATCCATGGGCCAGGACCAGTTCCATGAGTTTCCATAAGGCCAAATACCGGGTTCTGCACTTTGGTCACAACAACCCCCAGCAGCGTGACAGGCCTGGGGGGGAGTGGCTGGAGAGGGCTCCTCAGAGAGGGACCTGGGGGTGTTGGTTGACACCTGGCTGAATATGAGTCAGCAGAGTGCCCAGGTGGCCAAGAAGGCCAAGGGCATCCTGGCTTTTGTCAGAACTAGTGTGGCCAGAAGGACCAGCAAGGTGATCTTCCCCCTGTTCTGGGCACTGGTGAGGCTGCCCCGCGAGTGCTGGGTTCAGTGTTGGGCCCCTGACTCCAAGAAGGACCTGGAGGTGCTGGAGCGTGTCCAGAGAAGGGAACGGAGCTGGGGAAGGGTCTGGAGCACAAGTGTGCTGAGTTCCTGGCTGAGGGAACTGGGGGTGCTGAGCCTGGAGAAAAGGAGGCTGAGGGGAGACCTTCTGGCTCTGTCCAAGTCCCTTGGAGGAGGGTGCAGAGAGGTGGGGGTGGGTCTGTTCAACCAAGGACCAAGGGACAGGACAAGAGGAAATGGCCTCAAGTTGTGCCCAGGGCAGTTGAGATGGGATGTGAGGAAGAATTTCTTTGTTGAAAGGGTTCTGAGGCATTGGCAGGGGTTGCCCAGGGCAGTGGTGCAGTCCCCATCCCTGGAGGGATTGAAGAGTCGTGCAGACACAGTGCTGAGGGACATGGGTCAGTGGGGACTGGTCAGTGTTGGGTTCATGATGGGACTTGATCATCTTAAAGGGCTTTTCCATTAGAATTCAAACCATGAGGTAAAAAAAGGTGTTAGAGGGAGAAAACCATGGCTTGGATTGTGGAGCTGTGGATGCAGGTCCCTGCCTGGCCTCAGGCAGTGTGCAGGAGCTCCTGCAAGGCTCCTTACCTGGACAGCATCAGTCCCCAGTCCAGGTGATGATGTCCTTGCAGGGAGTTAAGAATGGTGAAGGCACTCAGTATTGTGAGCTAGAAAAATCCTACAGAGACAGCTAGTTCTGATGCAGTGAGTTTTGGAAACTACATGTTGGTTGTTGTCTTTGAAAGAGAAGAGTAAGAAGCAGTTTGTTGTGCTTGGCCTGGATAGAAAACTGGAGCAATTTCCGTGGCAGTCAGAATTGTGGGATGCACCCAGGGTGCCAGTTCTTGCACAGGAAAAAGTTCTCCTGAGTCAAAGTGGCAGCTGATCTCAGTGGGAGTTTGGTCTGGGAAAGAACTGTAGGATGTGTTTGCTTTGGTCAGATTGATTCACAAATTCTTTCTGTTATACAATGGGTAAAAAAAAAGACAAGAAAAGAGAAGAAAGCAATCCCTGTAAAAGATGAAATGCTTCACTTGAAAGCCAGTTATTGTAAATAAGCAACAATGCTGCCGAGGTTCTCACTGCTTTGCAGCCTTACAGCAGCACTCGAGGAAGAGCTCTGTGCTCACCTCCCAGGAGCCAAACAAATCATCATGTTCCTTTTCTTGTGCAAAACGAGGGATGGCTGGAAACTGACTTCTGTTGTGTTAAAATTCAGTCATTTTTTTAAAAAGGAATTATTTCTGCACTGCCTTAAAAGCTAAAGTTTAAAACGTTTCTAGAGGGAAAGCAGAGGAGTCTGAAATATTAATTTTGGGAGCAAAAATCAGAATAATTTTTCCACTTCAATTTTTTCAAAACCAAGTATGAAGTGGAAACCTGAATGACCTGCATCTGTTCTTGTCTCCAGATGGTCTGCTAACAACTTGGGCCCAAGCAGGGCACCCACAAATTGGACAAGCTGGTAAAAAACTCCTTGGGAGGAGTTTGTTCTGAAAGACTTAACAACATCAGTATGTCCCTACAAAATGTTTTGATTTAAAAGAGCCAGCCTTTCAAGTGTTTTGGTGGAAGATTTCTGACAAATGCACTGCAAATTGGTCAAACAAATAACTAGAAGTCATCTGCAAGTGAGCAGTCTGGTACTGGGATGGGTTGTGTTGGAGAGGGGTGTGATGTGACTGCAGATTCGCCGGGGCTGTCACTGACCCCGTGCAGCAGCAGCACAGCGTTTCTAACCTCTCTGACTTTTGTACAGCATTAAGGTGTGTCTGATGCTTTGATTTTTTTCACTTTGCTTTGAATTATGAATGATGAAAGGCACCTACTTTTCAGTGTGAGGGGGAAAAAAATCAGGCAGAAGCAGCAAAAGTCTATAATCAGGAATTAAATATCAATTTCTTAAAAACACTGGTGTGTAATCTTAGAATTCGAGAGATGGGCAGTTGCAATAAAAAGATTGCAAGTTCAATACATCAGTTAAGATGAGGAGAGTTGAACTGACAACAATCTTGTGGTGCTTTAAGAAGGCTTTTGGCTATCCAATTCTTTTTATCCAAATAAAAATCCACTTTGGCAGCCCGTCCCTCGGTCTGCATCGTGCGGCGCGGCAGAGAGCGCTGCTGGAGCGCTGTCGCTAATTATGGTGTTATCAATGCATGAGGTTATCTGTGTGCTGGGATACAGAACATTATCTCATGCTGCAGTACAGCAACACAGAACCCCAGACTGGTGGGGCTGGATGGGACCTCAGGAGATCATCCAGTCCAGCCCCCCTGCCAGAGCAGGTTCCCTACCCCAGGTTGCACAGGAAAGTGTCCAGGTGGGTTTGAACATCTCCAGAGATGGAGACTCCACAACCTCCACTTTGTTTTCTCCCTTCAAATGCACTGCAGAAAGTTTAATGATGTGCAAGACTGATCAAAGGAGTCAAGTGTAAAAAAATCAGGACCACTTAACCATTTGTTGTTGATAACCTTACCGTGGGTTTTGGTGAAGTGCAGGGTGACAGGTCCTCAAGCTGCAGAGCCATTTTCACCATCCATTCGTAGAATCGTGGATGCTGCTGAGAAAGGAGGCTGCTATCCTGGAGCCCCTCCTCGTGGAGTGCAGTCAGGCAGGGGAGTTAAAAACCCAATGAAAAGAAGGCAGGAGCAGCCTGGCTCAGTGCCTCCATCCTGCCGGGCATCGGTGTGCCGGGCATCGGTGTGCCGGGCATCCTGCTGCACAGCACTGGGGCTCTGCTGGGGCTCTGCTGGGGCTCTGGGGAGGTGATCACTTTCATTTGTTGATAAACTGTTCCCATACCTGGTTAAATCAGTTATCTAGCAGTATCAGCTTTGTAATAAACAAGTAGGTGGTGTTCCAGAGCCAGGGGTTCACTGCTAGGATTTAATTGTTGCGAGATGAGCAAAGGGAAACACAGACAGCAGTTGTCTGTTATGCAACTCGTCTGGATTTAAAAATATATGTGTATTTCTGGAGCACACATTCCACAAGATATGTTTTCCAGATGTCAAATTTAAAAATCATTTTCCTCTCCTTACATTTTTCCACTTTACCAATGTGGCTTGGTGGCTACTATTTCAGAAGATTGCTTCCTGTCAGAGGACATTTCAAGCCATTTTGGTTTAATGACATTTGTAGGGACTCCTCTTTGGGAAAAATTACACACATTCACACAAAACGTTCTGACATCACTTCAATAAAATGTGAGGACTTTGTTTAGACAGACTTGACTCATTTTCATAACATGATCTGAAATGTGGGGTTTGATTGCTGTCTCATTTGCAGCAGTGAAAATCAGGAGGAATTCTTGGGAATCAGTGTCGTTACATAAATGCAAGCAAACCAAAGTCAGGCTGCAACTGTTTTTAAGTAGTTACAACCTTTAATACAAAACAATAGAGGGCTGACAGAGTGCTTCTGGAGATCCCTGCTTCATAAATGCATTTGAAATAATGTAAGTGTACCTTTGAAGTCTGGAATTATTCATTTTGTGATAGAGTGTTCATAAAAACCCTTCTTCCTCCGGAGGGTTTTCTGTAGCAGGAGCAGATTGCACCTCCCAACAGTCAAATTGCATCTGAGAGTTCTGCAGAAAAAGAAATCTGTAATCATTTAAGAAAAACCAGCCTGTCTGGCCCAAGCTGGTATTTGCTGCACATGTTAATGGGCCTTTAATCCTCATTCTGGAATTCGTGGTAAAGATGAAACGTAAAGAGAACAGCTGAAAATGGGCCAAATGTGGATCCTTGGGTGTGTTACAGTGCACTACAGCAGCAGGGGAGGGCACCTCCTGGGGACGTGTTCTGGTGGCAGGAGCAGCTTTGGTGACTTTGTGGGAAAGGTGGATGCCAGAGGTGGATGCCAGAGGTGGATGTGAGAGGTGGATGTGAGAGGTGGATGTGAGAGGTGGATGCCAGAGGTGGATGCCAGAGGTGGATGTGAGAGGTGGATGTGAGAGGTGGATGTGAGAGTTGGATGCCAGAGGTGGATGTGAGAGGTGGATGTGAGAGGTGGATGCCAGAGGTGGATGTGAGAGGTGGATGCTAGAGGTGGATGCCAGAGGTGGATGTGAGAGGTGGATGTGAGAGGTGGATGTGAGAGGTGGATGCCAGAGGTGGATGTGAGAGGTGGATGCCAGAGGTGGATGTGAGAGGTGGATGCCAGAGGTAGATGTTTACTGGCACTCTGTGCTGAGCGAAATAGCTCCCCGGTGCTTTTTGAAGAGTTGCAGTGAATTTCTTAATTCAGCACTGATTTGTCACTTTTATTTCTTGACACTCCATGCTAGCTGAAGTGTAAGAAATGAACATGCTGATAGGATAAGCTCTTTAATTCTCACCGTGGCAGGCGGCACCTGTTTCACCGGGACTTAGCAGAGAGTCCGAGTGTTGGGTTGGATCTGCTGAGAGGGGGAGGAGGCAGTGGCTGGAAGGGGAAGGAGAGGAGGAAGGTTTGGCATTCATGTAGGGCTTGTTTCCTTTGTTACCAGGAGCACTGAATTAATACACTAAGCCTGAGAGTCATTAAGATAAAGAACTAGCAGCTTTAATGAATATATCCAGCTAGGCTAGAGAGCTGCATGGAACTAATAAAACCAACATGCTTTGTGCAAAACCTGGGATGGATTCGTTGGGAAATGTCTTTACTTGAGTTATTCCAGGGTTGTGGTTGGGAAAACAAAGTTAGCTTTTTCCAAATCTCATGTCTTAAGAGCTGTGGCCTCCAGATTCCTTCCTTAATGAAAAAATATGTGTGTGCAAAGAGTGAGGAAGGAGTCTGGGCACTGGAGTCTGGTTCCTTCCCTGGCTGATTCAAACAGTGAGAAAAGCCCGAGATCTTGATTTCAGGGCTAAATACTGAGCTTCATTATGTAAAACAAGGGGAAAAAAGAAAAAGAAAGTTGTGGCATATGAAAATTCTCCTAACAGAGACTTGGAATGTATGAATATGCACTTGGAAAAAACTGATTTACTACCAAAATCAGCATGTCTGGACAGAGTGTGGAAGTAGGAACAGCTGAGGGAGATAGTGCTGACTCAGGGAAAAAGCTGGGCCAGTTTTTCTTGCTCTGTGTTATCTGGCTGTCGAAGAGGCAAGGCAGAACTGCACTGATGTTTGACTGACTTGTTAGTGCTTATTCCAGCTGGCCTTTTTTCCAAGATGAATTTGCCTACGTGTCTGTCACCCCCTGGGAGCACAGTCGAGGGGCCTTCAGTCTGCTCTCATCAGCCTAAGGCCTAAGCCTCGCTCACCTTTCAAAACCGAGGAATAAGAGGAGTTCTAAAAATTGCATTTGTGTTCTCCTTGCATCTTTTTTGTTGTTGTTTTTTTTCCTTTTATGTGCATGCTGTGTATAAATCAAAGCCCATCAAAACTGATGTCAGATCTGACACTGCTGGACAGACCGTTAGGCTAAGGTAATTCACGACAAATACATTCACAGAGATCTATACTGTGTATTGAGAAGGCAGAAAAGTGGCTCTCTAGGAGTTTTATGATAAAGATTAAGTGTGGAGTCTGGCAAGTGCAAAACGTCCAGAGCCTGTGTTTGCATAAAGCCTGCGGTAGCTGTGCAGCTCGGTAATTACCCGTCTGGTTGCCCTTATGTTACAAAACGAACACTGTTCAGTGTGTAACAGATCTTCAGGCTGCAGTGTAATTGTCTGATGGTGAATTGAGAGCAGCATTAAAATCTGTAGTGCAGCATAGTGGGGGTTCCCTCTCCTCTGCTCGTGTAAGAAATGAAATTAAGATTTGTCCTTTCTTCAAATGTCTTAATAATTATCTTCTCCTTAACACAAGGTACTGTCCAATTCATTCTTTTTCAGTGAAAAAGAAAAGAAATTGGCACAAACACGACACTGGACAGATGACAGAGGTCAAACCTGTACAGAACGGGAGCCAAGTCTTTATAAAGGAGCTTCGAAGTCGTACATTTCCAAGGTGGGTTGTTCAGCCGCGTGCAGGGACAGGGCTGTGGTGGCAAAGCACAAATAGCCAATTTCCTCTGGAGCTGCTGCTGATCCTCGCTGAAAGCGTTACCCAGCGCAGAGCGACGAGGTTTAAACGAGCGCTGCTTTATTGCAGAGCTCCCAGGCTCTTCCCTTCTTTATATCTGTGCAGCCATGGTCAAATCTACTCTTGATTGAGCCCAGTTCCTGCGGATTTCCACAGAAGCCAGTATTGGTGAAGACAAGAACAGGAGCGTGTTTGGCCCCTGCAACATTCTCTTACATAAGAAACTAACCCACTGATTGCATAAAATGATCCAGTTCTCCAAAACACGCGTGGCTTTGCAGAAGTCTGTCTCCATCTTGAGAAGAAGAACAATGGCATCCTCAGTTGCTACAGTGACAAAGGCTCTCTTATTTGGGGTAATGAATAGTGCTAATTGTTAGGTGACATGTTCCACACTTTATTAGTCTGCTTCACAGCCATTTGGAAGAGTGATGATTTTCTTCTGGTTCTCTAATGTAGGCCTTAGCCAAATAAATCCTTAATTATTAATGACTAATTATTTTAGAAGAATCCTTGGAGACTGGTAAAGTGTTACTTGGTAAACACAAAACTTCTTCCTTTTTATGGATGATTTAATTTCACATTTAATTTTGGATACTGGTCTTAGGCTGGTTAAGGAAAAGGCTCTGCAAAGTGTTTGCAGCACTTACAGATGTGTTTCACTGAACTCAGGACCCAGGGTTTTTACTTGCTTGGCTATTTTTATTTTTAGATAAAATAAATAGGGCCTGTTAGATTTTTGTCTTAGCTTCTTTTTTTTTCTTTAATGCAGAGCAAGTAGCCAGGTTGCAAAGCTAATTTCTGAATAAAGGATTAGGGCCGAGGCAGAATGATTTCAGCAACCTCGGATGGCCCCTGAGGTTGCACTCACACATGAAATATCTCTGAGTCACTCCCAAATGGTAAAAAAATCATGGACCCACATTTTTTGTTTGTTTGTTTCCTACATAAATGTGCACATCAGAAAATCCTGCTGCCAAATTAAAGTTTTTGAGGAAGAAGGATGTGTAGCCAAAAGGAGTGCCAGCAAGATCCCGGCCTCTAAGGGCTACACCTGCACCCTCAGTACAACAAAGTCTTGTTGAGAAATTTTCTCCCTGAAGAAAATGAATGAAATCTGCAGACAAAACCCAACCCTCATCAGCCAGAATGTGATGAATGGAAAAGGGGGGTCTCGATTCAAAGACAGAAGCATCATTGCTGATCCGTGACAGGGAATTATAGCCCACGGTTCGTCCCTTGGTGAGGCTCAGATCAAAAGGAACAGTGAAGAGAGCAAGAAGGCAAAAAATATAATTCATGGCATTCCACTGCTGACTGTTTAATACCAAGACAGCATCAGAGTAGTAACAGTAGTAATAATAATTAAATGATGGTTCAGATGCGTCAGTATCGGTGCTGCGCTCCATTTTGGCACGGTCATTGCTAGATGCTGATGCTGATCTCTCTTTACATCACATCTTTACGTGTGTGAGCTTCTGTGGCACATAAAGAGGCAAACTGGACGTGAACAAGTCCGTGAGGGACATGTGGGCACGGGGAAGTGCAGAGCCATAGCGGTAACTCCTGGTTTGCTTCTCGCTCCTCCAAGTCTCCAGGCTCGTTCTTTGCACGTTGCTGGTGTCCTGTACCAGTGCTCGCATAAATAAGCACCGCTCCTTTTAATTATTACTTCAATTTGCCTCCTGATCGGCAATCACAGACACACTGTGGCTGGGGTGACCCAGAGAGAAGCTGGGTTTCCACAGCTTATCCCTCCGCATCGGACCATCTCGTTCTTCCCGGGGTTCAGACCCCGGCGGGGCTCCCTGAGCAGGCTGAGGGCGAGGAGGGCTTCTCCTGCCCGGCGGGGCTGGCGGAGGAGCCCCCCCAGCAACGGGGGCCGAGGGCTTTGCCGCGGGTTGGGCTTCCCAGGGCGGCAAAGGTGGCGCGGCCCGAGCGCGGTGGCTGCCACGGCGGCGCTCACCCCCGTCCCCTCTCCCGCTGGTTCTCGGTGCCGTGAGACACACGCTGTAGTTCGGAGCGGCTGCAGGAGAGGGCAGTCATGTATTAGCCTTCCCCTCCGGGAGGCAGCGCTTTTTGGGGTGAACACTCTCAATTTTGCTGTTCCCCTGGCCGGCAGCCCCGACCCCGGCCTGACGGACGTTTCTCGGAGCCCTGCTGACAGGCTACACACGGCGGCTGGGTGCTTTTGGGGCTGATGGTCCTTCATATACAGGCACTTTGCACTCTGTATTCAAAGTGTTTTTACTCTTTAAAAGATGTAGAACCAAACCTGAAGGTCCCTGGAGAGCTGTTGGTGCCGGTCGCTGCCTGGCTGACGCAGCTGCCCTTCCCCTCGCCCCCGCGACGCCCTCCCACCGGCTTGAAGATAATTTGCAGAATAGAGCATTTCCCCAGCAATTTATTTGACTACTTTAAAACAATTCATAAAGTATTTCCTGGACAATTTATTTGAGATTATGGAATGTTTTTAATCTTTCCTTCTTCACATTTAACACTAATTTCTTTACCACTGGTCACTCGATGGATCCCTATAGTTGAGGAAAAGGGTTTTTCTCCGTAAGCTGTGATTTTAGGAGTTCCCAGTACTTGGTGCATGAGGCCTGAGCAAGTAATTGCCAGACAATTTTAGTGTTCCCTGAATGCTTTACAATAAATGGCTTTTAGGCTTTTGTTGTACGCACCTAATTTGCATCTAGTTACTTGTTCATCACTTTTTTCCTTTCGGTAGTGAAACGCAGAGGACACCAAACTCCGTGAGGAAACACCTCGCCATTGAACCTGTGTTTGCTTTTGCAGTGCTGAAGATATAGTCGTGAAAGTGCCAGGCAGCCAGCTAACACCGGAGTATTTGGAAGAAAATGGCTTTGCAGAGCCCATCTTCGTCCCCAAGAAGGACGGCCTGGGTTTGTCCGTGCCCGCACCTACCTTCTACGTCAGCGATGTCGAGAACTACGTCGGTGGGTATCTGGCAAGCAGGTGACATTGTACTGTTTGGAGTGAAACTGCCTTTTAAATCAATATATATATATTATTTGCATTTTAAAAAGTAAAATATATTGTAAAATATTGTCTATGTCTTATGCTCTGCTGATTGCAATATTTGTTCTGTGGTGGTACCTTGTGATTAGCAATTAATTCACTCTTGTTGCTTGTACCAACTGGTGTATCTTACAGTGAGCCTGAGCCAAACTCTGTTGTTCTCCATTGCACTGAACTAAAAGCAACAGTCATAGTAGTATCAAAAAATTGGTTCTTCAGGCCAGGTCTTAAATGATTACAGGCATCTCGCTTTGTACTGAAGGGATGGCTAGACTGAGACTGCCATTCTGCAAAGGCAGGGTATCAGCCTGGAGAAGAGAAGGCTCCAGGGAGACCTTATTGCACCTTTCTCTACTTAAAGGGGATCTATAAGAAAGAAGGGGACAAACTTTTAAGCAGGGCCATAGTGATAGGACAAGGGGTGATGGTTTTAAACTAAAAGAGGGGAGATTCAGACCAGAGGCAAGGAAGACATTTTTTACAATGAGGCTGGTGAAACCCCAGCCCAGGTTGCTCAGAGAGGTGGTAGAAGCCCCATCCCTGGAAACATTCAAGGTCAGGCTGGACAGGGCTCTGAGCAGCCTGATCTGGTTGAAGGTGTCCCTGCTCACTGCAAGAGCAGGTTAGGCCAGATGGCCTTTAAAGATCCCTTTCAACCAAAACCATTCCATGGTTCTGTGATTCTACCTTTTTTAACACTGTTGTCAGTGAGAGCTATTTTCACTGCTGCTGGCCATTTGGATTCATCTTGACATCCTCCTGTCTCTAACCTGAGCAGGGTTTTGTACTGCATCTTCTCAGAAGTCATCACGTCATCCTGCCTTGGAAGACATACCTTGGCCAGGAGCCATGGAAGTGCTCTGAAGTCACTTGTCTTGTCTCCTCATCCTTCTTCCTTTAGCATGTGTGATCTTGTCTCTTGTCCTCCCTCGCTCTGTCCCTCCTCTGTGTCAATTTCTGTCTGGTTCTTTCTCTTTCCAGTCTTCTGGCAAGACATCATCCTTTTGGAGCCACAGCTTCAGCTCCAGTGATCTGTCCATGTTTCATGGTCACTTACACAGTCTGCTGGCCACCCCCACCTCCTGCACTCTCCTTGCCATTGCCCTGTTCCCCAAACTGGAGGGTGCTGTCAGCAGCCACTGGTGTTCTTGACTGGATCTATTGCTTTTGCAGTGATTGTGTGCAGTGAGCTAACTGTGAACAAACAAGAATTCAAGACTCCTGATTTTATTGTTCTCTCTATCCCGTTGCTTCTACAGGAAACATATTTTCCTTGCCCATCTGCTACACCAAGCAGATTTTCTCTTATGACCTAGGTGCTCCTTATGCATCTGCTGGCTTCCTCCCAGCCTCTAGCTGAAATAAATCCACCCTACCCACAAAACTGCTAGTGAAAGCTGGAGGGAAGGACACAGGTTGTTTAATCGGGAGCTGGCACCCGATTTGAAAGTGAAGGGAATAAATATGTGCTGGTCTAACCTCCATGGGGTTAGTTTGCTTGAACAGGATTTCCCAGGCAGAGATTTATCTTGCTGGTTTGTAGTTTCTGACATTGGACCTAGAATGTCTTTTAGAAACAATCTAACATAAGTAGCTGAGGACAAACCACCACAACTGAGGCTGCCAAATACATCATTACTGCTCTGGCATGTCATGAAAAAAACAAATCGATTTTTTTTCCCTCTCCTAATGTGAAAAAAGCTATGAATTAAAAACTGGGAGAGGAAAAATAAGGCCAATTAAAACTGGAAGGAAAAAGGACTGGAGAGATGCTTTTCTTGCAGGAAGGATAAGGAAGTGTGCTTAGAAATTGGGTACTCTGTAAAGCTCTGACTTTCTCCATGTGTTCTGTGGTGTGCCTGGTGTTTAATTCCACTGACTGCCTGATACTGTTAGTGTTAACACTGGAGATTGGTATCCAAGAAGGTCTGTCAGAGGAAGGATGTCAGTACTACCAGCTCTCTGTGCTCTAATACAGAGGGATGGATTTTTGATAGATGCAATTTTGGGTAAAATAACAAAAAGCCTTTTTTTTTGTGACATAGCTGAAATATGTTAAAAAATTGAAATTTACCTGCAAAACTCCTCCTCAATTATGGATTTCATAAGCAAAAATTTAAAATAGAGCATAAGAGAACTTATGATTTTGGAAAATTAGTTTGACCAGACATCCTGTACATTATTACATTCTGTCTGCAATGCTGAGACTCTTTCAGTGTGGTGGGTAAGGCTTACTCTGTCACTGTGCTGGTATTTGCATTTAATTTTCTCCATGCAAATAAAATCCATCATAACATTAATAGCTTGAAAATAACATTAATCCTTGAAAGATAAAAACTACAGAAATAATGATGTCTTGGACATGAATACAAAAGCACCATTTTACACATGCAAATTTTATGTATAGACACATATTTTACACATATATGTGGATGTGGATGCATGCATAAACAGAAGATACAAAGGGTAAGAGGATAAGAAAATCAAAAGATTACGATGTTTCTTGAGATGGTAACTCACCTCCAAGCATACAAAATGGGGCCAATCAGGCTGCCCTTCAATTTATCCTTTCCATTTAATTAACTTTTAGGACCAGAGAGGAGCGTTGATGTCACTGATGTCACCAAACAGAAAGATTGCAAGATGAAGCTCAAGGAATTTGTGGATTACTACTACAGTACCAACAGGAAAAGGGTCCTCAACGTGACCAACCTGGAGTTCTCAGACACGAGGTGAGAGTCCAGGCTGCTGCACCGCGCAGTGTCCAGGACAGAGGCACAGAATCACAGACTGGGGGGGTTGGAAGGGACCTCAGGAGATCATCCAGTCCCACCCCCCTGCCAGAGCAGGTTCCCTACACCAGGTTGCACAGGAAAGTGTCCAGGTGGGTTTGAACATCTCCAGAGATGGAGACTCCACAGCCTCTCTGGGCAGCCTGGCCCAGGGCTCCGGCACCCTCACAGGAAAGAAGTTTTTTCAGAAGAACTGAATGTGGATTCACTGGAGAACAAGGACATAAGAGGTCTTATTTTTTAATATTCTGTGTTATTTTTTTCTGGTAAGATGGGAATCCTGGTGGCTGTAAGGCAGTGACAGCCCTTCCTCCATCTTAAGGGGATCTGGAAGCATGCTGATCTCCTCGGAACGTTCTTTTCTAACTGTGTTGTACAGCAGCAGCCATCCTCCTTGCATAGTACTGGTTTGAGCACATCACATGTACTGAAATCTGCCATTTCAGAGGTGGAGAGTGGGTGAATAGCTGAGGTGTGGCTCTAGGTGTAGTGTGAGGTGTCACTGGGTGTCCTGGAATGAAAGTAAGTTTGAAGTTATTTTGATTTTGTAATCCTATACCATGAGTTAGAGCTGTAGTTTCAGTGCTTTTGCCAGCTAGCCAGTAATCTGGGTGACAGCAGGTCAGGACTAGTGTGACACTGACACCTTGCTGAAAACCTGGGGTTGGGGCAGTCGAGATTAGCCCTGAATTTGAGGCTCTGGTGCTTCGGTGATGCCGTGAGCCAGCGGGAGTGGTGCTGGCTCTGTGCATATCGCCAGTCCTCAATGGCAGGAAGCCTACAGTTTCCTGGAGAAAAGGAGGCTGAGGGGAGACCTTCTGGCTCTGTCCAAGTCCCTGCAAGGAAGGTGGAGAGAGGTGGGGGTGGGTCTCTGCTCCCAGGTACCAAGCGATAGAATGAGAGGAAATGGCCTCAAGTTGCCCCAGGGCAGGTTCAGATTGGATCTGAGGAAAAACTTCTTCACCCAAAGGGCAGCCAAGCATTGGCACAGGCTGCCCAGGGAGGTGGTGGGGTCACCTTCCCTGGTGGGATTTAGCAGACGGGCAGACAAGGTGCTGAGGGACGTGGGTTAGAGGAGGGATTGTCAGTGTTGGGTTTATGGTTGGACTTGGTGATCTTAAAGGTCTTTGCCAGCCACTACGATTCTGTTCTGTAATTCTATGTTTCTATTCTCCTCATGGTTTAGATACTCTGTTTTATTATAGGATAATTAGCTAATGTAAATGCTTAAGAGTTCAAGTTACTGCTTTATATATCCAGATCCATCACCTGAGCTGTGCTTTCATTCCAGAAGTAGGCAGAAGCATCTCTGATGTATTGATCTTCATGCAGCTGTGCTGATCATTTCTGCAGTTCCTGTAGTCCCTCTGGGTAGCCAGGACTCCTAGAAGGGAAACCTCAGAGAAGGAAAAGATTCCTTTATGCACAGACCTTACACAGAAGATGATGAGTGTCAACAATAAGAATAAGGAATGGTTGTTTTGGGGAGCATTATGTTTTAGCAAGAAGACTTAAAGAAGCCTTAAAGAAGAAGGCTGGTGAATCATTGCAGGTTAATTCCTTCCAAGGCATTGCTGTTGGTGTTTGAGCAGTGCACACCTGTGCCTGCAGAAAGCCTCTCTACTAATTGCAGGCTCCAGAGAGTACCAGCATCTTCAGCTCAGAATTCTGTGAGCTTTCTGCCATTATCCCAGAATAACGGGAGCTCTTTTGTTCTGAAAGACTGCTGGAGCTGCCACTCACATCCTGCTAATTTAGACATTAACTAGCAAATATTTTATTTCTTAGCACAGACAGTGACACTGTAATTGACTGTGCTGCTCCATCCCTCCCTGCCACTTTAAACAGAGCTGTTGTCACTGTTTGACAGCGAGCGTCAGTGGCACACGGGAGCGTTTAGTTTGAGTTTGAAGTGCAGGTACTCTCACTAACATGGTATTTTAGAGCATCCAGCAGTGAACCTCCACCCTCTGCAAATATCAGCCCAAATCTTCAACTATTTAACCATAAAATTGAGCACATTCTGGGATGAAACACTTTTAATACCTGTTTATCGTGCCACTACATCATCTAAGCATCGTCTAATAGTATATATTATACATAGTATATATATAATAGAAACATAACTTGCAGATTATGTAAATAAATATATATAATATTAAGAAATGTTCAATATAAATAAATATATTCATTGATATAAATTTATAAATAAATACTATATATGTCGTATTTTAAATATATTTACATTATCAACCCAAATTAGATTATTTCTTTCTTCTGAGCTTTTAATATCATTTCGTCAGTCAAAATATAAAGACCACTGTGATTTTCAGCATCAGACTGAGACTTATTTAGTCCTTAAGTATTAATGTTACTGTTATTAGGACTTTTAATACTAAGCCTTACTTGTAAATATTTAGGATTTGCCAGGCCAGGTGTGTTAGGGAGCACACATTTCCCTTTCTCTTCTGAAGGAAGCTGGAAAAGTGGCTGTGATGAGAGCACTGTTGATAACTGAGCAGCATAGCAAGAGACGTGGACTGGAAAAACCCAAACAGCCTGCACTTGATCATAAATACTGCTGCTGCAAGAAGCCACAGAACCCCAGAACTGCCTGGATGGGAAAAGCCCTTTAAGCTCATGGAGTCCAACCATGAACCCAACACTGACCAGTCCCCACTGACCCATGTCCCTCAGCACTGTGTCTACACGACTCTTCAATCCCTCCAGGGATGGGGACTCCACCACTGCCCTGGGCAACCCCTTCCAATGCCTCAGAACCCTTTCAGCAAAGAAATTCTTCCTCACATCCCATCTCAACTGCCCTGGGCACAACTGGAGCCCATTTCCTCTTGTTCTAGACCATTTCTTCTTGTCCTTAAAAAGCCTTTAATCTCTGTCTATAAACAATTTAAACAGAGAGTAAGGGGCTGCTGTGGGTTGCCGTGCAGGGATTAGAGCCACACGCCGCTCCTTGTTGTGTCAGTGTCCTTCTGCTGTTCTTTAAGAAGATGCCTGTTTGTTTTCAATTCTCTCTGTAAAGGATGTCCAGTTTTGTAGAGCCTCCAGAGATAGTTAAGAAGTTGTCCTGGGTGGAAAACTATTGGCCTGATGATGCTCTCCTGGCGAAGCCCAAAGTTACCAAGTACTGCCTGATCTGCGTGAAGGACAGCTACACAGATTTCCACATAGATTCGGGAGGAGCTTCTGCGTGGTACCACGTGCTGAAGGTGAGGGCTCATGTTTTTGTGGTGTATCTGGTGACTGACTGAATTTTACATGCAAAGATCATCCAAAAATTCTCCCAAAAATTCAAGTCTTGGGTTTTTTTCCCCCATGGTCCTGTTGTATCTGTAAGAAATGCTCAGAGCCTTAGCTGCTCTAAGTGGGTACACTGTTAGCAGTTGCAGGGTCTGCTGAGTGAGGAAGCCCTTTGGAGTGTGGATGCTGTCTATCTGTTGTCACTGTATTTGAATATTTGTTAATATTTTGGATTTTAGTATTTAATATTTGCACATACGTTGCCCAAGACCTGAACGACGTGACGTCCTGCTTTTGCAGGGTGATGGAATCTGTCACTGGAAACTTTCTGCAACATCAGTCCCACAAATCTGAGCAAATGTGGTTGGCTGGTGATGTAATTATTTCAGCCATTCTGTACAAAGCTGAGCAGCACATCTTATTTCAATAGTGTTAAAATATGCAATGCTATCTGTGTCTTTAGATAAATACTTGTGTGAGTGTGTGCATGAATCTGTGCCAGTGCAGCGGTGCTTGGTTTGCCTGCTTGTTACTAATCTTCTATTTTCTAATTCAGGGAGAAAAGATCTTTTATCTCATCAAACCAACCTCTGCAAATATTTCTCTTTACGAGCGCTGGCAGTCGGCAGCAAACCACAGTGAGATGTTTTTTGCAGACCAAGTAGATAAATGTTACAAGTGCACAGTGAAGCAAGGACAGACTCTCTTCATTCCATCAGGTGAGCAGGCTGGCACAGGCGAGGTTTCCTGCTCTTTTTGTTGCTGCTGAAATAGCATGTCCAAAATGCTAGAGGGATGTGGTCTGACCAGTTTATCTAGCAAAGTATGAAGTCTAATTCTCAGTAGAACTGATTAGGTTGAGATGAGATGAGACAGATTTCATATGCTTACCAAAAAAACCAAAGTCAGAACTGTTTCCTGCTTTCTTTCAGTATTTTAGAATTTAAAATACAACCCTTTAAAAAAATACAACTAGTAGGTAGAGTGTTCCACTCTTGATCTGTCTGGGCTGCAGTAACTCATGAGTTCTCTATATCCAGCCAACACTGGTGCATGTTGCCATCTCTCAGAGAACTCACACTGAGTCACCTGCTGCTGTGACTCCCCACAAAATCCTTTTCACAGCCATTGATTCCCTGGGACACCAAGTGTGCATTTCTGGTTTCAAGTGAGGCTAAAGACCTGGGTGTCCCAGATTTTTATGGGTTATTTGGCAGACTCAGGCTTTCATTGCAGCTTAGGGATGGTGGATTTTGTTGTTCTCAGTTCCTGGGAGGACCTTCATAAGGGCAGGGGATTGGTCAGCAGATAGTGCAGCATTTTAAGTGAACCCAGTTCTTCTCCTGCCCCTGTCCCTCATCTTCCTCTCACCATGAACAATTATTTCCTCATCTGCATTGCTGTTGCCAGCACTCCCTGTTACCTGCTGAAACTGTAATGTCTTTGGGACAGGGATTTCCCCTCCCTCTGTGCCTTTAAACGATGCCCTGCCCACTCAACTCGTAATCTGAGTTGTGGCTTCCAGGCAGCACAAGTAGCAGCACTGGTGCTTGTGTTTTGGAGGCACCATCCAGTAGTGCCATTTTTCTGTGTGTGAGTGTATTCTTGCACAGAACGTTTACACACTTGAATTTTACTTATGATTGTTAGAATGGAAAGGAGGTATTTCTCTCATGACCATCTGTGGAGCGGATGGTGGAATAAATACCAAGAAATTTATAGAGATTCACTGATTTAAGTAGATTCTTGTATGGAAATAAGTGTTTGGAAAACACCTGTTCCTGGCACTACCATAAAGCCAGTGTCAGGAGCTGTCACAGATTGTTGTGGTGATGTGAAAGCAACTACCATTATGGAGCTGCTGCTGCTTTTCACAGTAACAAGAGAGTGATGCCAGTGTGAGCAGCATGTCCCCTTGCACTGTCTGCCACCCTTGAGGGCACTCCTGGGACTGGGAGTCAGAGGTGCAGAGCACCCTCCTGGGCTGGGCCTTTGTCTTGCAAAACAAACAAGGGACCAGATGCAACTTTGTTCAGAGTGTATGGGGTTCTGTGGCTGATTTGTACTGAGGAGCTGTAATGGTATCTGGGAAGGAAGTTGCTAAGTGAAGTGTAACCATCATGTTGTGACTAAAGTCTTTGTTAGTGTGATTCCAGTTTTTATCCTCGGGTCTCTTTCTCTTTCAGGTTGGATTTATGCAACTCTAACACCTGTAGACTGCCTGGCCTTCGCAGGACATTTTCTACATAGCCTAAGTGTTGAAATGCAGATGAGGTAATCTGTCTTTAAAATCTAAAGTTAGACAGAGGCTCAGTTGTTAATAAATTGGCCATTCTCTCTCCTATTAATTAGCTTACATTTGAAGTTATGTTGATGGATCTCTATTGGGCAATTTCAGAAAATGTACCCATGTTTGTCCCCTTTGACTGTGTTATCAGAGAATCATGGGATGTTGTGAGCTGGGAGGGACCCACAAGGACCATGGAGTCCAACTCCTGTCCCTGCACAGGACAGTCCCAACATTCACACCATGTCCCTGAGGGCCTTGGCCAAATGCTGCTGGAATCTTGTCAGCCTTGGGGCCATCAGCACCTCCCTGGGGAGCCTGTGCCAGTGCTCCACCACCCTCTGCCTCAAGAACCTTTTCCTCATGGCCAACCTCCCCCTCCCCTGCCACATCTTCCTGCCATGTCCTCTGCTCCTGGCGTTGGTGGCCAGAGAGAAGAGCTCAGCGCCTGCCCCTGCTCTTCCCCTGGGGAGGAAGTTCCAGACTGCCATGAGATCTCCTCTCAGTCTCCTCTTCTCCAGGCTGAGCAAACCAAGTGCCTTCAGCCTCTCCTCACACAGCTTCCCCTCTCAGCCCTTCACCAATTTGGTGGCCAAATAGGCCACAAAATGTGTTCTGCTGTGCTGAGTTATTCCAGCTGTCTTTACACCTCTTGCACACACATGGAAGGGTATGTGAGGTGCTTGGTCTGATGTGGCCAAGTCCTGAAGGAATAACTGTTAAACCTGTCAGGAGTTTCACCCTAGAACATGCCATTCACCTTCTGGATAAGCCCCCACCTTCTCAGCTGGGCTCTTTGCCTGATGTAAGACAATAGAAGTAATTCTTTACTGATGCTGGACAAATAACACAATAAAACTGATCCTACATCTTTACATCTGTATTGGGCAGTTCCTTACTAGTGTTATTGTTATGCTTTGCTTTCGGTCTGATGCCAGAGTACATGGCAGCAGCACAAAGAAGTGAAGCCCTGCAAAGTGAACCTTGGGCATTTCTGAGCAGTGCTCAGCTCTGTGTGCCATGCTGGTGACCTGCTGTGCTTCAGGTCCATGTGGGTTTGTGTTGCAGGGCATATGAGGTAGAAAGACGATTGAAAATTGTCAGTCTGACCCAGTTCCCAAACTTCGAGACTGCCTGTTGGTACATGGGAAAGCATCTGCTGGAGACCTTCAAAGGTAAAACTGCATTCACTGCTTAGCTTGGGGGCCTGGAAATAGCTGCTCTTCATTTCTGCTGATGTGCCACACAGGAGATGGACAGGTGGCCAAAATCAGTCTCAGTGTTTTAACATACCAGCAGGACATGCTGGTCTGGTCCAGCTCTCCCCTTAGGATCCTGCCATCTTGCTCTGGGAAGGACCTTAACTGTTCCTCCTACCTGTGCCTAAGGGGAAGTTGCATCTTCTCTGTAAAATGTACCTAAGTCACCTCAGAAGCAGATGATGTTGTGACATTCCTTTTAGTTTGCAGTCACCTGGCAAGTCTGGATGCATTCCCTGGTTTAACCCAATGAACTACAGGCTCTGTCAGCCCAAGGCTTAGAGCAGCACTTCTCCTCCCAGCCTTCTGCTGATCCCAGTTGAAGCATGAGGGTGGGTTGGGGCCACAGGAACATCAGAGATGTGGCCTGTGGGAGCACTGAGAATCAAAGCAAAGTTTTGTATGAAATTAAAAACCTTCCCAATCAGATTCCTGCAGAGTTGATCCAGACATCCATGCATGTATGTTCTTCCCAGATTTGGTCTCACTTTGCTCTTGCCTCTATTTCTTTTATTATGGAACATGTCTAGAGACACCCATCAAATCCTTTTATGATAAGAAAAATATGTCTAATTCATAAGCAAGGTGAGGGGTCCCTCTGAGTGTCACCTGGAAGGGGGCCCCTTGTGACCAAAAACTGATTGAGGGTAAAAGTTGAGGCAAGCTTGTACTCATGGAGAAGTGGACTTCTTTGCCAATATAACCTTTGTTTCCACGTATCAGTACTTGCCTTTTCAGAATAAAAGAGCCCCTGATGGTACCTTTTTATTCCCACACCTAGGATGTATACACATGGAAGCTAGCTTGAGTGTGGAACCAAGAAAGGAACCAGAAGGAGTGCCAGTGTAGACATAACTTACAGGAGCACAGTGTAGGAAGGCTGAGTTGGATTTATGACACAGTAAATATACTCCTTATTACCATCAGGTTATAAGAGGGATTCATTTGTGGTGACTAACCTTCAGAGAGTTAACTTCCACAGTTAAACTTTCTAAAATTAAAGATTTTACATGAAACAACTGTAGCTAGCAGTGTTTGAATGGCATTGGTTTTTTTCCCTCTATTTAGGTTTGCATAAAGCTGGGCAACAACCTCCTGCTCATTTACTCCAAGGAGCAAAAATTCTCAATGGTGCTTTCAGGTCATGGACTAAAAAGCAGGTAGGAGAAGCAGCCTGGTTTAATATTCTGTGTTCCTCAGGTTTGCCACTCACTGGAACAGACAGCAAATGCTAGAACAAATAATACATCCATAGCAAACCAGCTGAAAGAGAAGGGGAAGGAGGGTGAGAGCTGGGATTTCATAGTGCCACACAAGGAATCAGCAAAAAAAAGAAGGTACCACCAGAGTTTTATAGAATGCAGTTCTGTACACAGCCAGAAGGGTCCTGGATGAACGTTCTCCCTGGCTCTGAGCATTTCCATGTGCCAAAGCAGTTAAGCAGAGGCTGTGTCCGGAGTGAAGCCTAAACAAAGCCTGCATTTTTGTGTGCACAAGGTGCCCATTTCCTGCAAATCAACACGTTAATTGAGCCAGGAAATACACCCTGGTTGGAGAGAAGGCTGGAAGGGCTTTGCAGCCTGGATTTCCTGCTGCAGTCATTCCAGCAGTGTTATTCTTGCGTGTGTTGCTCCGAAGGTTTTGGGGAATGTGCTGCAGGAGAGAGGCCCTTCCATCATAAAACTGGGGACCTGGGGAACCAGCAGCTGGAGGGTTTTCAGGCATTCTAAGGAGGGATGAGCAGCTGAGTACACAACATTACACACACAGTTAGGTCAGTTAGGTGGCTGTCCCAGATTTAACTGCAGCCAGGGATCTGGCTGCTCCCTCCTGCGAAACACCTGAGTGCTTGAGCCTGAGCTCAGAACTGCTCCCTGGTTTCCTGTGGCAGGACTGGCTGCTGGGGAAGCTCTTCTCCATGTCACCCTGTTTGTTTTTCCACTTGCCATGCAGATGAGAAGTAGTGAGTCAAGGGAAGTGAGATTGTGTTGGCATTTAGGAAAAGCTGAACTTTGAATGTTATAACATGACATGTGAATGCAAATGTTGTTGGTCCTGTCAGGGAGCTCCCCAAGCACTCTGCTGACAAGGCACATGCCTGTTATCCTCGTTGAAGACACCAGCCTAAGACAATCTCTCCTTGTAGATGTAGAAAAGGAATTTCTCACAGAATGTCCTATAAGGGGGTGAGCAAAGTGATGTTACAGTTGTGAAAATGCAGTAATAACTGAAAAAGACTATTGACTTTGTTGTTCTCTCAGGACAGCTATTCATAATAACATCCAGAAGGACAAAAAACTGTATTTTTATCTTGTTTGGAATACTGGTGCAGTCAGTATTGATTTCAGTACATAGGAAAAATATGGACATGTCACTTAATGAGGTTTTTTTTATATTTTCACAAAAAAAGCATGCACAGAAACAGGGATCTGGCTTTGTTGTGTTTTAGGCTTTAGCAGAGCATGAAGATGAACTACCAGAAAACTTCAAACCAGCACAACTCATCAAAGACCTTGCCAAAGAAATAAGATTAAGTGAGGTTTGTGCTCTATTCATAATATTGACTATATTGTGGGTCTTTTAATAATCTAGACTATAAAATGGGTGAATTGAAATAATATTTTTTTCCCCACTGTCTTAATTCTAAGAGTTCACGTGAGGTTTCACAGCAGGGGGACTGCTCAGGACTCTTGTCTGTGTCTGACTCACCACATGGTCTGGCCTCCTGTTTGCTTTCTCCTCAGCTTTACGCCCTGTCTACCTGTCCTGCATCCTTTCTCTTCCACTTTCCAGCTGAACTGGCCACACTCCCCTCTCTATCCTTTTTTTTCTCTTTCACTTGAGCTGCTCTCTACTCAAAAATATGACACAACTCCAAGAGCACTGTTGCCATCCCCATGATCATGCTGCCTATGTAGTGTCTCCTTCTCTTTATGTTCCTTGGTCTTGTCTATGACATTGTCTGAGCTTGGGACTATTATTCTGTATATTGTCCCAGTAGGAAGCCTTGCTCTTGGCTGGATTCTGGGCAGAGTTACTATAGCAAGTGTGATAATAATTGTAACAAACTCCCACCCAAAAAAACCACACCAAACCAAACAGACAAAAAAAAAGGATGACAAAAGGTGTCATCCAAGGTGACAATAGCTAGTTCAGTTGTTTTAAGAAGTTGTGTTACATTCCTCTCCCTTTCTAACCATATCCAAAGACCTCAAAATGGAAATCTATCTTGTCCTTTTATCCTCTTTGATGCAGTATTTAAGCTTTCTGATTGGCAGAATAGCAAGTTAAGCAGAAAATAATTTGTTTTTAATTAGTCAGAAAGTGTTAATTTTAATTGGGCAGCTCTTTTACTGCTTACTTTTCCTGAGGGCATGAAATATGATTCTGCCACATTTATCACATCTGAATTAGATGGTTTGTGCTCAAGCTGATTAGATTTGAAGCAGGAGACCGATGGTTTTATACCTCTGTTTGCATGGGCAGTCCACTGAGCAGTCCTACCTGATGACATAACCTGGTGAGAGTCACATTCCTTAGGAAGCCACTGGAGTTTCTCCAGGCCAGACTTGTGCTTAAGCAGTGTTGGGGTGGGAATTAGTGGTGTGCAGAGCGTTCCTGTGGTCTTCATTCCCTGGCCAGCCTGGCCTGTGGGTGCAGTTACCCCATTAGTGAAGGGAGATGGCTGGGGTTTGTTTCCCCAGGGAAGGGAGGGGGCAGGGGAATGTCTACTGGGAGACAAATGGGTCTGAGTGCTTTCCCATTCTGTGCTAACCTACAGAATGCTTCAAAAGCCAGCAAAGCAGACACGAGTGCCAACACAAACGCCGAGGAGACCTGTCCTGTGGAGAAGGAGGAGGCACCGTCACCCGTCCAGGTCACTCCTCCGCCCCCACCTGTAGAAAAGGTCCCGAAAAAAAAGACTCCCAAAACTGTGAAAACCCCCAAACAACTCAAGCCATCCAAACCCCCCAAACCTCCCAAGCCACCCAAACCCCCTAAGCCTCCCAAAATACCAAAAGTTAAGGGAGAAGGAAAAAAGAAAGGGAAAAAGGCAAAAGAGAGTCCACCACCGGCCATCCCGAATCTCGACTTGCTGGAGGCACACACCAAGGAGGCTCTGACAAAGATCGAGACGCCAAAGAAGGGGAAGGTGGGTCGTGTTTTAACCTCTCTCCCTGTTCTCTCACCATAATCAGGTTCAAATCACTCCTTAGGTCTCAAGAAACATGGTGTAAAGCCCTGTCTTCACCGAAGTAAATGTAGGTTTTGTACATGCTACCCCATCACCCTTTTTTTACCCGACTATTTAACTTGATTTGACTGTTTGCTTGGTTATTCATTGGATGTGGAGCCTCCAAGAAACCTGTTGAGTCTGGCAAACTACTGCCAGTTCCCTGCCAAAACTGAGGCAAGATGAAAATTAAAAGACATTTTTAAATGACACATTTTTTTTGCCCCTTGAACTATTATATTCTTATTTCAAGTGTTATTAGCACCCTTATGTGCATTTCCATACTAGATGATCAAAGATGAAGAAACTCATTTCTAAAGCATCTTTATTTGCATGAGATTTTGCTCTAAAATGAGTGAATGAACATAAAACAATAGTTTGCCTCCATTTTTGCCCATGTGGGATGAGTTTCATTTTGATATCCTTTAATTCAACACGAATTTTGCTGGTGACTTCAGCAGGGGCCAGGATTTCACTGAGGCACTGACAGAGGGATGTATTATTGTTCCCTGTTTGTTGGGAAGTATCCATAAGGCTTTACTAAAATGCTCCTGAATTTCCTAGTAGCTTGTGTGCAGTTTGCAAAACCTCTCCCTGGAGCAACAGGCAGGAGATGAGTGTGTTTTACAGTCACCTTGTGTGTTGATAAATCAAGGAGAAATGCAGCCAGGCTTCTGCATTCTCTGAAGCAGCAATATTTGATTGAATCTCCTTGCATTTGGGTTCAAAAAGAATGAATCAGAAGAGGAGTTTTCAAAAATATACCATGTTCTGTTCCAGATAAAAAAAGTGTTTCTGTAACATGCCAGCACTCCCTCCTCACTCAGAGTACCTCTGACTTCTTTCCTCAGGTTGCAAAGAATGTGTTGAGTGCTCCCAATAAGGAGACTGCTGCTAAGCAGAATGAGGTGGAGAAATTTGAAGTTCGAGAGCAAAATAAAAGCAAAACAGAAGCCAAGTGGAAATACAAGGTAAGGCTCCTGTTCAGGTCTGCTGCTGATCCTGCTGCACAGGGGTAAGCCAAGGGTGGAGAAATGCTCACAGGTCTGCCTAAGCCGAGGGTACAAGGCACCAATTTTCAGTTCCCAGAAGGAAAATTTGGAGCAGAAAATAATCAAGTAATCATTGACAAAGGAGAGGGAGCAGATTCTTCAAAAGCAGGTGCTGAATTGTCCATCTCCCTCCTTGTGGAAGCCAGTGGGGACACTGCTAATAATGACATTTTTCAGTGCTCATCTCTTCTGTGATTCTTACTTTAACACTGTCGTACTGCTTTCAATCTGGAGTAGTTCCAGAGGAATCAATAACTAATGATGGCATAAAAGTAGAGTTAATGAAATCTGAATTAAGCCACATGAATTAAAAGCTTGCCTTCCTGGAGGGCTAGTGCAGGGGAGTAAAATTCATTCATAGAATAATAATACATTTTTTTTTCTCCAGGTACCATTTCAAACAAGGTGACACTAGGCTTTCTCACAGAAATTGCTGTCTGAATTTTGCCTGCTTTGTGAAAGCAAGTTCCCCAAAACAAAACAAAATGACATGGGGAAACTACTAAGAGTCATGAATCACCAACATTAGAGACACTTGATTTTTTTTCTGTTAAAAAGTCACAGATAACGTGTTGAGATCAATATGTACCAATGAATTCTGCAGCCAGTACAGCTTAGGAAAGTATTAAGGAGATGCTTAAAAAATAATCAGAGGTTTCTTTGCACTGATTGACTTTGATATTAAATTATTGCATTCATAATTCAAGCTCTTCTGAAGGTGTGAAAGAAGCAATTGGAGCCTGGGAATAAAATGCAGGCACAGTGCTGGGTCCTGTCTGTGCCACAGGGGCACAGTGCTGGGTCCTGTCTGTGGCCACACGGGCACAGTGCTGGGTCCTGTCTGTGGCCACACGGGCACAGTGCTGGGTCCTGTCTGTGGCCATGCAGGCACAGTGCTGGGTCCTGTCTGTGGCCACACGGGCACAGTGCTGGGTCCTGTCTGTGGCCACACAGGCACAGTGCTGGGTCCTGTCTGTGGCCATGCAGGCACAGTGCTGGGTCCTGTCTGTGGCCACACGGGCACAGTGCTGGGTCCTGTCTGTGGCCACACAGGCACAGTGCTGGGTCCTGTCTGTGGCCATGCAGGCACAGTGCTGGGTCCTGTCTGTGGCCATGCAGGCACAGTGCTGGGTCCTGTCTGTGGCCACATGGGCACAGTGCTGGGTCCTGTCTGTGGCCACACAGGCATAGTGCTGGGTCCTGTCTGTGGCCACACGGGCACAGTGCTGGGTCCTGTCTGTGGCCACACGGGCACAGTGCTGGGTCCTGTCTGTGCCACAGGGGCACAGTGCTGGGTCCTGGCTGTGCCACACAGGCACAGTGCTGGGTCCTGTCTGTGGCCATGCAGGCACAGTGCTGGGTCCTGGCTGTGGCCACACGGGCACAGTGCTGGGTCCTGTCTGTGCCACACGGGCACAGTGCTGGGTCCTGTCTGTGGCCACACGGGCACAGTGCTGGGTCCTGTCTGTGGCCACACAGGCACAGTGCTGGGTCCTGTCTGTGCCACACGGGCACAGTGCTGGGTCCTGTCTGTGGCCATGCAGGCACAGTGCTGGGTCCTGTCTGTGGCCACACGGGCACAGTGCTGGGTCCTGTCTGTGGCCATGCAGGCACAGTGCTGGGTCCTGTCTGTGCCACACGGGCACAGTGCTGGGTCCTGTCTGTGGCCATGCAGGCACAGTGCTGGGTCCTGTCTGTGGCCATGCAGGCACGGTGCTGGGTCCTGGCTGTGGCCACACGGGCACAGTGCTGGGTCCTGTCTGTGGCCACATGGGCACAGTGCTGGGTCCTGTCTGTGGCCACATGGGCACGGTGCTGGGTCCTGTCTGTGGCCATGCGGGCACAGTGCTGGGTCCTGTCTGTGGCCACATGGGCACGGTGCTGGGTCCTGTCTGTGGCCATGCAGGCACAGTGCTGGGTCCTGTCTGTGGCCACATGGGCACAGTGCTGGGTCCTGTCTGTGGCCATGCGGGCACAGTGCTGGGTCCTGTCTGTGCCACAGGGGCACAGTGCTGGGTCCTGGCTGTGCCACACAGGCGCAGTGCTGGGTCCTGTCTGTGGCCACAGGGGCACAGTGCTGGGTCCTGTCTGTGGCCACAGGGGCACAGTGCTGGGTCCTGTCTATGGCCACGGGGGCACAGTGCTGGGTCCTGTCTGTGCCACACAGGCACAGTGCTGGGTCCTATCTGTGGCCACACGGGCGCAGTGCTGGGTCCTGTCTGTGGCCACATGGGCACGGTGCTGGGTCCTGTCTGTGCCACAGGGGCACAGTGCTGGGTCCTATCTGTGCCACACGGGCGCAGTGCTGGGTCCTGTCTGTGGCCACATGGGCACAGTGCTGGGTCCTGTCTGTGCCACAGGGGCACAGTGCTGGGTCCTGTCTGTGGCCACATGGGCACGGTGCTGGGTCCTGTCTGTGCCACAGGGGCACAGTGCTGGGTCCTGGCTGTGCCACACGGGCACAGTGCTGGGTCCTGTCTGTGCCACACAATCACAGTGCTGGGTCCTGTCTGTGGCCACACGGGCACAGCGCTGGGTCCTGTCTGTGCCACAGGGGCACAGTGCTGGGTCCTGTCTGTGCCACAGGGGCACAGTGCTGGGTCCTGTCTGTGCCACAGGGGCACAGTGCTGACGAGCAGCGTGTTTAGCCTGTGCTCTGATTCACAGAATGTGTGTTCAGTGTTTTGCATCAGTCTGTGCCAGTTTAAGAGAGCAGCATTTTAATTTGGCAATGTGTTTGTGGCAGGTGTTGCTTAAACCAGTGCTGAAGTGCTGCCTGAATGGGGACAAGTCCCTGAGCTAAAACCTGTGTCACCTTAGGGAAGAGTACAGTCCTCTGTTCCTTGCCACAGCTGGGGGAACATATTTTTCTCTGCATATAGATCAATGGATTCTCTGAGGTTACCTAGGGATCTGCATATCAACAACTCATTCAGCTACTTTTATTGTTTTCTTTTGGGTCTTTTGCCTTTCAGAACAGCAAACCTGATTCACTGCTTAAAATGGAAGAGGAACACAAATCAGAAAAGACGCCTTTATCGGGAAATAAGGACAACAAATTTACATTCTCTTTCTCCAATAAGAAGTTGCTTGGGTGAGTAAAAAATATGACATTACACATCAAGTTAAAAAAGCAGTTTTAAAAGTATTATCATTGTTTATGCTTTTTTATACAAGAAGGTGAAAATCTGCCTTTCTGGTCAATGTAGAAAATAACACTTATGCAAAAAAGTTCTTTACTCTAGAACTTGACTTTACCTAGAGCCCAGCATAGCTGGCCAAAACAGCCACAGCCTGTCCTTGTGGCTGGTGGTTTCCTTGAGAATAGTGTCTTCAGTCTTCAGGCAGTTTTGGCACTCAGGTTCTTACCAGCTGAGTTACATGTAGGTGAGTTTTGTGCAGATCCTGCTTAAGGTGCATTTTTAAGAGTGTTAAATGAACTCTGTGTACCAGCATTCCATGCTGCCTGTGCATTGTGCATACCCTGATACACCCTGAGACAGCTTTAAATAATACATTGCTTATTTGAAGCCAGCCAAGGCTACTCTCGTTGGCATCATATTTTGAGACAAATTGTAGGAACAGAAATGTGTTTGTAAAATTATTTGAATTCCTGTGGCACCTCTGAAAGTGTTCAGGTTGACTGAGATCCTCATTGTGTTCCTCGCTGTCAATTTGCAAAATGTTTTCCAACCAGGGTATTGTTACTGATTCATAATTTTTATTTGTATTTTTTTCAGTTCAAAGGGAGTCAAAACCCAGCTGAACACTAGTGTGTTTGGGTCGCTGCAGAATTTTAAAGAAGATAAAGCAAAACCTGTACGAGATGAGTATGAGTATGTGTCAGATGATGGTGAACTAAAAATTGATGAGTTTCCAATCAGAAGGAAGAAAAACACTACAAAAAGAGAACTGCCCTGTAAGAATATTTCCTATTTTTTCTGTATCTGCACAATGCAGTCTTATGCATTGATTGTCCAAAATAAGTCATTAAAATCTATGTAGTTTCTAATAAAGAAAGGAGTGTCTTAACTGCCAGTCAAATCTAAGGGAATTTGAATTGCTTTAGAAGTTCTGGCCTAGGAGTGCTACCTTTTGTAAGGAAAAGAATCCTGACTTTGTTGTTGTTTTGTTTGGTTTTTCTTTTTTCAGTTTTATCAGATAAAAAAGACACTCTGCAGCACACTCCTGCTAAGAAGCCAAAGGTGGAGGCGGTATCATACAAGGTACGGTGATTGTTGGATCTATCGCACGCGAGCACCCGTGGTATGTCCCTAACAGCCTGTGGGGCAGCTCTGGAATGGCCAGCAAAGCCTTCTCACAGGCTGTGGTCACATCCTGTCCTTCCTCCTGCAGTCACAGTGTGCCCAGAACAGGGAGCATTCAGACATCCCAAGGACTGGGTACCCTGGCTTGAGCTCCTTCTACGTGGTCAGGCCCGATGGGGAGCGTGTGGGGACCATGACAGCTGTACAACACCACAAGAGCAGGAGCAACCCATAAGAAGGGATGGGAAGGATCAGAAGGAGTTTTCTATCATACCTGGCTTGATGTTACATTGCTGACCAGCACAGGGGTCTGTCCCAAGCTGTGCACCCAACCTGTGTCTGTCCCCAGTTCTCCATGAGCTTTGAATGCTGGTTGTTAAATTTCCACGTTCACATTTGACAGATAAAACTCAGAGTAATGCTCACAGAATGGAACTCATGTCAGTTGGTGTTTCACATTACTAGAAGCCCTTAGTACCTATTATGTAGCAATTAAAGGTTTGGATTGCTGTCACTTAGCAAAATCTCCTTCTGCCTATGATGGATTTACATCTAGAATGCCTTTGACTCAGCATGATACTTTAGCCTGTCCCTAACTTGAGGCAGTGTCTGTGTGCCTGTTGATAGCTTACCTGGAGGAGGCTGAGCAGCCCAGGCTTCACTTTGCTTTGTGTTACCATTGCAGGTCAATGCTGGAATTTAAATGACATTAAAATTAAATGTTTTGCCCAACTGTGGTTAATACAAATTCATATTAGAATATCTGAAAGAGTCAGAAGAAGCAAAACAGGTTGTTAACACAGAACTGTAGGTAACTGAAATGTTTGGCCCTAAGAACAAAGGAATCTTTTTCATCCTGGTTTGGCTCAGGGATATTCAAGGGCAAGGGCAGGCCTCCTTGCCTCATCAGTAGTTGACATCTGGAGACCAGTGCACAGGGAACAGGGCAAAACGTGCTGGTATCTCACTGTGCAGAAGCTGAAGGAGGAAGGCCAGGTCCTGGATAGAGCAGTGATTTGCAGTCTGAGCAATAGGGACTGGGGCTTTAGTCCTGAGAGCAGGGCAGGAATGGGGAACTGCAGTGCATCGAGGTACCAGCCCCAGAAGGATACTTAGGTGCAGATGGCTTCCTTCTGTGGCCTCAGATGCCACTGTTCATGTGTGTCTGTCCCATTCCTCTGCCAGATCTTCCTGTTCTCCTGCAGGAGGGATGGCAGAGTGGGTCTGTCCCTGTGTCTGAGTTAGCTGTGTTAATGTCTTGCAAGATGCAGACTCTGATGCACATCGGGGCTGCCAGAGGTATGGCCACTTCTTTTGCTGCATGGGTCATGGTCTCAAGCACAGGAGCAGGGGCTGAGAAGGCAACACAGCACCTGGAAACACCACTCTGCCAGTGGTTTGATCCCATGTGCAGGATCAGATCTTACAGCTGGTTCTCCAGGGTTGGAAGGGGAAATAAAAACCTACCATGCCTACAAGGAAACAGATTTTTACTGTGTACCTGGTTTTGGTTTGTTTTTCTTTAATGAAAGCAAATTACCAATGCTAGCCCTGTGTCTTTAGAGGAGCAGCAGGCTGCAAAAATTATTGTGTTGTTCTTCTTGATTAACTTAGTGAGTTTCTGGGGTTTTTTGAGCCATTTCCTTGTTTTTGCAGAATGATGACTCATCAGATGAAGATTTGCTTCACATTGACACAGAGGCAAAGCCGGGGCGCAATTCCAAAGTAAAGAAAGAGAGTGGAAGCTCAGCAGGAATTCTGGATCTTTTGCAGGCAAGCAAGGAAGTTGGAGGGTTAGAGTATAACACCAACAGGTATGCACCAAGGGATGTCTTTTCCTCCTTCCCAAAATTGCTCTTTTGTGTTTGTGTGTGTGAGTGAGAGGAGAGAGAATGAATTTTGCAGCTCAGTAACTGCATTTCCTCCAGGAAGCAAATTCTTCCTTTATCCTGTGATCTGGAGGGAGAGGTGGGAAAGTGTGCAGGAAAGATTTTGGTGGGATGGTTTAATCCAGTAGAGGCGTTTCACGTCTGTAAATGCTGAACATCCATTTTAGCAATAATACTGTAAGAGGTGAATCATTCAAAAGGCAGAGAGAGCTCAGTGAATGCAGCTTGAGGGCATGAATAAGCTTTGTTAATGCAGCAATAATGCAATAAAGTAATCTAAATGTCCAGCATTCTTGCCATAATGTATTGCAAGGTGACATGCATATGAATACTGAATGTTTGAAAGAAGAAAATAGGAAACTATCTACCCTCCTGCACACCCCTAGTCATCATTCTTCTCCCCCCCAAAACATGTGACTTGGAAAAAACCAAACTCTTTCATGGTTCCTTCTATACCTAAAATGGAAGTGCTTGCCTGGGCTTGGTTGTGTTTCACACAGGACCACTGCAGGTGGGCACTGAAGGTGACACTGGATGTTTTGGAATCTGGTTACTAAGGTGCAGCTCTAGATCTTTTCATAATCCAGAATGCAGAACTGGAACATACAGTTGCCAGACTCAGGTGCTGCAGCTCAGGACCACCTGGAACCAGGATTTTGTTTGGGCCCATCTCAACACAAACGTATGGGTTCACTGCCTCCACCCTCTACAGACCACATCTGATCTTCAACTACTGCTAGAGCAAGTAGCTAGCAGAAGGACATGTGTCATTTTGAAAGAAGCTAGTGGGACAATTCACACAGGTCTTGCCTAACCCAGACCTTAGGAACAGATCCCTCAGAAGGGGCTTAGGGAAGGTCAACTAAGTTTATGGTTTCCACGCATGGAATGGCACTGCAGACCTGAACTGCTGCCTCCTGTGCCCTGTGCTCCCTGGTAGTCTGCTGGTTAAGTAGATCTTTGCTGCTGCAGCCTTAAGGGAATGATTTGTCCCCTGTCTGTAGAAAACCAGAGGTGTTCACCTAAGCATGCTTCACTGCTCCACAGGGACCACAGCCTTGGTGCTTTTGAAAGCTGTGGGCTCGTGGTAGATTGGTGGCACAAGTTTCTAGCCTCTAAGTATGCCTGAATTGTCCTCTGAAAGCTAAGAATGGCAGGCCAGGTGATGTGGGAAATGGTGTGAAATGTGTGGTAAGGCTGTTCTTGTTTGGCTTCTTAATAAGCCAGTTCCATCTCTACTCTGCCTTCATTTGAAAACCACCTTCACCAGGCAGGCAGGACATGTTGGTTCTCCAGGCTGGCTGCTTGCAGCAGCATTTATCCTACTCATGATCCATAGAGCAGATGTTGTGTGGAAGCAAGAGATGTGCTGCACCATTTAATATGTGCAAAGCAGCAAAACCTGTCTGGTCTGCTTGGACTGGTAAGGCCAGATAGCACATTTGGTGTTCCCTGGGGCAGCCCAACAGCATCTTTTTCCTCCCTCTTTTCTCTAGGTCTGCCTTGGTTATACAACCCCACAGAACCTGTGGAGGAAGTAGAAATAGCTGTGGGAGTGGTCTGGGAGCTGAGAACAGACTGGACAGAGAGAGACTGGTGCTGTCCTTCTCACCCATGCTGGGCCCTTGCTGAGTGCTGGGTGTGTGTGACCCAGCTTGCAAATGTGAAAGGACTTGTTAAAGTGGACTGAGAAGGTCTCCTCAGAGAGGAAGATATTATCTAAACCTGGGAAAGACTGGAAGTTAAAAGCCATAACTGAGAATTCCCAAAGATCTGCCTCATGGTCAAAGGGGAACATATGGAATAAGTTACCGAGGGAAACCATAGCAGCAAATTTTATCAGTGAGTTAAAAAAAAAGTGGGTTTTTTGATGTTGAGAGAGAAAATTGAATTTTTTAAGGTTGCAGTGGAGTGACAGCTACAGAGAAATCTAGAGGAGGCAGTGTTGCTGAACCAGAAACATCTTCTGGTTCAACCTCCCTCAGTTTATTAGGCAGTTGTCTCTTTCACAGCTCAGACGGTTGCAGGAGATTAAAGCATGTTATAGAGGCTGCCTTCACGCAGGGCACACGGGTTCTAAGGAGCCAGCAGCTCTGTGGGAGACAGGCTTGCCCTTCCCCATCACCATTTCTGGGCTATGACTTGTGCAGCGCGGTGCCAGGGACCCTCATCTCTGCGCTGAGCAGGAGGGTGCGTGCAGACTCGCTGGGGACAGCAGCCAGGGATTGCAAAATGAAGTAACGTAGGCACCACCTATCCTTAGAAGGCTTCTCTTGGCAAGGCTGTTATTCCTAGGGAAGACTTCAGTCCTGGCTTTAGTTTCAGAGGGCTGGAGCACCTCTCTTATGAAGAAAGGTTGAGGGAGCTGGGCTTGTTTAGCTTGGAGAAGAGGAGGCTCCAGGGAGACCTCATTGTGGCCTTCCAGTACTTGAAGGGAGCTTAGAAATGGGAGGGAGAGTGACTTGACATGGGCAGACGGTGATAGCACAAGGGGAAATGGTTTTAAACTAAGAGAGGGGAGATTTAGGTTGGATGTTAGGAGGGAATTTTTCACCCACAGGGTGGTGAGACCCTGGCCCAGGTTGGGCAGAGAAGCTGTGGCTGCTCCTCCCTGGAAGTGTTCTGGGCCAGGTTGGATGAGGCTTTGAGCAACCTGGTCTGGTGGAAGGTGTCCCTGCTGCTGGCAGGGGGGTTGGGACTGGATGAGCTTTAAGGTCCCTTCCAACCCAAACCATTCTATGGTTCTGTGATTCTGGTTTTCCTCCACTAGTGCCTTCCCCCTAGCAAGGAGTGGTTGATCAGAACAGCCAAGCACCTCCTCTGGCTGTGGAGGGTACGGACACAGGTACCAGTGTGGCTGCAGCTCCCAGGAAATACATTTTGTTGGCTGAGCACAAGTGGGTCAGTGGTTCTGGATTTTCTTGATCTCTTGAGATTTGGCCCTGTCTCTGCATCTGCTCTTCAGAAGAAATAATCACACTGGCACTTGTCTTTTTGGCTGTTCCTGTGAATTTTTTCTCAATTCTGTGTTATGGTGCATAATGGAACTCATGTTTATGTCGAATATACACTTACATTTTGGCAGGTAGTTGCACATGTTGGCAGGTACTTAGGTGTATCTAACTGGGAGTAAAGTTGCCAGTGTAATATGACTTCCATGCTTGAAGCTTGGTGTAAAATAAGAAAATTTCTTGACCATTCTAAGAATTAAAAGAAAGCTGCCTGGGCCATGTTTGCAGCACTGCCCAGTGCGTGTGTAACCCTGCACTGCTGACAGACACAGACTCATGGAATGGCCTGGATTGGAAAAGCCCTTTGAGCTCATTGAGTCCAACCATGAACCCAACACTGACCAGTCCCCACTGACCCATGTCGCTCAGCACTGTGTCTACACGACTCTTCAATCCCTCCAGGGATGGGGACTCCACCACTGCCCTGGGCAACCCCTTCCAATGCCTCAGAACCCTTTCAGCAAAGAAATTCTTCCTCACATCCCATCTCAACTGCCCTGGGCACAACTGGAGCCCATTTCCTCTTGCCCTGTCCCTTGCTCCTTGGTTGAACAGAGCCACCCCCACCTCTCTCCACCCTCCTCTCAGGGACCTGGACAGAGCCAGAAGGTCTCCCCTCAGCCTCCTTTTCTCCAGGCTCAGCACCCCCAGTTCCCTCAGCCGGGAACTCAGCACACTTGTGCTCCAGACCCTTCCCCAGCTCCGTTCCCTTCTCTGGACACGCTCCAGCACCTCCAGGTCCTTCTTGGACTCAGGGGCCCAACACTGAACCCAGCACTCGAGCTGCGGCCTCACCAGTGAGGGGTAAAAACAGGTTAAAGAAATGGCCCTCAAAGATGCTCTTCCTTGCCTGGGAGGTGTCTTTTCTGTCTGCAGTGGGTTAAATCTGGCTCTCAGTAAGGGAGCAGGACTCAGACCTTCACGTCTCCTCCCTCAGCCTGGGCCCTGTCCCGGTGTGTTTGTAGACTTTGCGGTTTCTGAACCCAAAGTGGCAAACGCAGGCACAGAACCGAGCTCTGCAGGAATTGCTGCGCTGTGTGTGGCAGTTTGGTGGGAATGTGTCACATCAGTTCTGGCTCTTGTGTAAACAATTAGGCTTTGGCAGTGTGTGTTGCAGCTTGATTGGAAAAAGCTCCTGATAAATGGAATTACTGTGTTTCATTCCATAATTAGGCCAGGCTTTTTAAATGGCCATAATGTGCTTTTTACAAAAAAAATGGGAGAAACATGATATGCCAGCATGCTGTGTGGCAACATCATGCCAGTGTGGTCAGATCTGACTCTCAGCAACAATTTCCATCCTCCTCTTCCTCTGAGGCAGATAAAGAGTGTGGCATGTGTATGTATTGATTTCTCAACCTATATATACATCTGTACACCTGGATACTCCACGCAGCAGTAGCACAGGTGGGGCTGCGTGGAATCTCCTTTGCTCATCTCTGTGCAGATGGAAGCATGGAGCCCTCTCAGACCAGCACTGGAGCTGCTAAACCCCATTAACTTAGGAAGCAGGTCAGGGCTTTTTGTGGTGATGACCTGAGTTGTGAGGAACTTGATTTTGTAAAACATTGGGCTGTCATTTGCAGCTGATGGAACCAAATGCCCTGATGGCATCACCTGGAGAGCTGCATCTCCCACACTTGTGTCAATGGTAGAGAGATGGGGAGAGATAATGACAGAGGTCCTGCAGAAAAGCTGTTGTAGATGTGGAAACAGTCTGAAAGAATTGAAGGATTTGGGGGTGCTGGTGGACAAGAAGCTCAACATGAGCCAGCAACGTGCACTTGTGGCTCCATCCAGAGCAGCATGGGCAGCAGGGCCAGGGAGGGGATTCTGCCCCTCTGCTCCGCTCTCCTGAGACCCCCCCTGCAGTGCTGCCTCCAGCGCTGGGGCCACCAACAGCACAAGGACATGGAGCTACTGGAGCCAGCCCAGAGGAGGCCACGAGGATGATGCCAGGGCTGGAGCAGCTCTGCTGTGAGGACAGGCTGAGAGAGCTGGGGCTGTTGAGCCTGGAGAAGAGAAGGCTCCAGGGAGACCTTCCAGTGGCCTCCCAGTACCTGAAGGGGCTCCAGGAAGGCTGGGGAGGGACTTTGGCCAAGGGCAGGGAGTGACAGAACAAGGGGTGATGGCTTGAAAGTGGCAGAGGGGAGATGGAGCTGAGATGTGAGGAAGAAATTCTTTTGTGTGAGGGTGGTGAGAGCCTGGCCCAGGTTGGCCAGAGAAGCTGTGGCTGCTCCTCCCTGGAAGTGTTCTCGGCCAGGTTGGATGAGGCTTTGAGCAACCTGGTCTAGTGGAAGGTGTCCCTGCTGATGGCAGGGGGGTTGGAACTGGATGAGCTTTAAGGTCCCTTCCAACCCAAACCAGTCTGGGGTTCTGTGATTCTATGAAATGGGATATGGACAAAAGCTTGGAGGGGACCAGTGGGTTTGTGACCTTGAACTGAGCAGTTGTTTCCAGGTCTGATTCAAAAATGGAAGTAAATACTTGAAATTAGTGTTCCATAGTTTTCTACAACTGTCACTTCTCCAAAATACTGCTAAGTCATTACTGCCTTGGCTCCACTTCTTCTTTGTGGCTGATGTACATTTGGCCACAGGTAAGGTGAGGGGAAATGGGAAGTGTCAGGGAAGTGCTGTCGCAGAGGGAGGTTGGTGATTTGCTGCCTTCCCCTTGCACACACAGCTGTTTTCCAGTGGTTCTTACTTGAAGTGTTCCAGGATAACAGCAGTTGGAAGGGATCTGGGGAAGTCACCCAGTGCAGCGCCCGCTGACGGCACAGCCAGCTGCAGGGTTTGACCTGGTTATTCGGGCACTGCCCTGGTGAGCTTTGAATAGATTCAGGGATGGGGGTTCAGGAGCCTCTGTGCTCGGCCACCCTCAGCATGGACCTTTTCTTCTTGTGTCTGGTTGGGGTTTCCCCTGCTGCAGGGTGTGACCGCTGCCTTTCATCCTGCACCTCCAAGGAGGGTCTGGTCTGTCTTCTCTGCAACCCCAGGAGATAGTTCTTGTTTCAAGTTCATTCTTATTTCCATTCAGAAAACGCTCAGTGGTTCCTCTGACTTTTCCTTTGCCCTTATCTATTTCCCCCTAATCTTAAGATGAGAGTAGGTGATAGTTACTCAGAGGCAAGGTGAGACATCAGTGAGCTTGCTGTCTCATCTCTACCTTGCCCTGCAGTGCCCCCAGCCATCTGTGTAGGCAGCATAGAGAATGGGGAAGAAGCCACCCCTCAGTGGGTAAAACGTCTGCTGAAGTTAATAAATTCAGTTTCTGAATATGAGGATATAGGTGAAAGGCTCAGGAATTGCTGATGAAGGAAAGGAGATGATCTGCCTAGAGGTGTTGAGCCCTCAGAGAGATAGCAGGAGCAGAATGGGTTGTGAAAAGTCCTGCACTGGTTCCCTGCACGATGTCCTCTCCTAGCTTCAGGGCGCTGGGATCCTTCCTGTGCCCAGGCAGCGCAGGGGCCAGTCTCAGCTAAGGTCACACCTGAGAGTCTGTCCCTGCTGAACTGTGTGGATTCCTGTCGTGATCACGCCTGTTTGCCTATTGCCACCCGCTCTGGAGTGTGCTGTCAGGGAAAGGACACTCTTGTCAAGCCTGGGCAGGTCACACAGGCCACGTTAAAGGCCCTGAGCATAGCCTGAAGGGATGCTGTATGCTCTCCTCCCTGACAAGAGACTGCAAGGGCGAGCTGTTCTGGGACACTGAGGCCTCGAGGCTTAAACTCAGCGTGACAAATAGTTGCAGAGAGTTCTGTGTAGAGAACAAAACCCTCTGTGCCATACAGAGCAATGTTCTTCCTTGGGTTCCCACTGAGATGAGTTGCCCTTCCCTGATCCTCATGGAATCACAGGATCATTTGGGTTGGAAAAGACCTTTAAGATCATCTAGTCCAGCTGTAAACCCAGCACTGCCAAGCCCACCCCTAAACCATGTCCCTCAGTGCCACATCTACCTGTCTTTTAAATCCCTCCAGGCATGGGGACTCAACCACTGCCCTGGGCAGCCTGTTCCAATGCCTGACAACCCTTTCTGTGATGAATTTTTTCCTGATATCAAATCTAAACCTCCCCTGGTGCAACTTGAGGCCATTTCCTCTTGTCCTATCGCTTGTTACTTGGGAGAGGAGGCCAACACCCACCTCGCTGCACCCTCCTCTAAGGTAGTTTTAGAGAGTGAAAAGGTCTCCCCTCCAATCAGCGCTGCGGGCTGGTCTCCCCTGGGGGAGGTTTTATTTGGGATGAGTTTTAACAGCACATTTTTCCTCCTGTTATGGTGCTTCTCTCTGTTGATAATGTGAGTATGTGCTGCCAGCTTCAGCTCTTGGGAACAGCAGCAGCAGGAGGGCGGTTGCTGGTGATGCCGATGCGTGCGGCTCGTTAGCAGGCTGGCGAGCTCAGCCTGCTCGGTGTGGGCACAAGCTTGGCTGGTTGGGCTCCATGCCAGCCCAGCATGGGCTCTGGGATGGGCAGACCCCAGACTCATCTTCCACAGCCCAACCCCATGGGTCATTCAGGAGCCCCCCGTGCCGTTTGGCCACCTGAGTGGTTCTCTTGCCCGTGGACCATGCGGCGGCTGCGCTGAGGTTTGCTGCGTGGTGCTGGTTGTTGCAGGGGAAGGTGGCAGCTTCCTGTGTGGATCTCTCCCAGTTCCTCAGCTGAAAATCACCAGATGCTTGCTAGCAGCAAACAGTTATTGCCATAAACTGGTGTCTCCATCACGTCTCCTTGTCTTGATGAGAGTAAAAGGAAACAACAGAATCCCAAAAGGGAGGCTGGGCAAAATGCTGAAGCGGAGCCCGCTGCGAAAGGCACAAGTTTGTTAAAACATCCTTTTCTCTGCTCATCCACAAGGTGATTTCTTAGCTTGAGGAGAGGAAAGCGAGGCTGCTGGGATTTGCAGGATCTGTGCTATCTCTGTGCCCCCTCTCTGGGTGCTGGGAGGGCCCTTGCCAGCCCGCTGCTGGGGAGGGAGCGCGGGGCAGGAGCTCTCTGGCTGCTTTGCTCCTGTTCCTTCCCTCATTTGAAACGTTTCTTACCCCACAGTTATAACTCACAGTTTACTTTCCTAAATGTTTGCTTTTGTTTGTTCTGGGTTTTCTTTTAAATTATTGCTGAAGCTACAGAAAAGGGATATTGCCTTCCAGAGCTTAAACATTACTTCCTGCTTCTTCCTGAATGTTTTTTGGCTTAGAAAGCTGAAATAGTTCTAATGGCAGTGCCCGTGAGCACGTGCCCTGAGGAGAAACACTTTGCCCCATGCACAACTCTGTCTCTGGGACGTTGCACCCACACCTCCAGGTTGTGGCTTGACTCTCAGAACCACTGGCTTTGATCATATCCCACAATTTATTTGTTGAAGCTTGTGTTGCTTAAGGCAGTTCCTCTCTGATTTGCCCATTTAGTGGTCAGTGTTTGATGGTCTGTTTGCAGTGTTTTGAGAGTCCAGCACTTGCAGAAATGGTTGGGGGGAAAAACATTGAGAGAAAATATGTTAATTTCTTATAGGTGGTGCAAAATGTGCCTTTGATGAGGAGAAGGCTAAGGCATCTGGCATGGTAACAAGGGATTAAAATGTCTCTTTCCTAAATGAGTTTTTCGATGTTCTTCTATTCCTCGAGTTGCTGGCTGCTAACACCAGCCTTAACTCATTGTCAGGATTATTTATAAATGCAATTAGTGTCCAGAAACTCTCATTATGTCTTGTATGTTACTGTATCCAGAGTCTTGCAGTGGTTTAAAGCGGATTAAATTAAGATGAAATAAGAGGAAGTGACGTGGTCCTGCTAACGTGGGAAACGCTGTGTGTGAGTGGCTTCTATTGCATAACTGTGAAAAAAAAGCATTACTGCAGCAAGTTTTTTTGCATTTCACTATTTGCCCAGACTCCAGAGTTCTGGAAATATTGGATGATGTGTTCTGCCTGTTGCAGGATTAATGTCTGGTGCTCTCTGACAAGATTATAATTCTACTGGGTTCCATATTGCTGGGAGTGTGCTTCCCCACCTCACTAAGCATACATGCTAGTCTGAATTTATGCATCATTTGACCTCAGCTTATCCTGCAGAAATCTGTTTCTTTCTGTAGTAGATGCACAGTGCCTGTTGAAAACTGGCAATAAAATGCCAAAAAGCAAGTTCAGTAAAATCAGGGTTTCCACTCACCCTGTAGTCCACCCATCTGGTCCATATCTCTGCAGCATCTCCCATAATCAACCCATCCCATGTCCACACCACAGAACCCTCCCAATGCACTGCAGAAATCTCCTGAACGCCTTGTGCCCTCCCATGTTGTTCTTCCAGCAGATCCTGGAGTAGTGACAGTCCCCAGTGAGAACTGTGGCCTGTGATCATCAACTTCCTTACAGTTGTTCAAATCATCCTCTGCTTGCTTGGCAGATGTAGCAGAAGCCCACCACGACATCCCCCTCCAGCACTGACCCATAAGCCCTCAGAGCTGGTAGCAGAAACACGGCGTTGTTGGGAACGCTGTCACGGGCTTTGAAAAGTTACCTGACCCTGTCCTCACCCACCAGAGACAGCAGCCCGCAGGGAGCTGCCCACCACGTGCCCAGCCTTGCAGTGCACAGCTTCTGGGTCAGCAACCCCAAGTGTGAAGGTGCTGTCCATGATATTGTTGTTGGCATCAAAACAACTGGTGTCACTGGTGGCGTGCCCAGCTGCTCACAGGGCAGTAATCAGGAAACCTTTTGTGGCAGCCCTGTGCAGTGAAGGGAGTCAGCTGCTTGCGAGGGGCTCGTGTGTTTCTGGGGTCACTCACAGCTCTTGTGTTTCTCACTGTTCCCAGCAGCCAGCCACCTGCCTCCCCCAGCACGCAAGAAGCCATCCAGGGCATGCTATCGATGGCAAACCTCCAGTCCTCAGAGTCCTGCCTCCAGACCTCCTGGGGTACCAATCAGGCAAAGAATAACTCCATCTCCACACAGAACTCCAAAAAAACAGGCGGTGGCAGCAACAAAAACGCCGGCAAGCGGCTACTAAAGAAAAGCACAAAGAACAGTATCGACATCGAAGATTATGACGAGGATCAGGACCACCTGGACGCCTGCTTTAAAGACTCCGATTACGGTAAGTCCGAGCGAGGCAGTCCCAGCCCGCGCGCGCCCGCGGTGCAGGCACACACTGCAAACACCCCCCGTGTCTCTCATGATGCACTCACTCACGCTGAAGTCGAGGGGGTATCTTGGCAAGGAGGAGTGGAAATAACAAACAAGAGGTCTGCACAGCAAAAATGAAGCAAACACTGTGTGACAGTGTGGTGGTTTCACCCTAACCCTCCCACCAGGGGACAGGGGAGAGAATTGCGGGGTAAGGAGACTCGTAGGTTGGGTTAAGAACAATTTAATAATTGAAATAAAATGAAACTTAAAATAATACTGATATTAAAATAATAATGATAATAATCATAGTAATAAAATATGCAAATGAGTGACACCCAGTGCCATTGCTCACCACCCACTGACCCAGCCCGGCCCGTTCCCAGAGAACGATCCCGGAGCAGCGACAATCCCGACCCGAAACCGCAATCCCGGGAGAGCCAGAGCCCGAGCGAGAGCCAGAGAGAGCCAGAGAGGAAGAGCCCCTCATGGATCTCCTGCCCATGGGGGACAGGAGATGGAACAGCCCCTTGGCAGAGCCCAATGCCCATGGAGCTGATCCATGGCAATGTTCCTCACCCCTGAGCTCTTGCGCTTGCAGAGGGACAAACACAAAGTCCTTCAGTGCCAGGGACACAAATGCCAACATGGGGATGTTCTCAGTGTGTCTCTCCTGACAAATCCCAGCTGAACCCAAACCCCAGCGCTGCTCCAGCTGCTGAACAGAACCAGCTCTGGCCCAGCTAAAAACCAGGACAGATAGGTAGACTGACTACAGACCCCGTGGTGGTATGGTCATCCAGGTAGACTATATTTCATAGCATCACAGAATCGTAGTGGTTGGAAAAGACCTTTAAGTTCATCAAGTCCAACCATAAACCCAACACTGCCTCTAAACCACGTCCTTAAGCACCTTGTTTACTCGTCTTTTAAATCCCACCAGGGAAGGTGACTCCACCACCTCCCTGGGCAGCCTGTCTTGACTGCCCTTTCAGTGAATAAGTTTTTCTTAATATCCAATCTAAACCTCCCCTGGCACAACTTGAGGCCATCTCCTCTTGTCCTGTCCCTTGGTCCTTGGTTGAACAGACCCACCCCCACCTCTCTCCACCCTCCTCCAAGGGACTTGGACAGAGCCAGAAGGTCTCCCCTCAGCCTCCTTTTCTCCAGGCTCAGCACCCCCAGTTCCCTCAGCCGGGAACTCAGCACACTTGTGCTCCAGACCCTTCCCCAGCTCCGTTCCCTTCTCTGGACACGCTCCAGCACCTCCAGGTCCTTCTTGGACTCAGGGGCCCAACACTGAACCCAGCACTTGAGCTGCGGCCTCACCAGTGCCCAGTACGGAGTGAGGACCTCTGGGGACCCTACTGTCCTGGCTTCAATGCCTGTTGTCACCGCACCTGTACAGGGCAAGTGGGCCTTTTTGCAGGGTAGAGCTGTTTCCTACACTGACACCACTGCCTTTGTTTCCTACTGTAGTTTACCCTTCTCTTGAATCAGATGAAGATAATCCAGTATTCAAATCCCGATCAAAGAAAAGGAAAAGTTCAGATGATGCCCCGTACAGTCCAACAGGTAAGTCCATGTGGTCTGTGCTTCCCAGACTTAGGCTGAAAGTCATACAGGTCCCTCAAAAAAATGCCATTTTTCAAGGAGTGTGTGATTTGTAAGCCCAAAACTAGCAATTTCTCCATCATGTGAAGGATTAATCCTTTCCAGTGCAGTGGGAGGTGATACCATGCGCTGGCACTCATGCCGAGCAGCATTAGCCTTCCTCTGTCAATCAGTTGGCAGGAAAGAGTCATTCCTTTTGGAATGGGTTGGGTTGTTGGTTTATTTCTCTTCACACTCTTGATGAGGGGACAATTGGTGGCCATCTTAGCAGTGGAATAACAGTGAAACCCCAGGTAGCTAATTAGCTGATTAGCCATGGCTTTTAGATGTTGATTGTGTAAAGAGAACTGAGAGTGTGGGAATGATCTCCTCCAGGTTCAGCCAGAGCTGGTGGTCTGGGAGGGTGCTTTGCTTGCAGCTCACCAGAGGCAGTGACAGGCCAAGGGGCTCCTTCAACCCATTTGATGTGGCCCACTAACAGGGGAGTCACTGGGGCTTGCTGTGTGTGTGACCAGCAGCTCATGTCTCATCAGCTGGTGGTACTGCACGTCCACCCCAAGTGGAGTCACTCATATCTGTAGTGGAGGCAGGAGCCTCCTGTCAGATAGCTACAGCTGCTGGTGGAGCTGCTCAGCTGGGTTACATCTTTAGTGGCAGCTCTTCCCCAAGCCACTGTGACTGGAGGCTGGCAGCACCTCCTGCCTTCACAGAGTCCCAGAATTGCCTGGATGGGAAAAGCCCTTTAAGCTCATTGAGTCCAATCATGAACCCAACACTGCCCAGTCCCCACTGACCCATGTCCCTCAGCACTGTGTCTGCACGACTCTTCAATCCCTCCAGGGATGGGGACTCCACCACCCTGGGGAAGGAGGGGCAGAGGCTGCGGCATCCCTGGCCCTCCCTGCGCCGGGGGGCAGAGCCTCGCTGCCCGGTGTGTGGTTACACTGCTCACATCTGCACGGCTCACCTGCCTCTGCTTTCCTTGTAGCACGAGTCGGCCCCTCGGTGCCTCGGCAAGACAGACCCGTGCGAGAGGGCACGAGAGTCGCCTCTATTGAAACTGGACTCGCCGCTGCTGCCGCCAAGCTGTCACAGCAGGTGAGGTTGCTTGAGAAGTAGTAGCTGTCAGGACATGAAAGCCCTCTCCCCCAGCAGCAGTTGTGCCAAAGAGCAGTGCAGTGACAGTCCTCCTCAGTGTTTATTCATGGCAGTGACACAAGGCTCAGGAGTCTCAAGGGAGATAAATGGGATGGAAGTCCAGTAGTGTCCCAGCACGTCTGGCAGCGCGGAGCAGGTGATGTGTCGGCAGTGGGATGGAGCCTGCATAGCTACCAGGCTGAGACAGAAGGAGGCTGCCCAACAGGAGCGTGCATGAACCGTGTACTGACGTGGATTTGAGAGTCTGGCTGGTGTGATTGCTTTGTCTGTGGAAATCGGCTGCTGGGAAGCGTCAGGATTAACTTCCAAGGATCTGGAGAGCTGTAGGTAACCACGGGGCAGTTTAGCGAAGAGATGGAGGCAGCCTGGGTGTTGGTAAGTGTCCTGTCTCTGACAAGGTGAGATAGGTGCTCAGTGCCTAATGCACATAGGCTCCACAAACGTGACAGTGAGGCGCGAAAGTGACAAGGTCTGCTGGAGTGAGGTGGGCAAGACACCTTGGCAAGTTGCTGGAGATGCCAGTTTTGGTGGCATTTGGCTTCTGTGATGTGCAGTGTTGAAGAGCTCCAAGACTGGTAGCAGGGTTCCATCAGGAAGCGGAAGGCAGGCGAGGGAAGCAGGATGGTGGCAGGTCTCACGGGGTGTGTGTGTCAGTGCAGCTACAGGGCAGGAGGTAACGGGTGTGTCCTAGCAGGAAGCAGAGCCTGTGAATCACTGGGATGTTTAACGTCCTCCGTGCTGTTGTGAAAGTGTATGAAGATACCTGAAGATAGGAGGTGGCAGTTTTTGTGGAACATCGAAAGGTTTGTTCATGCAAAACCACGCTGGTCCCCTAAGGCAGGGTGATTTGGTCCTGGCTGGCTCCCACTCGCCGCAGCGTACGCGGAGTTAACAGACGAGGAGGCTCTGCGCAAAGCATGCGTAGATGAAGGAAAGGCAAAGGCAAACGTGTGTGTGCAGCAGAGCTGTGAGCCAGATGGGATCGGAACAGACCCTGAGCGGTTGGTACATGGCAGACTTCGTGGGTTTTCATTGTATCAGCACCCTAAGCAACGCCGCTGGCCCTTGCCATAGCTAAAGGTCTTCTGGGGATTAATCTGAGCTTCATGTTTGTCATTTTAAAGGAGGAACAAAAAGGCAAGAAGAAAAAAAATACCAAAAAGAAGCTGTCAACCAACAACGCCAACAAAGCGGCTCAGGAAGGCAGCTCGCCAGAGCCGAAGCTGGAGTCACATGCCAGCAGCCTCACAGATCACGAGTACACCGCAGGGGCCAGCACCTTTGGGGTCGCCCAGCCTAACAGGGGATCGCAGCCGATGGCACCCGGTGTTTTCCTCACACAGAGGAGACCCTCATCATCCTCGCAGAACAATGCCTCCGCCAAAGGTACCAGGAAACGCCTGGGGTTATGATGTAGGAGTGGGGAAGGGTGAGTTGGTCATGTAATCCATGCCTTTTGCAGGGCCTTCACGTGTTGTGTCTGTCACGGGTGTGCAGAAGTGCTGTGGCAGGTCAGAGGTGGTTGGAGGTAGGGCCCGTGGCTTTGGCTGTCCTGGCACCGTGGACCCAAATATGCACTTTGCTGCTGGGCTGTTTGTTGCAGGGTGTGAGGCATCCCATGCCAGGAAGCACTCCTAAGTGTGTCCCGAGGCTCCTGAGGAACACCTGCAGTGGTCACATCACAGTCCAGCCTGTCTGGTGAAGCCTTGTCCAGGGGAAGATGCATCTGTGGAAGCTGTTCTGCCCAGGGCTAGGTCAGGCACTGTTGTGGTTGGGTGGTGTTTGCACACCAGTACCTGTGGTGACACGTACTTGAGGACATCCTACCCAGCCAGTGTAGAGCAGTGCAGATCTACAAACCTGTCTTGAGAGTTCCCACAAGGGAGGAGAGGAATGTCACACCTTGGGAGTGACACAGCTACACAACCAAAGCCGAGAGAGAGGAAGAGGTCACTTGTCTGCCGTAGGGCCAGGTTACAAAGCTGAGGCTGTCCTGGAGTTCTGGGCTAGGAGCTCCTGTTCTCTGCTTGAACTTTGCTCAGAAAGCCTGAGAGGGACAGGCATGGCGTAGTGTGAGGATTAAGTGTGTGATCCCACTGGGAGAGGCCCTGATGTAAGAAGTGAGGCAACGTGGCAGATGTTCCTGCATTCCCCTGTGTTTGGAGCAAACTAGAAGTAGTGCACGGTGTCCTGCCAAAGAGTAAAACATCAGAGCAGCTGCAATGGGCCATGCAGGAGGACATGCATAGCCTGTGGTAGGTGCCAGGGTCCTGCCAGGAGCTGGTTACACCTGTGTTTGGCTGCAGAACTGGAGTGGAATGAACATATTTGCCTGGAATCGTGTCTTTGTGGTGAAGCAGTGGCATTAATGAAACAGGTCTAAGCCAGTGGAAGATGTGATGGGATGAGGAGGTGCTGAATGGAGCTGAACCCCAGTCTGAGCTGGGTGGCCCAGTCAGGGCATCGTGAAGGGAGCCTGACCAGGCACGTGGATCACACCTTGCCTGTGGTATGGTTCAGCCCTCAAAGGAGGGAAGCAGCCACATGCCAAGCAAGTGAGTGGCTGACCTCGTAGGGAGCGAAGCGCTTTCAGAGCCTCCTGTACAGGCTCTTGGGACAGCTGAGGGCACCAAGGGGACTTCAGGGCGTCTCTCTGCATGGAGCACAGGAGAGTCCTGAGGACTACCAGGCATCACTGGGAATGCAGGGACTGTGGAAGGAGATGGTGGGGATGAAGCACAATCAGGGAGCTGTAGGACCTCCTCAGGGAAGGCCTCTCAATCTTAAAGAGTGAGGCAGAAGGATGAGAAATGAGGGAACTTCCCATGGAAAGTGTCACCCACACTGGCATGGTCTTTAAGGCTGGGCCACTTAATGCAGATGGAAAAAGTGGATTGGAGCTGAGCCTCTGCAGGCATCGCACGAGAGGGCACCGATGGCAGCGTGATAGGAAGAGAAAAGGCTGTGTGGGTTTGTGCGGTGCCCGGCAGTCCCAGTGCCTTGGTGAGCAGGGGTTTCAGTAGCTGGTGGGGCAGTGAGCAGCTGTGGTAGCTGCACCCGTCCCAGGTGCAGGGAGCACAGACCTCACTGAACTGCACAGCTCGTGCCTGGGCTTGTGGCAGTGCTGTCCTCTCATCGGCATGGGGCCAGGAAGGTTGTCTACTTTGGGGTGTGGTGTTGTGCCTTGGTGCTGGCCTGAATCTGTAGGAAGTGTGTGTGTCTGTGTGTCTGTGTGTCTGCGTGTGCGTCTTCCCAGTGTCCCTGGGGCAAGGCTGGATGCAGGTGGTCTCTCTAGAGCTGGGGGAAGAGAGGCCAAGAAGAAGTGTGGGGCCGCAGTGGTACGTGGGTTGGTCTCAGGGTGGTGGGCACGGCACCAGGTGTGCTGGGGGCAGTGGGTGGCCCAGGACTCATGGTGACAGGTGAGCTCAGCATCCCTGTGCCGCAGGTTGTCCTCGGAGGATGGCAGAGAGGTGCCCAGGGATCCCTGGGGCGCGTGCGGGTGCTTGGGGAAGGCAGGCGCTGCGAGAGGGGCCGAGGGGTGTCCGTGTGCCTGCAGCCTCCCTCTCGTGAGCAGAGGGGATGGTGACAGTGGGCACAGGCAAACAGGTCACCCGTGAGCGGGGAGCCAGGCCGGGGCGAGGGCCGGGCAGGGCCCGGGGCAGCAGGGCTGGCACTGCGGGGGCAGGAGGGGCCCGGCAGAGAAGGGCTGCGGAGCGGAGCGGCTGCGCTGTCCGCCGAGCCCTGGCTGCTGGCGGCGGGGCGGCGGGGCAGGGGCCGGCACAGGCACAGGGCTGGCGGCGGGCCGGGGCCGCAGGGCTCGTTGCGGTGGTGCGGGGCGGTGGTTGCGGGGCGGTGGTGCGGAGCGGGGTGGGAGCTCGCCCTCACCCCCGCTCCCCCGCTCTCCTTCCAGGGAAGCGCACGAAGAAGGGGATGGCCACGGCCAAGCAGCGGCTCGGCAAGATCCTGAAGATCCACCGGAACGGGAAGCTGCTGCTCTAGCAGCGGGGCCGGCGGGCAGCCCGGCCGCTGCCGCTCGGCTCCTGGCCACCACAATAACCACCCACCCCTTTAACTTTCGGCGGTCGGAGTGTACAGAATCCTGCTATAAATATTTTCTAATCTGGACGTCCTTCCTCACGGCGCTGAGAGGGACCAGCCGCGAAAAGTTAATACTAACCCCGGCCGCGGGGGAGCGGCCCGGCCCGGCCCGGCCCGGCCCTCGGGCGGAGCCGCCGCGCCACTCCGCGCCTCTTCCCACCCAGCCGGCGGGGCAGGGAGGGCGGCAGCGGCCCGTGTGGGGCGGAGCGGGCCGGGGCCGAGGAGCCGGGTTGGGCCGAGCCCGAGGGGCCGGGTTGGGCCGGGCCGGGGCCGCTGGGGCGGGGCGGGGGCCTGGCAGCCCTTGTTGGGCTCTGAGGCGTTGGGGTCCGAGGCGTTGGGCGCGTTTCTCAGGCAACCCCCCCCCGTCACCCCCCGCCGCCCTGTGTAGCTGCGTCTCCCCAGCCCCCTTTCCTAGAATGTAGCTTGTACATAGCTTTTGGAATAACCACCACCGGGTTTTTATACGGGGAACGTCTCTCCGGGCCCGCCGCCCGCCGGTACCAGCTCTTTGCGTAACTTCTTGTACGAGGAGGGAGACAGTTACTATTTTACTAGCACCTTGTGGAGTGTTTCCGTGTTTTGTGACGATGTAATTTATTAATGTTTGTAGCTTTTTATATTTGTACATTTCTTATGGGCTTTGTTTATATACACACATTACCGGGGCGCGGCGCCTGCGGGGAACCAGAGCCACCCGCCGCCGTGGGCGAGGGCCGCGAGGGCCACGCCGGCCTGGGCGCCGCGCCGGCTTTTTTTATTATGATTATTATTATTATTATTATTAGTATTATTATTTTTTCGCGACATGTACATTTCTAACAAAGTTTATCGTGGCTATCTATCTATGACGGTGTTTTATTTACCGATTCATATCAAATGCTCTTGTATCGAGTTCACGAAATCTTAAGTAAACCTAGAGCAAAGTTTAAAAAAAAGAAAAAAAAAAGGAGGGAAAAAAAAAAAAAAAGAAAGCAAAGTAAACTATTTCAGGTTTTGTACAGAACCGCCTGGGCCTGGCCTTCTTATGGGGTGGGCGAGGGGCAGTGCGTGGGCTGGGGGGGAGCTGTGTCCCTGGGGGTCCCTGGGGCGGGTGGGAGGAGCGGGCAGGGACCGGCAGCAGGGAGGGGAGGGCAGACAGGCTGCCGTGTTCAGCCCACTCCTCAGCAGGAGCAGGTGGGGGGACTCTGCTCCCCCTTTACAAGCCCACCACAGGGTGCTAAGCCAGTGCCCCATCTGCTGTCCTGAACCCTGGGGCTCCTCTGCTTGCTGCAGCACCGCAGGAAGCCCTGGATAATTTGGCATGGCCTTGAGTGTCCTGGTAAGGCACCCCATGTCCCCAAGGCACCCAGCCACGTCTGCCCACCACCCAGGACTGCGCTCGTCATCCACCCCCCTTGGACAAGCACACACACTTACAGACTCATAGAATCCCAGACTGGGTTGGGTTGGGAGGGAGCTCATCCAGTTCCAACCCCCCTGCCAGCAGCAGGGACACCTTCCACTAGACCAGGTTGCTCCAAGCCTCATCCAACCTGGCCGAGAACACTTCCAGGGAGAGGGCATCCCCAACTTGTTTCCCTCTGCTTCCTCCCTCCTTCTTGCAGGTCATCAGGTGCTACAGGCTTTCCCTTTCTTGTCACTCACTGAAACATCCGATATCTCACCACTTACTTTGAGCTGTTTCTCCAGATTGACCCTCCTGTCCCTGGTGCCATTGTCCAAATACTCCTCGGTGAGCCCAAGAGAGGCTGAACGTGGTGCCCACAGACACGTGGAGCCACTGCTGCTCCTGCAGCTCTCTCTCCTAGCACAGGGCTGTTCACATCTTCCACACCCCAGCTGCTGCGTAGCGCTTGGCCACGTCGTGCTGGCGGTGACACGAGATGACCACGATCTGCACGGAGTTATTACTCCTTCTGGCAGCCCCAGCAGGCTCAAGGTGGGCATTGCAGGGTCCTCTACCTGGAGGTAAGCATGATGTGGGCTCAAACTCCAATGATGACTATTTTGCTGACTAGGTGACAATGTCAGGATGGTATAATATGGATCTGCTCACTGGCCACATCTTTTCAAACAGGTTGACTTTTGATGAAGCTTCACTGGGAATAATTCCCTAAGAAAGACAGGAGGGCAGGTGTGCTGCTGAGGGATCGCTTCCCTTGTGGGAGGCTTTGCACCTGAGACACCCATACTGCATGTCCTGGGCCTCAGTCATACACAGCAGGCAAACACAAGGGCCATGGGTGCCCAGCAGAGGTGGTTGCCTGATGTCATGTGCAGTATGAAACATGGCAAAACTTACCCCAGTTGGATGTTGTCAGCGTTCAAACCAGGCAGCCAGTGGCAACACATGGTCAGTTGATGAAGAAAGTGTTTCCCAGGGGAAGGCTCTGACAACCCATTTGAATTGAGGGATCTGAAGGAAAGCCAGCCACTTGCTTCCACCCAAGGATAAGCTTTCGGCCAAGGACAGCTTGACAAGTATATACTGGGGCCCAGGGAATGTTCCTGTGAGGAACAGGGCACCAGACCCTGGATGGAAGTACCAGAAGAGGCAGCAGTCTCTCAGTGCCACCCAGCAGAGACTCAGCCAAACGTGAGGTCCTTACACAGCCACAGGTGACAACGGTAGCGCTTTGAAACGATGCAACTTCCCACTAAGTGAGCTCCCAATTCCAATGAGTTCTCACCTTTACTCAGGAGTTCCCCAAGAGAGTGGGGAGACCACTGCCAGCAGGGATGTGTCCTGCCTGCGTCCTCACACCCCCACCTTCCCACTCCTGCCTGTGAGTTCCCCCCAGGCATCTTGCGTTGGCTCCCTGAGCTGGTGAGAAACTCACTCAGAGCCAAAAGTTTCATTTTCCTGTTGGAAAGGTGTTTCAGCTCCTGGCAACCTCCACCTCCAACAAGTGCTAGAGCAGGTTGGTGCCTGCATGAACGTGGGGTGGATCAGGAGTACGACATTAGCTGGCTTGGACCTTGGCTTGACCCCTTGCAGAACAGCAGCAGCATGACCAGATTCCTTCAGACAGTGTGGGGGTGTGTGCTTCTGCCTTCCCATTGTGCCGTGGAGAAGCAGCGTTCCTGATGCTTTTATGTGTTAGGGAGAAGTCTTCAAGCTCCACCAGGGATGGTCAGTGATCTGTTACATACAGAGCCTCTTATGTACAAAGCCCAGAAGAACGTGCAAGTGACCTGTGACGTGTGGCACAGGCCAGGCTTTGTGGCTGTGGTCACTTGAAGTGAAGGTCCCCCATGGATATTGATAGAGCATTGATATAGAAACTGCTGTGCCCACAGCTTCTGGGGGTTTGGCTCTTCCCACGTTCCCACAGTGCTCACACAGACCCCACCAAGCACATTGCATCTGTGCAGACATGCTGAGCTCGTTCCCCTTCACAAATGACAGAGGACACGATCGCGCTGCTGCACCGCTGGCTTTGGTGGGCTCTGTCAGCTCATCGTCCTGCAGATACACATCACTCAGAGCTCCCACCCGGCTTCCGACTGGCCAGGCACCCCCAGGTGCTGGTGAGTTTTTGGGGCTGATCTTGCAATGTGTCCTCCCAGAGAGACATTTTGGACTGGGTGTGGGGGCGGATGGTAGTAGCGGGCGGTGGCCAGCTGAGGGAGTCCCCAGTTCAGGAACAACCGCAGCCTACAAAGCAGGACCTGCTGTAAGAAAACGCCCGGCACCTCTAAGCCTGGTGACTCGGACAGCCTTTACTTGCCAGGTTTATTGCAGTGCAGCTGAGGATGTCCTGTGACTGGGTCCAGCAGCCCGAGGAGGCCACTGCAAAGCTCCGGTTCAGTTTGTGCAGAAGACACTCTCAGAAATAAGCGGTGATGGGGACAGCCTGCAGGAGACCACGCACCAGCAAACCAGTACAGAGCTGGAGCTCTCCTCCAGTGCCAAGAGAGAACAGCTCCTGCTCCCCTGTGCAGCAGCCAGGGCTGGTGTGGCACGACACGGTGTGGGACCTGACTGCCACGTCCCTAAGTTCAGCCAGGAGGATCCTGGCTTTCACAAATTCCCGTTGGACACCTTTAAAAAGCACAGACAGGGGAGCCCAAAAGCTTCCTCTTAACCCACAACTCAAGCTGGTCTCAGTTACAAGCAGAGAAGCTTTTCCAGCAACGTACGCCCAGGGTTGTTCACAGGCAACACAACCCCTGTGCCTTCCTGCTGAGGGACACAAGTCAGTCTGTCCTTCCTCCTGGCCTGGGGTGCCAGACTCACCTCCAAACAGGAGCAAGATGGGCGAATTATTGCACAATGTGGTTTCCAATACGTGTGTCAGAAGTTTGCACAGTGTCATTACACTCTCCAAAGCATTTCTGACCATTCCTCATTGATAGCCAGCAGCAAGGTTTGATGCAAGTGCTGCAAACGTCCTTCTCTATTATTCCCATGATGACATTTCAGAAAGGACGGCCTTGCTGGCCTCTTGGGTTCCTAGGGGCTCCTTGCCATTTTACTCCTCATTTATCTTGGCTTTGTCAGTCTTCTCCCTAGGAAGAGCATGTAGGGGCTTGTTACAAAGCATAGAATCAAAGAATCACAGAATGTTGTGAGTTGGGAGGGACCCACAAGGATCATCCAGTCCAACTCCTGTCCCTGCACAGGACAATCCCAACATTCACACCATGTACCTGAGGGCCTTGGCCAAATGCTGCTGGAATCTTGTCAGCCTTGGGGCCATCAGCACCTCCCTGGGGAGCCTGTGCCAGTGCTCCACCACCCTCTGCCTCAAGAACCTTTTCCTCATGGCCAACCTCCCCCTCCCCTGCCACATCTTCCTGCCATGGCCTCTGCTCCTGGCGTTGGTGGCCAGAGAGAAGAGCTCAGCGCCTGCCCCTCCTCTTCCCCTTGGGAGGAAGTTCCAGATCGCCATGAGATCTCCTCTCAGTCTCCTCTTCTCCAGGCTGAACAACCCAAGTGCCTTCAGCCTCTCCTCACACCCTTCCCCTCTCAGCCCTTCACCAATTTAGTGTCCCTCCTCTGGACACTCTCCAGGAGCTTTAGATCCTTTTTGCACTGTGGCACCCAAAACTGTCCCCAGCACTCAAGCTGCACCAGTGCAGAGCAGAGCGGGACAATCACGTTGACCAACTCACAATCCAGTGCTTGATGCACCCCAGGACACTGTTGGATGCCTTGACACAGCAAGGTCAATCCTCAGTCCATGGTTCTGTCCAGCCCTTTCCAATCTCTTGCCTGTTTCTTGACTGGTTCCTGCTTCCTCTGCCTGCCTGGATTTTGCCTTTCTGTGTTCCCAGAGAGTTGGTGTCTCTCCTGCAGCAGCTGGTGGGCTGTGTAGCTCCAGCCCGGCGTTCCCTGCACATGGCTGGTAGGGGTGTGACGGTGTCTGTGTCTCTCCAGATGGGCTGCTGACCCCGTGCAGTTTAACACCATTTCCAGGCAACTCCTCCACCCCTTCTTGGAGAAGCTCCAGAGGACTCTGCATGTGACAAGTTCTTATCGTGCACAAATGTGATACAAAAACTAGAGCCCAGACAGGGGCACAGGGGCAGCTCATGCCTGGCTTGGTGCTTCCCATCAACGCAGCAGCCTCATGCTGACAACAGGGGACACCTGGCACAGGTCTCACCGCTTGCTGCTCCTCAGCCGGGCTCTCCAGCAGGCCTCCAAGCAAGCACAAGTGAAAGCTGTTGGTGTGCTGGTGAGACAGAAAAATAACTTTTTGTTTTCCTTAAAATATCTCACTCTGAAAACACAACCGGCACTATTGCAGCCGCATCTGATACCCCCAGCAGCGCTGTGTCACCGAAATCAGGACTGACCTTCACACCAGAGTAGTCTCCAGAAGCAGGAGTGCTTTATTATGGCATTGGGTGCACAGGGGATCGCTCCACCTCTCCTGCACGCCGCCTTGTCCCTCTGCAAAAGCTTTATACTATCGAAACGGGCATATTCATGTCTTTTCCAAGAAATTATGAACATATTCATCACATTTCCAAGAGCTCATTAATATATCTAAATGTCCTCTTCACATGTGTACTAGTCATCTTGTTGATCTTCCAGAGTCCTCTGGTGGTCATTGAAACTTTTGTCACTGTGCCCTTCAGTTGAATTTTTCTTCTGCTCACACTGAGTTCATCTCCTGACCCATTTACAACACTTCTGCCTCCACAGAGCTGGGTTGTTCTCCCGTCACTACCTGATCTCCCCTTGCAATGTTTCCACACCTCAAGTCTCCTGTTACCTATTTTAGACCCTAAACTTGACTGGGCCTGGCAGATCTATAACTGACGTTTCCATGTCACATTGTTTAAGCAGAAGGGGATGTGCTTTCAGAGTGGGATCACCTGGGCTGTCCTACACCCTCTGCCTTGTCCCCATGCTTGGCAAATGCTGCCCCAAACCTCTGCTCCGAGCTCCATCCTGCTGCCTTCCACCTGCCCAGCTCCACACGGGCCGGGGCACGCTTCACCTTCCCCACAGGCACTGGAAGAGGCCCCAGAGTGTTCCACAGCTGCTCCTGTGAGGTTGGCTGAGGACATCTCACACCCTGTGCTTAGTGGGTGCTGTATGGGGCACTTTTGCAGACACAGGTGAAATACTTCTGAATGGGTTTTTTGCCAACGTGGAGCCTCCTGCAGGAGGGGCAATGAGTGCATCTTACATTTGGCTTCTGCAGTGCCTGGCAACTGGAAGTTCCCAAACCCACTGCTCAATACGCCGGGGATGGCACTGCCAGGGAGGTCATTTCTGTGGTGTGTACGCAGAGAGGCTGTTGGCTGCTCCTGGCAAACAAGTGCTGACAACATTTGAGTTTCTGCTCTTTCTGTCTTTAAACTGACAAGAATCATTTAAAACCAGACATTTGGCCCAGCCCCACGTTCATCTTTCACCTCTGATCGGGGCAGGCTGGCTGCACGGCACAGAGCGCGTTTGTTACTCGAACCAGTGGCCCCGTGCCACCTTGCCCTGCAGAGCCTGCTCCTTCCATTAACATCTGACATGGGTTTGTAGCACCCACCCCACAGAATTCACAGCATTTGTGTAAACAGCTCTGAAGTTATTATCTGCACATCATGAGAGAAAGTCTGCTTCTCCTCTTCTCTTAAAAGTGTAATAATTATCATTAATTAAATTTCCTTCTGTTTCCAGCCTGCTGGGGAGAAGCACTTTGAGGCTCACTTTTAGGTCACTCTTCTGTCAAACTGTACATACTTCTCTCCCCCAGCTAACTGTATTTACTAAACACTGAGCTCCATGGCATGCTTCTGGGGAACGCCACACCGAGCTGCCAGCCCGGCTCGGCTCGCTCCTTGGCTCACCCCCTTGCACTCTGGTAGGCGTTTGCAGACCATGTGTGGACAAGAAGTCTTCCTCTCACCTTCAGCACCAACAAATTAATAATTAGCACTGACTTAAGTGACAAGGAGACACATCTTAAAAGGCTTTGTGTTTACACTACTCCTCCATGTACTGTTTAAAAAGCTTTCTTTGGCAGCCCAAGGAAAACACTTTGCACCCTTTCCTCCTGAGGTTACCAGAACAGCTTTGGTTCAGCTCCTCACGCCAGCCTTGTGCCCGTGCTGTAACAGCCTTCATCACCCATTTCTCACCGTTACCTGGGAGAGGGCAGATGTTGCTGCATGGTCACACAAAACCTGCTGTCATTTCACTTGTGCTGCAGAGGTCTGTGGGGACCATCAGGTGTGCAGGGCCTGTGTTATGGTCAGTCCCTGTTCTCACACTGGTATCCCCTGCACCCTGCAAGTGTTCTTCAGGTCATACATGTCTTGCTCTGACCTGGCTGTGGTAGCACTTTCCAACAGATGGTTCCATCAGGAAGGTATCATGAAGTCCATGTTTTGATTTCTCCTACATACCAGGAGCACTTTGACCACAAGGTTATTTGTGTATTCCCTCCTCCATACCATCATTATTGATCCACTTTACCCTACAGAGATCAATCTATCTCAGAGAGGATTTATTTTCCCTGCATTTGTGGTGTGGAACAAGTGGCCCTTTCCCAGAGCTGAGTCCCTCTTTAATGTGCTGCCACTCACAGACCTACTGAGAAGTCCCTGACCCCCAAAATCCCTTTAGTTCCTTCCCTGTCTGCCCTTTCTCTTTTGTAGCACCATGACGTACCTCCAGCCTCCACAGACCCAGACCTCCCCGCATTTCCTGGCAAGCTGAACAAAAAAAGATGCTGCTGTGTAGGAACCTCTTGCTCAAAGCAGAAGGTGCAGCACTACATGGCATGTGAAGGTGAGACAGACACTTCATGCAAGTGAAGGTGCCCCACTGCAGGAGACTGGGCAACTAATGTGAGCACAGCTCCTTGCACAAGGGAGTCTCTGCAGGCTTTGCCTTGGTGAATGGACAACAGTAATTTAACTGGTGTGTTGGGCTGGGGGGGGTGGCAGTGGGGGAAGGGCCACCTTGTGAGAGTGTAAAGCTCCCCTGCAGACCCCCCAGCCCAGACTGGGCCAGTGAGCACCAGAGAAACAGCTCTGCAGATCCATATTGGTGAGGGGAAGGACTGTCCTGAAAAGAAGAAGGTGGAGAGAACCTGGAGGAGAGGCCGTTGACCTGAACAGAAGACCACTGGCCTGAACAAAGGACAGACAGACAGAGAGAGCTTCGTTGCCAGAGGAAAAGACAAAGACCCACACCCAGTTCACCTGATGGAGCAGGAGAAGGCAAAGGAGGTCCCTGCAGCCCACGGAGGTCCAATGGTGGAGCACAGACCCACATGTAGAGCATGGGGAACTCCACACTGGAGCAGAGAAGCTGAGCCTGAGGGCAGTTGTGACTGGAATTGGGACCCCAAGGGTTGCTCCCTGCCAGAGTGGGGGTGGACCCATAGAGTGGGGGGTGACCCTGCAGCCCGTGGATGTCCCCATGCTAGAGCCAGGAGCTGAGCCCAAAGAGGTCCCTGACTCCATGGGAAGCTGCTCTGGAACATCTTGTTCCTGGACTTTCATGCCAGGAAGAGCAGCAGAGGTGACCTGACTGAACCCCCATTCCCTGTCCCCTGTGCTGCTGGGGGGGAAGGTAGAGAAATGGGGAACAAAGTGATTGGAGCCTAGGAAGAAGGGAGGGGTGGGGGAAGGTGTTGTCAGATGTGGTTGTTGTGTCTACTCAGATGATTTGCAATGAATTAAATTGATTTTTCTTCCCCAAGCTGAGTCTGTTTTGCCTGTGACCATCACTGGTGAGTGAGCCCTCCCTGTCCTTCATCCTAATCCCGTGTCCCCTTTGTTGTGTCTCCCATCCCATCTCACCAGGTGGGGGGAGTGAGTGCAGGACCACATGGTCCCACTGTGGGTCAAACCACCACAACTGGTTTCCCCTGGGACACCAGTGTATCCAGTTTAACCTGGATGTGCCAGTGGCCATAACACGCCGGGATAATGTCATCCAGTGATGCATGAGCAGAATGCTCAAGAGGTCCTTGACACAACGATGAAGGAGCTGGTGTATCAGTGTCATGGGAGCCATTAGCTGGATTAAGTGCCTCTCTCTCTCTCTGCACAGCCAGGGAGGGCTTTCTTCAAACTGCACCTGATAAGCTCCTAGATAAACCACTCAACACGTAGTGGCATCATTTTTCCTACTGTACCTCCAGCTTACGAGTCTGAAATCCATAATTACTCTGCTCCCTGGAGCAAGCTGCATCCTGAGGAGTCACAGCTGGATGAGAGACTGCTGCCTAACCATAAATCGTGGTGAAGAGAGTGAGAAAACACTGATGGAGGAGCTCAGCTTGGACACAGTGCTGTAGCCATCTGATGGCTCCAACCAACCCAGGCTTGCCACCCTCTCTTGCTCAGCTCTGGGGAGAGCTTCCCTCCACAGCTGGTGCATGTCCCTTTGGCCAGCCTCAAGCAGGCTCTGGTGCATGTCCCTGTGGCCAGCCTCAAGCAGGCTCTGGTGCATGTCCCTGTGGCCAGCCTCAAGCAGGCTCTGGTGCATGTCCCTGTGGCCAGCCTCAAGCAGGCTGTGGCAAGCAGCGACACGGGGCGCAGGGTGGGAGCCTGGCTCTGGCAGCGTGGGCTCGTCCCGGCTGGTGGGCAGGAAACTGGGTGATGCTCTGAGGTCAGGCAGTGGCTTGCTGTGGAGGTTCAGAGGAACCACTTCTGCCTGTGTCACCAGTAAGCAGCCTTTCTTTTTCCCATTCCCTTATATACAGAACCATCAAGGTGAGGCCCATGATGGGTGACATCATTTCACCTTCTGGCTGCAGAGGGGGTTAGAATCTTGCTGTTAATGACAATGTTAATTGTCCTTGCAGTGCCCGATGTGCTGGGTCTGTGCAGGCTGGATGACCCAACTCCCCTGCTTTATCTAGACTCCTTGCACTTGCTGGCAGCAGAAACTCTCCTCCACTGGCCATTTTTTTTTTCACTCTCTTTGCTGAACTCAGCAGTTCCAGCCACATAGCCACTTGATTTTATTGCTGCCATAAAATATAGTCGGTGGGTTGGTTTGGAAAACAAACACCTCCACAGAATATGGAATATCAGATGCCCCAGTCCAGAGGAGGTAGAAAAGGAAGAAGGGATGAATGTTTCCTAGCAGCATTTATGTATAAATTTATTGGAGTAGACCGTAAAATGGGACATAGAACAAGTTATACAATAAAAAAAGCGCACTAATACCGGATGGTTTACGTGTCCCCTGCCCAAGGTTAAAGACTGTAACAGCTCCTTTCAACATACTTTCTTAATTCAAGCTCACCAGCCTCCTTACTTTACCTCAAAATGTGCAAACCTTTAACTTCTCTCCAGGGATAACTTGAAACTTGCTCGGAGAATGAAATATTAATTAGAGTAAAGAATCCCACCACAGACCCCGTCACTGTGTGGCCTCCTGGAAGCCAGGAGAAGCCAGACTGCTCCAGAGCCAAAGTGCTTCCTTTGTGTGGGGCTTTTGTTCCCCACATTCCACCCATCCTGCCCTGTCCCAGCTGATAACAGCTCCCCAGCCACTGAAAGGGAACTGTCACAGCTGAGTGTGCCTTGGCCTTGCAGGGAGCCTCAGCTCTGAACCAGCTTGTTTTCCTGAGCAGGTCTGACACAAATCGTTCCCTGGCTGGTGTTTGCCCTAAGCAGCGATGACAACTTCCTGACAGACGCCAGTGAGGAGAGAATAAAGATGCTGTGGCTGCAGCCCATCTGCAGGGATTAAACCTTCATCACATCAGGTGACTTTTCTGCTCCTGAGACAAAGGAAGTTTTCTTTTTCTCTAGTGCACACCTCAGCGTCTCCAAGACACCGTTTCGTTGCCAGACGCGTTCCTCGCAGCTTGTCTGTCAGTGAAAACCCCTGCCAATTGCCTTCATGCCCTCTAACATCCACACAGATTTCATCCTTGGTGCTCATTAATGCTGTTCCAAATCTCCATCTACAGCTTTCTGCTTATCCAGGGTTGTTTCAGGAAGGTTCTGCTGCTCAGGCCACCGGCTGCTGGCACTGCAGGAAGCCTGCACTAACCAGAAATGTCCAGGGACTCTGTACTGTGTGACCCCAGGAGTCACAGCTTTTCATAAGCTCCTGAGCCATGGGCAAGGGGGAAAAACCCCTGTAAGTCACCAAGAACGCCGTGATTCTCCATTTTCTGCACAATGCCATAAATACAATCTGAGGAACAGAAAGGAAATTTGCTAAGGAGAAGACCAGGAAGATGTTAACTCCAGAGTTTGTTCATCCAACGCCTACAATTGAACAGGGAATTAAATAAATCCAGGCAAAGCAATTAACTTTGATTAAGAAACTCTGCTTTGTTTTCAGTATGTTTTAGCTGGGTGCAGTTGCATATGAGGGGGAAAAAACATCATCAGGGGCCTGTTTATGTGTTAGTTTATCTCATGGAAATGACTCAGTCCTCGTGTCTGATGCTCCTCAGAACGCTCTGGCTTACTCCTCACCATTGCAGTCATGCTTCCATCGAGCTCCTGATTAGCAGTTTGCACTTTTATTCCTTCTAGAGCCCTGCTGAGTAGTTTTCAGGTAGGACTAACAAGGTGGTTAACTGGATTCCTACAGATCTCAACTGCTTAGATGGCAAGGACCTGCAGGCAGCAGGGTCCTGGTGGATGAGAAGGGGTGGAAGTACCATTACGGTACCTGCAGATTGTCAGAGCCCCAAACTGGCTTTTCCTAGGACCTTCTATGAACACAAGCAATAAAATATATCTCCTGGAGATGCTGTTGTGGCAAACATTTCTGATGATTGCTCCTGTGCCCATGGTGGTGTGGGCTGCCAACTGTCTAAATCCACTGAAATGACAGAAGCTCCACTGTCCAAGTCACCCTTGACATTCCAGCCAAGCAGGCACTCCCAAAGCACTCCTGAAGCTCTCAGCAGTGGGAACTATTGACACCACACTGCCAGAGTCACAGTGCTGAGGATTTCCATCAACCTCAACGGGCTTTGGGGCAAGGAAGCTGCCAGCCATTGGCTTCTTGCTTTCCAGAGGCTGGCTCAGTTCACCATGCATCGCCCTACAGAAGGAGGATCTCAGGAGTTATCCAGCAGGTACCACAGTGCTAATGCCACCTACAGAGACTCACACTGATCTAATTCATCCTTGCAACAGAAAAGTTCTCACTAGTGCCAGGCCTGCCCACAATACCCAGACCTCTCTGGAGACCACCCAGATGCGTTTGAAGGGTCTGGTGCTGTCACCCTAGGTGACTAACCTTCTACTGTGTGTAAGGAGAGAGGAGAGACACAAAGCAAGCACCTAAAAACCTCACATTGATGAATCTCACGGGATGTGCTGTCTGCTTTAACACATCATTAACAAAAAGGCCACAAAAGTCTTCCCTACCCTTTCTATTCAGAAGAGCCCAATATGTTGAGGACATCAAAACAGACCTTCCAGAGAGAGGGACATAACCACCCCTGTGACTGTCACAGGAACGGGGCTCCAGGTACAGAGGGGAGCTTGCAAGAAAGAAAGTTTCTTTTAAAAGTGGGGAGGAAGCACAAAGGTTTCCTGGGAGAAGCAAACAAAAGGGTGTCCACAGAGCTGTCATCTGCAGAATGGGGCCACAGGGTGAGAGGCTGGGTTGTGTGGAGTCAGACTGGATGTGTGAGGAACAGCATCAGCTTTGAGGTCACCAAATGTGAATGCTCCTGTTAGATCCATGGCAGTGGGGGGTGCTGGCACTCTGCAAGGGCTGACAGAGCTGGGTGCCTTCAGCACTTCTTCTGGCAGACCAGCACTGCTGAGCTATGAGCCTGGAGGAGACCAGAGGGGTGGGAGGAAGGATGACTTTTATCCAAATGACTCTTCCATCTCTGAAAACATTGCTTGTTCCTCTGAGCACGTTCCTTGCTGTGCAGAACATCGAATCACTTGCAATAAAAGCAAATGAGTGAGTAAACCAAAAGTCCTTGTTATTTTGGTGCCCAGAGCTGCAAAGAGCAGACTCTTGTGTTTCCATGGGCTTTGCTTTTACAGTCGAAGGGAACTGACTGTTTGTGTAGTGCTATTGATCCTGGAGAGCTGGCCAGCACTGGCTGCAAAGCCTTCTGCTGGTCTCCAGCAGTACATTAAGGACCATGAATAACCTGTTGACAAAGACCACAGTTACTGTCCCCTGTCCCCTCTGCTTTGGCAAGGCTGGCTAACCTGTAACTCACAAAACAAGATGGCAAAACAGCTGAGCCCCTCCTAGGCCATTTGTGACCTCCCTGGTCTGTCACTTTTATCCAAGGGCAGCACCACCTCATTCATTACCCAACAGGAGCCTCATGAAATTTTTTCCTGAGTTTTAACAATCTTGGGTTGCTAAATGAGGAGCAGGGGGAGAAATAAATCTGTAAAACTTGTACAGCAAATGGTTTTTTGATCCATGCTTCCTTGGCAGTAGTCAGAAAGGCTGGTGAACTGTTCCCGTGCCTCTCCTGTGTCTGCAGATGGATATCACTGTTCTGGGGGACTGGCTGTGAGCTTCCAGTTGTTCTTGGCAGGGCTTTTTGGTCCTGGTGAGGGCAGAGTGTGTGGCACTGCAATCACTGCTGTCAGAACCACTGCTGGCCACATCACAACTGCCACCAACAGCACTTTGCTACAGCTGTGCTCTCCCCAGAAGGGTCCCTGTGTTGGTTGGACCTCCAGACCAACTGGTGCTCCTCTGCAGCAACGTTTTCTGGCAACAGAGTGGAGAAGGGGCTGGGAGGGGTTCAGTGTAACCACATCACGGAGAAGGAAACCCACAGAAGCTATCTCATTAAAATTCTTTCTTGGTGATTGCTGCTTGACCCTGTTAAATGGAGGCCACGTGTTCCTACATCTCCATGAAATCACGAGCGCCCGCCAGTGCAGGGGAAAGGCATCGAAACCTCAGGCAACGTAGAACCCTTTCAGCTGGTGGAGCTGCCCCGTGCATGCCAGGAGGAACACGATAAATACAGTACTAAATGGGCAGGAAAGGGACAGGAGCAGAGGAGAAAGGAGCAGAGCTTCCACCTGAAACCCAGGACCTCACTCCATGTGATCAGCAAGGTGCTTCCCAGGAAATTCCCACCCAACCATCATCTTCATTTGTTCACAGATTCACAGAATCCCAGACTGGTTTGGGTTGGAAGGGACCTTAAAGCTCATCCAGTCCCAACCCCCCTGCCAGCAGCAGGGACACCTTCCACCAGACCAGGTTGCTCACAGCCTCATCCAACCTGGCCGAGAACACTTCCAGGGAGGAGCAGCCACAGCTTCTCTGGCCACCCTGGGCCAGGGTCTGACCACCCTCACACCAAAGAATTTCTTCCTCACATCTCATCTCCATCTCCCCTCTGCCACTTTCAAGCCATCACCCCTTGTTCTGTCACTCCCTGCCCTTGGCCAAAGTCCCTCCCCAGCCTTCCTGGAGCCCCTTCAGGTACTGGGAGGCCACTGTAAGGTCTCCCTGGAGCCTTCTCTTCTCCAGGCTGAACAGCCCCAACTCTCCCAGCCTGTCCTCACAGCAGAGCTGCTCCAGCCCTGGCATCATCCTCGTGGCCTCCTCTGGACTCGTTCTAACTGGTCCATGTCTCTCTTGTGCTGGGTCCATCCCACTCCAGCACACACAGTCACATTCACCCGGAGTGCAGTGTCCCCACAGCGTGGGTCACGTTGTGCTGCTGCAGAGGGAGCAGCAAGAGGGACATTTGGGACGGTACCCACAGATCCTCTGGTGGCTCCTTACTTGTGCACAATTCCACTCATGGTAAATACTGGAAATACATAAAAATTCTCCATCCCCCACCCCTCAAGCTGCTGGATGGGGGTGTCCTCAGTGTCTTCAGGGCAACAAACTGATCGGGAATTTATTTAAAAAAAATAAAATAAAATTGCCAGCAGTGCACTTTATGCCTCAGAATACCTTGTCCTACACAACCCCATCTCCTTTCAAAACAGAATAACTGAGACTGAAAGAAAACATGACTTGGGAGATTAAGAGGTGGGATCAAGAGTAAGCCACCTGTCAGACAGGGTAAGCGCCCGGGATTTTGTCCTTTGGATTTAACCAGTGATTTACAGTGCAATGCTTCAGTGTTCTCTCTATGGCCTCATTTTAAAGTGTTTGTACAAAATAAAGCGTGCCTCACATTTAAACCCGTATTTTCAGCTATTATCTTCTTCATTGCACTGGCCAATAAAGACAAGGAACCAGACTCTACTCTAGTTATTTCTTGCCAGCAGTCATTTCTTTCTATGCAGAAGCCAAGGGATATTTCCTTCTGAAAGCTGTCTCCTCTCTGGCCCCAAATGGCCAGTGGCTGCCTGGCCGGTGGGGTCCTTCAGCTGTCCCAGGAAGTCACACTGGTCCTGCTACGTGTGCACATTGTGGTGGTTCCCCTTGGCTGGCAGCCACACAAGGCCACTGGCTCAGTGTCCTCCCCCAGGCAACTGGAGGGGTAAGGAGACTCGTAGGCTGAGGTAAGAACAATTAAATAATTGAAATAAAATAAAATAAAATAATAATGACAATAGTAGTAGTAGTAGTAGTAGTAGTAGTAGTAGTAGTAGTAGTTGTTGTTGTTGTTGTTGTTGTTGTTGTTGTTGTTGTTGTTGTTATTATTATTATTATTATTATTATTATTATTATTATTATTATTATTATTATTATTATTATTATTATTATTATTATTATTATTATTATTATTATTATTATTATTATTATTATAAAATAGTGGTAATAATAGAATATGCAAATGGGTGATATCCAGTGCCACTGCTCACCAGCTGCTGACCAAGCCTGGCTCATTGTCCCATAATGATCCCAGAGGAGCGACAATCCAGAACCAAAACCATGATCCCAGAAGAGCAAGAACCTGAGTGAGAGTGTGGATAAGAGAGAGAGCCTCATTAATATACTGAGCATGTCATTATATGATATAAATATCCCATTGGCTTATCCAAATGTCAATCTAGCATATGAATTTTAATATTCCTCATCCCCCCCAGACCTTGCATCTGCAGACCAGCAAAACACAAAGTCCTTTGACTTCCAACAACGATTGAAAACATCGGTGTGTTACCAGTGTTCTTCTCCTAACATATCCCAGCTGAAAACAAACCCCAGCGCTGGTCTAGCTCCTAAATAGACACAGCTCTGTCCCAGCTAAACACCAGGACAGTTTGCAGGGTGTAAATAAAGAGCCCATCCTGTGTCTGCAGCCCTTGGGTTCACACATCTTTCCCTATTTGCATGTTGTGCTGCAATTCCAGTGGAGAGAAGTGCCATTGCTGCTGCTAATTAAATACTTGCTATGTCTTAGAGCATTGTTGCTGCCAGCATCCCATGAACAAGCAGCTGATTCTGTGGAGCACAGGCAGACTGGCAGGACACCGTATTTCAGAGGTGTTTCTCTTCAGAAGACGTGTTTTGTTCTGCTGTGAGTCGATGTGCTTGTGGCTGATGGACCCAGGTGCCATTTGGCTGCAGCTCTTCTGCGTGGCTCCACAGTGCAAGTCCTGAGCTCAGCTCTACCTCCAGGTTCATATTCCACTGCTTCTGAAACATTGTCTGCCAAAGTGAGTGACCACGATGAGAAATCCAGAATAGTTGGGGAGTTTTATCTGGAACGACATCACTTTGCCCTTAGGTATATTTTTTTTAATATTTATATCTATATCTATGTATTTATCTAGATGAAAACCAAACTAACCTTAGATGTAACAATAGCTAAAAGCCATACTTCAAATTGTTATTCATTGTTATTGCTATTAAACAGCTGTTACTCATAACACAGCCCCACAGCACTTGGGATCTTAATCTCCTTTTGTGGTAGAAAATTGTCCAAACAGCTGCTAAATGGAACAAAAGTGTAATCCATCAGTATCAGTATATGATGGAATAAACATAAACATCCCATTTCCTTGAAGACAAACATGGCATGGGCTGAGCAGCTTGCTTTGACCATGGCAGTGGTGCTCCTGGAGTTCTTACAGGGTGGAAACGTGGGGTATGGACCAGAGCCTGGCACGGGCACTCTGTTTCGGGGAGTTTGGGGGCTGTGGAGGCAGCACATTGTGTCTGGGCTTTTTTAGGGGCTGAAAGTTGCTGTCTCAGTGGCAATCAGAGCATGAAAACCCCAGCAGAGAAAAGTACTCCATGTGTCTACTGTACAGGAACCCACATGTGAGTCATCTTCTCCATGAGGTTTAGCAGGAGGGTGGCTGAGATGCGTCCTCGAGCCAAAACTGAGAGGACCCCAACTGATCACCTGGACACCAGACCACAGCTCAGCTGGGCTTCTGGGGGAGGCAAGAGCTTTTAGTGTCTTTCCACTGTGCAGCCACCCCAGCTGCTCCACCACCATGGGGTAGCATCTGTCCCTGGGCAAGGTGACATATTTCTAAGGACTGCCAGCGAAGGGAACCTTTTAGGTAACACAAATTAAAAGTGGAGTCTATTGGCATGAGGTTCCTCTAGAGACCACGCTGCCAAAGACTTTCCAAGCCCTTTCTTGCACAGCAGCAGCACTTACCAGCATGATCCTGGTGGCTTGGAAACAACCATGGCTGGAGGAAGAGGATGGACATAAAAGTCTGAGTTTAAGAAACAGAAATGCTTTCTCTGATTGAGTTTGAAAGTTATAAACCTGAAACTAATCAGAAAAATGTTTCTGCTTTTGAGATGTGCAAATATTTGGAACATGGATGCACATTTCTGGTCATCTTGGGTTAAAAAAAAAAAAAACAGGCGCTCGGCATTCAAATGCTGCTTGGCCAACAGGGTGGGGTAGGGTGGGTGGGGTGATGCTTGTCCCACCATGTCTCCTGTACACTGCACCTCTCCACTGGGTGAAGGAAAGTGACTCTGGAGATAACTAAAAAAAAAGGGGAGTCAAATATATATTGGGTAAGATACTGAGCTGGAGACAGAGGCCACAACTTGGAGATCTGCTGGGGAAAAAGAAAGAGGGAAGCGAGGAAAGGAAAAAGAATGGATGTGGAAAAACCATGTTGTCTTCACCCACTGATAGCTGCTGCTTCCATCAGCTGCCCTGAGTCACTGCTTTGCCATGTTCTGCAGGTGCTTAGATATGGATTTACACCATCATCAGGTACTTTCTTCAGAGCTCAGGCTGCTGAAGTTACTCCAGAAACAAGAGCACTGCTCCACCCCAGCAAGTGCCTGGCACTGAGACCACCTGCACGACCTGCACGTTGCCATGAGTTTCAGATGAGGTAGTAGACGACACTGTGTCTCCTCTGTCTCCTCTGGAAAGTGTGCTCCAGGTCTTGGCTTGTGCTGTCATCTCTGCCTCAGTCAAGGAGAGGTGGAGGAATTAGCATTCATTAATAATTAATAACGAGGCAGACCACTGTGCCATCCAGGAGAAACCACCCCACATACAGCAAAGGAACTATTATGGTTCTGAGTCTGGGACTCCATGGGAGTTCCTCTTTATCTAAACAGCCAGGCCTCTAAATCTGCCCTTGAAAAGAAAATTATCAACAAGGCAGCTCTGTTCATAACCAACAGATTTTGGCCCATCACAAGGGTGTGCAGAAGGTCCGGGTGCTTTTAGCTGCCACCAGCCCAGACCAAGTCCCACCTGAATGTGCTCTGCTGGGGGAAAGGAATGGGGAAAATATGGCTAAAAATGTGTGCACACGTGCACGTAGGAAAAGCAGCTTCCCTGAAACAGCACTAAACACAGACACATATGAAGATGTAAATCACAAGAGTTTCCTCTGATTTACCCCGACCAGCAGTGGGTCTGTGGAGTGGTGCCTCGCTCAGGTGCAACACTGATACCTCCAAATGAAGACGTGATGTCAAAAAGGAAAAGTGGGCTGGAAATTTGGAGACTGAGAGCTGAGCCTTGTGGATCTTCACTGCTCAAGTAGAAATTAGTGGCAAGTCACTAGGAGACATCATCCTGGGGGAAAACCATGAAACCTGTAAGACTGAGACCTCCTTGTTTGCTTGCAGCAGCTGTCAGTGCGAGATCTGGTGATGATATAAACTGGTTTGTATCTATATGGTGAAGATATAAACTGATTTTTTTTGTGATAAACGTGCACCCACACAGGTAAGCACACCTTGGGCTTCCTCCTGATTTTCTTCCCTATGCTGATTGCCTGTGTGTATGTCTGGGCTCAGGTTGGTTTTAGAAAAGCACTTGGAAGGGAAGAAAGATGCTTATGAAGCTCAGAGGGTCAGAAGAGTGTCCTGGGCTGCCCATCCTGGTCAGACAGGGAAGGGAAGGGAAGGGAAGGGAAGGGAAGGGAAGGGAAGGGAAGGGAAGGGAAGGGAAGGGAAGGGAAGGGAAGGGAAGGGAAGGGAAGGGAAGGGAAGGGAAGGGAAGGGAAGGGAAGGGAAGGGAAGGGAAGGGAAGGGAAGGGAAGGGAAGGGAAGGGAAGGGAAGGACACTTCTATTCCCGTCCTGGGCTGCCCATCCTGGTCAGACAGGGAAGGGAAGGACACTTCCATTCCCAAAGGTGCTCAGATCCCCTGAGCCTGGCAAAAGCTGGGGCAAGAGCTCAGGTGCAATCTGTCCCTCTGGATGGTTGCCCTCAGAAGATTTCATCAGCTTTTCTGCCACAAAGCAGCCCCAGTCCAGCACGCTCTACTGCCCACAGGCCATGTCCAGGTCTCCAGCAGGAACAGACCCCCAGGCCCAGCAGCTCACCTCCCTGTGCCAGCTACTGGGAGGCCGTGGGAGAGGTAAGGGAGACATCAGTCCAGGTGAAGGAGACAGAGCAACGCGCACAGCGCTCCATCACAAAGCAGCCCCTGGGCGTGGGGATGTCCCAGGCACCACGTCCTTCCTGTCTCAGGGTGATGCACAAACACCTGAGGGATCTCAGGTAAATCCACTGCTGCGCTCAAACCCCGGCTTGTGCATGCGCTGTTATGGGTCTGGCCATCTCCTTAACCCCACCTGAGGGATTAAACCATGTCCAATCCTGGCTGCTCACCCTCACCAAGCCTACACCCACACCCCACACCCCACACCCCACACCCCACACCCCACACCCCACGTCCTGGCCTGCTGACCCGGGTGGGTTCAACAGCTCTGCACAACCCAACGCACCCTGTTGACGGTAGGAGAGGATGAGCCCATCTTCACCCCTGGCGTTAGTCACTGTGGGAGAAGAGCAAGGAGCATGAGTTTAGTTTGTAATGTGCTTAACTTGTTTGTTTTGAGACTAAGTGACCAGACCTTTTTGTTAGGGAAAGGAAGGATTGTTTTTAAGGGGCCTCTGTGACATGGACCCAGAGGTTAGAAGTGTCCTTTGACTGTAGCCTGCAACTAGCCAAGGTTCAAGCGTGACATCTGAAAGAGAATTTGTAATAGCCACCAAAAAGGCAGTTACTATGACAAAGGAGATTTTAATTAAAAGGTATTCATTTGTTACGTTGCCCAGAGACAAAAGCTCTGTGTGCAGCACTCTCTGCACGTGTGTGCAGGACCAGCCCCACACTGGGTGCTCTTGGCTCGGGCTGGACCGACCAGGCTGGCCAGGCTGTGCAGCTGAGGGACACATCAGGGCAAACTGCAGCAGTGCTGCAGGACCCTGTGGCTGCTGGAGCTTCTCCATGAAATAAATATATATATATAAAGTCCTCTGAATGACTTTGGCATCCATCTCCATTTTGCAATCACCCCTTCCCAAAGAAGACCTTTGCTGCTTAGCTAAGGTTTACAGCCTTCCCTTCCCTTCCCTTCCCTTCCCTTCCCTTCCCTTCCCTTCCCTTCCCTTCCCTTCCCTTCCCTTCCCTTCCCTTCCCTTCCCTTCCCTTCCCTTCCCTTCCCTTCCCTTCCCTTCCCTTCCCTTCCCTTCCCTTCCCTTCCCTTCCCTTCCCTTCCCTTCCCTTCCCTTCCCTTCCCTTCCCTTCCCTTCCCTTCCCTTCCCTTCCCTTCCCTTCCCTTCCCTTCCCTTCCCTTCCCTTCCCTTCCCTTCCCTTCCCCTCCCCTCCCCTCCCCTCCCCTCCCCTCCCCCCCCCTCCCCTCCCCTCCCCTCCCCTCCCCTCCCCTCCCCTCCCCTCCCCTCCCCTCCCCTCCCCTCCCCTCCCCTCCCCTCCCCTCCCCTCCCCTCCCCTCCCCTCCCCTCCCCTCCCCTCTCCTCTCCTCTCCTCTCCTCTCCTCTCCTCTCCTCTCCTCTCCTCTCCTCTCCTCTCCTCTCCTCTCCTCTCCTCTCCTCTCCTCTCCTCTCCTCTCCTCTCCTCTCCTCTCCTCTCCTCTCCTCTCCTCTCCTCTCCTCTCCTCTCCTCTCCTCTCCTCTCCTCTCCTCTCCTCTCCTCTCCTCTCCTCTCCTCTCCTCTCCTCTCCTCTCCCTGTTTATTTTCACTTTCTCTGCACTGGGCAGTTGTTCCTGTCAGGGGTCCCATGAGGTTTGGTGGCATCCCCTGCAGCAGGTCAGAGGGAAGGTTTCCAGCAGTGGCTTTGGGGTTCAGAAGGACAGGTCTCACATGGGACCATCTACAAGAGGCACCAGCTCAGCTGAGGGCAGGATTCTCGGATGGTGACAACACAGCACAGTGACAACACAGCACGGTGACAACAACACAGCACGGCCCAAGAGTCGTGACTTCAAGACTTTCATGGCTTCAAGGACACTCGGTCACTTCCACAGCAGTGCCAAGGCCATGGGACACGGCGTGTCCTGTGGGACCCTCAGGGAGTGGGTCAGGCCAGAGCCACTGCAGGGGGGAAGGGGTGGGACACGGGATCCTCAGAGGGGCAAAAGCAGGCGGCTCAGATAATGGCCCGGCCACGGATAACGCGTGGAAAGGTGACACCAGCGGAGCCAGTGGGCTCTCTGCAGTCGGGAGTGCAGGGTTTTATTGTTTAAAAGGTTTTATAGAGGAGTTTTCAATAGACCATGGAATTGCTAGAGCAGGTTTGGGGGTTGGTTTTTTCTGTTGGAAATTACTCAGCCATTTGGTTTCTATTTCTGCAGAAAGCACAAGCTTTCTGAGCACTCATTTGATATGCTTGTTGCTGCATCACAAAAAGGAGATATGCTTTGAATTCTCCTTAAAACCCCCATGTAAACACAAGGCTTATGTCTAATTGCAACAAAATACCATCTCCTTACTGAGCGCTTTCACATGCAATTTCCTCCCTGACTACTGCCTGTAAACACACTTATTGTGTCTGGGAAATTCCCCCAGCTCAGGCACAATCAGGATCAATAGCTCAGCAAAGGCAAATTACAGTTTCAAATGGCTCTGTTTTGCAACAAGATGCCTTGGTGGTAACAGAGGAAGAAAGAAAGGGACGTTTTCACGCAGAAGGGTGGTTGGATGGCCCTGGTTTCCACTCCTTTGTGTCACAGGTGCCCACCACACACACCAGCAGCATCCTCCACACCCAGCCACCCCGGTCCAGGGCTGCAGGACAGACATCCAGACACAGGAGTGTCATCTCAGACAGACAATGTCATTTGCCTCTCTGTTCCCTAAACTGTCACCTCAAATTCTCTTTCCTTTGTAAAGACCAGGAAATGTCTCCCACCCATGGGAGCTGTGTTCATTTTTCATGTGTTTTGTATCCCTAAAGCAGTTGGTGGCTGCAACGTGTTGGACCCCAACGTTGGGCTGCTGTCACCCCAGATCTGCAGCCGTGCCAGGTCCTGACCAGCTCCCCAGCTGCACCACCATCACCACCCCAAAACAAGCTCAAGGAAGGGGCTACCCAGAAGCTTTTATATTAGGATCTCCATAAAGAAATGAGCAACAGCACCAAGACATGACACAGGTGAGAAGAAATAGCAGGTAGTGTAAAATTCAAGATGACAAAAGGCTGTAAGAAAATCCTTCAGAAGTGGGTTGTCTTGGTTTCCCATCGGGCACCTCTCATCACTGTGAACTTCTCATCTGCCTACCCCCAGAAACCAGCTGAAGCGCCGTACGCATTTTCCACTTCTTGATCTTCAGTGTCCCCAAGGAGCCTTGCAAAGTCTTTTTAGTTCAGCACATGGGTCATTAACACCTTCTTCCCCACAGCTGGGCCTCCTGGACAAAGTGTAGAAACTCCAAATCCTATTGATTTGTAGATGAATGGCCATGAAATTCTCTTAGAAGAACCCTGAAGTACTCGATGTACCCCAAGGCCATGTATGGCTGCAGTGGTTGGATGGTTCTAACCGTCTTTATGGTTATCATTTCCCTCTGCTGAAACTGATATTAAAATTTAAACTGGATACAGTTCCATTTGTACCTGGAGGCAACACCAGATTGAGTTTCTGCCTCATCAAAACCTTGAGGCTTCCCCAAGCTGAATGACACAGCTCTGGGCTGGGCACATCACGGGGTTAGTGCTGGTGGTGCTGCAACAGGGCAGAGTCCACCTGCTCCATAGCATCACAGGGTGGTCTGGGTGGGAAGGGACCTCTCAAGGTCATCCAGTCCAACTCCCCTGCAGTGACAGGGACATCTTCAACCAGATCAGGCTGCTCAGAGCCCCATCCAGCCTGACCTTGAATGTTTCCAGGGATGGGGCATCTACCACCTCTCTGGGCAACCTGGGTCAGGGTTTCACCACCCTCCTCATTAAAAAAGTCATCCTTACATCTAGTCTGAATCTCCCCTCTCAGCTTAAAACCATTTCCCTTGTCCTGTGGCTACAGGCCCTGCTAAAAAGCTTGTCCCCATATTAAGCTTTACCCACGTAGAGGCCACCACATCCCTGGAGTGCACAAGGTCGTTGCCAAGCAGAAGAGCTGCGGAACGCACGAGCCCTGTGACGAGGGCGTGAGTGCACCCTGGAAGGGGTTCCCCTCCACTTGCTGTGTATTTGTTTTATTTTCAAGTTTGTTTCTGCTGTGCCCTGATTCCTCAGAGCACTAAAACACAAAGCACTAAAACACGTGCTTGACTTGGAACGCCTCGCTGCAGCTACAACTAATTGCATCCTCAGACTTTGATGGCTTCAGGGTCATGGAGAAATCACCGGCTTTTCCAAACAAATACTTCAATAAGTTAATTGCCAGCAAGCCAAATCCCCCAGCCTCTTCCTGAGGGGTGGAGGGGTGTGCCCCTGGCTGGAGAGTTAACCTGTTTCTGCCTGGGATTTCCCAGCACAAAGGGAAGCACCACACCATGGCTCAGGGCACAGAAAGTCCAAAAGTATCAGACTCCGTGGCTTGGTTGAACGTTGGTGCATCGCACACTTACCTGGCAATGCCTGACCAAGGGTGCAGAGTAGGACAACTGCTCTGGGCACAGACACAGGGCAAAGCCTCTGCTTTCCAAGAAGCACTGGGAAAAAAAATGCAGCTGTCCTGACCCCCCTGGCACATGTCTGGGTCAGAGATCCTGACCTGTCAGAGTTACCTGATCACATCTGTGAAGCCTTCAGCATCTCTTCAGCAGACATTTCCCATCTGGCTGTGGACATATGATAGCCCTCTCCTGAGCACATAACTCGTGCAATCCGTTCTGCATAAAGACACAAGGGTGCAGGGGAGGGGGAGGGAGCCTAAAGCACAAGTGTATGGTGATTAATTACACATAAGTGATTAAACCACGACTGATCCCGTGGACATCACTTCTGATGGGGACATTCATAGAATCCCAGACTGGTTTGGGTTGGAAGGGACCTTGAAGCTCATCCAGTCCCAACCCCCCTGCCAGCAGCAGGGACACCTTCCACTAGACCAGGTTGCTCAAAGCCTCATCCAACCTGGCTGAGAACACTTCCAGGGAGGAGCAGCCACAGCTTCTCTGGCCAACCTGGGCCAGGGTCTCACCACCCTCACACCAAACAATTTCTTCCTCACATCTCAGCTCCATCTCCCCTCTGCCAGTTTCAAGCCATCACCCCTTGTTCTGTCACTCCCTGCCCTTGTCCAAAGTCCCTCCTGGAGCCCCTTCAGGTACTGGGAGGCCACTGGAAGGTCTCCCCAGAGCCTTCTCTTCTCCAGGCTGAACAGCCCCAACTCTCTCAGCCTGTCCTCACAGCAGAGCTGCTCCAGCCCTGGCATCATCCTCGTGGCCTCCTCTGGACTGGCTCCAGTGGGTCCATGTCCTTGTGCTGTTGGTGGCCCCAGCACTGGAGGCAGCACTGCAGGGGGGGTCTCAGGAGAGCGGAGCAGAGGGGCAGAATCCCCTCCCTGGCCCTGCTGCCCACGCTGCTCTGGGTGCAGCCCAGGACACGGTTATTGGCTCTGTGCTGCCAGCGCACGGTGCCGGCTCAGGTTGAGCTTCTCCTCCCCCAGCACCCCAAGTCCTTCTCCTCAGGGCTGCTCTCCAGCCATTCTCTGCCCAGCCTGGATTTGTGCTTGGGGTTGCCCTGACCCAGGTGCAGGACCTTGCACTTGGCCTTGTTGAACTTCACAAGATTTGCACACACCCACCGCTCCAGCCTCTCAAGGTCCCCCTGGATGGCATCCTGTCCCTCCAGTGTGTTGACCCAAACCACGCAGCTTGGTATCATCAGCAAATTCCTGAGGGAGCACTTGATCCCACTGCCCATGTCACTGGCACAGATGTCAAACAGTGCCAGTCCCCATACCGACCCCTGAGGGACACCACTCCTCACTGGCCTCCACTTGGACACTGAGCCATTGACCCCAACTCTTTGACTGTGACCATCCAGCCAATTCTTTACCCACTGAGTGCTCCATCCATCCAGCCCACGTCTCTCCAGCATCCTGCACACGGTGCCAGTGCTGACCACGCCGCTGCCCAGCACACGGGCGCCGTCGGCGTGTGCACGTTGGCTTCTTCCCCTCTAATGAGGCTGAGAAAGAACCAAGCTCTCCTTGGAATAGGTAAATCATGATTGATTTGTGAAAGCAGGTGGTGAAACCAAGGGTATGAGATGTATCATACCTAAACATATGCACATACACACACCCACTGCATACATATATATATATATATATATATATATATATATATATACATATATATACATATATATACATATATATATATACACACACACCCATGTACATGCATGTATAAATATGTACAAATACATAAATATATACAAATATAAATATAAATTTATATATTTATAAATTTAATGTAAAAATATATAAACATACACATAAATCAAAAGGTGAAAGCAGCCCTGCATGAGCAGAGTTCCCATGGATGGTTACTCAGACAGCCTGGGGATATTCCCTCCCTCCCTCCCTCTCTACTGGCTGCTTTCCCCCTCTAAAATTCTTAGTAGAACAATAATATTTTAACAGTTGCAGCTTTAAAAAGCTTGATTATGACCAATCATTTCTCCCAGGCAATTGTATATTTAGCAGAAGGGAAAAATTAAACTTCCCAGGGATGGGGTTATTTAGCACATAAAATTCAAGGAAATAGGTATTTAGGTCGTTGTGGGCATGGTTTTTATTTTCCCTAATTTTCAGATTACTTTCGATTAGACCTGTTCAGAGTGGAAACTTCTTGATGTGAAATAGATACTATCTAAATCATTAGAGCTCATTCATTGCCATGTGCCACCTTTTAGAGCAATTAAAGCTGACCTTGGGGTTAGGGAGTGAGCAGGCAGGGACCCAGGGCACTTCCTCTGGCTGTGAATAGGGCCAAGGGGAGGCAGCACCGCCCCTGGCACAGACAATGCCTTTGTTAGACCGAGCTGGGCTCCACCAGCCTTATTAAAATCAAACTTCCACTCCAGAGTTAGACTGTGGAGTCCATTGATTCAGGACATGCTCTGTTGGGATCAGTTCTGGGGTGGTTTGGGGTTTTTTTTTTCCTTCTTTTCTTTTTTTTTCCCCCCCCTGACATCTGGAGTTTATCCCTTTGCCAACCTCTCAACCCCCCACTCGAAAAGAGAAAGTGAGGGAAAGGGACAGACAGACTCCCAGACAGACAGAGCGAGGCCCAAAAGAGCTTTGACAAAATATATATATATATATATATATATATATATATATATACACATAAATAAATAAATAAATATATATATATATATATATATATATAAAATAATTATAATGTCTAAATGTGTCTTTTGGATGTTAATATTTTTATCAAGTGTTTGCAGATGAGCTCAAGGCAGCCTCAGGAACGCACCCCTGGTTCTCCCCAGATGCTTCTCACTTGCAGACTGTAGAAGTTCTCCTTGCAGCTGCCACGTGCAGCACCTGCACCCCACATTTGTAGCCTTTTGAACCCAATATATTCACAGGACAAGGAACATCCAGTATGTGAGTGACTGTTTTCCCTGGACATATCTGGGAGGCCAATCCACCCAGCAGATTTATCTCAATACCTTCTGCCTTTGGCAGAACAAATGTGGAAGCTGCCTCTGCTTACATGGAACAGCATGTAAGGCTGAGGGGGGACCTCATTAATGTTTATCAATATCTGAAGGGTGAGTGTCAGGAGGATGGGGCCAGGCTCTTCTCAGTGATGTCCAATGGTAGGACAAGGGGCAATGGGTGTGAGCTGGAACACAGGAGGTTCTGCTTAAACTTGAGAAAGAACTTCTTTACTGTGAGGGTGCCAGAGCCCTGGGACAGGCTGCCCAGGGAGGGTGTGGAGTCTCCTTCTCTGGAGACATTCAAGACCCACCTGGACTCCTTCCTGTGTGATCTCATCTGGGTGTTCCTGCTCTGGCAGGGGGATTGGACTGGATGAGCTTTCGAGGTCCCTTCCAATCCCCAACATTCTGTGATGCTGTGATTCTGTGAAAGGAGATGCTGGTAAACAATTAAGTGGGGTCTTGTTTTGAGAATAAATCTTATATGCTGCCAAGCTCTGCTAAACAGTAACTGTCAGAATCTGTTAAAAGGAAGAAAAACAATATTGCTTGGCACAAAACTACTTTTACTAAGGTTGGTTCTCAAACTGCATCGCACGTTTAGTCCCCTTCACCCCGGGAACTCCCAGCCAGCTCCAAATGCTGGTTCTTCTCTCTTTCATAATGTGTTAAGTGGGGGAAAAAAGCCATATGGCATTCCTTGGCCTGGCAGGGCAACTCCTCATTAGGCTTCTGACCTGGAATGCAATCTGTGCCGTGACCTATGGAGAAATGCACAGGACCCACCTGCAAAGTAAAAGCCCTTTTGGAGACATGATGCCAGGTTCCCAATGGCTGGTGTGTTAGGATTCACCTTTAGGAGCCTTTGTCAGCCCAAATTTCATTGCCATGATGTGCAAAGGTGTGACACCATCGGGGTCCTCTTGGGCCATGATGACTTTAGAGATGATCCTTTTTTTAATTTATTTTTTTTTCCCCTCCGTTTTCTCCATGTCTGTTATTTGCTGAACTACTGAGAATTAGAAAGTTTTCCCTTTTACCTTTAGCCTGCCTCATGACCTGGCCTACCCCTCATCTGTGTGTCTGTGCTGACTGCCAGTGGCGTGTCAGGGATGCTGGGATGGATCCAGGCAGAGCAGAGGGAGCTGCTGGCAGGAGAAAGACATTTCTCTGTCAAAAGAAAGGACCCAGCTTTTCTGTATTAATATTTGACAGTGGAGGAAACACTGCTGTTTTCAGCATTTCCCCCCACAATGGTCCTGTGAGCAGAGCCAAAAAGCCAGCTCTGCTCACCCCTCAAGGACAGAGCAGGCACAAGGAGATGTTCTCCAGGTTCTTGTTTGCAGCACAGCAGTTGGGGGACCAAATTGTGCTGTGGTTATCCAAGCTGATGGTGCTGTGGGCATAGAGGTGTCACCCAGATTCCTCTTAACAAACACTTGCTTCCTTCCTTTATTTGCATCTAGAAGTTAAATCTACTGAAGGAACTAAATCAAACCTCATTGTTCCTCATGGACATAATCCAAGAGGACAAGATGTGGAAATGCTCCACACTGTACCACCTCTGAAGTCCTTTCTATCATCCAGCCTGTACAGGGGATGTGTGAAGTCAGAGCACAGCATGGCCAGGCGAGGTCAGGACTTAATGTTGGGGGTAACACTTTTCCACTATAGACTGTAAAAGTCCAAAGGATTAGCAAATATCCAGATTTAGGGATTCAAACAGAATCTGTTTGCAGGTGGAATTATCAAAAAAGATGATGGAGCCTGTTCTAAATCCAGCTTTATCTAAAAATTCCATCCAAAAATAAAGATGCAGCCGAATTAAATTGTAATGAGAAAGGTTCTCCATGTTGATTGCTATCTTCATAATTGTTGATATGTTATAAAAACACTTGTTCAAGAAAAACCTTTCAGTTTTAAAAGGTTTGAAGATGGCACTGAAGATTGTTCAAACTTCTGAAGGCTCACTCACCCCTTGGACTTGTTCAATACTTGGCAATTTTACTTCCATGATACATTGATCTGGCTCCAGTACCCTCTCAACAAAGGGAGCCAAAATTTGGATAGATAAACTGATATCTCACTGAAGTCCACTGCTAAGCCATGCTTCCCAAGTGTCTTTAACCACTTGCCTTACAGCATCCACAAGAGAAAACTGTGACGATTGTTCCAATATTGTGCTGCAAACAGCCCCTGATGTGTCTAATTAGGGACATTTTGTTTTCTAAACTGCAAAATTAAACATGTTAATGAACTGTCAAATGCTATCTTACAAATTAGACATAGTGGGAGGTTTCCTTTCCCTGGGGTAAGGCACCCATGTGTCCCCCATATACAGCTATATAAAGACAAGATGTATTTTTGTAGATGAAGTATCAGATTCTGTATTAAACATGACTTCATTATCTTAAATTGGCTGTAAATAAATAAGCATTATGTAATATGATATAAAAATAATCATGCCATTAAGCCTATAAAATTACTCTGCTCTGGTCCTCCACCGGGTCTGACTCGTACCCAGAAGCTGTGGGATCCAGGGGTTGGGCTGTGGCCATTCAGGATCCAGCCTGCATTAAAATCATCTGCTTGAGCAGGGAATGGCATCTCCAGCGGGAGGGAAAGGAAAAGATCCTTTGGGAGTTAGAGCCATGGAAATTGCTGGTCTTTTTCTCTTCTCAAGTGAGGGGAAAATTATCATTGGGCCTCATCTAATAAAGACAGAATGATCATAATTCCAGATGGAAATTGTATCATCTAATCCAAATGAAATGAGGTTTTTTTCCAAGTTGAGTGGCTGCTAATTCCTGGGGAATAGCAGAGTAATTTGGGGATTCTGCCTGCACTGAATTTATCAATGTACAAAGAAATAAAATCCAAACTCCTCCTGGCTTAACCAGAAAATGAAGTTGTTCCATGACACAGTGGGAAATGGATTTTAGTCCCAGATTTTTACAGAGGTCTTGCATTTTTCCTGCGGCTTTGGTACCACAACTGTTTGGAAATCCTGTGTTGCTTTGGACAGCAGCATACTTGGTGACAGAGATCCTGCCTCCACATTTACATGACCTGAAAAGTAACTGCCCCTGCATCTCTGATGGTCTTTGGTCCGTGATCTTGATGCCTGGCTGAGTTTGTGATGTTTATACACAAAATAGGATCAAAGTTCCTGACCTTGAGCCTGAAACCACCGCCCAGGCTCCCCAGAAGACGTGCACATGAGTTGTTTTCTCCCAGGTTCTGTTCAGGTTCTCTCCATGCTACATCCAAACAAACCTCCCCAGGTACCCAGGGCTTTGAAGATCATTGTGCCCACCGAGATATTCTGTGCTTGTTTTTCAGCATCACAGGAGCAGACTCTGGCTTCCCAGTGCCTAACGAAGGAGAACTTGGAGGAAACCAAGTTCCCGTGGTGGCTGACCAGTTTCAGGTGAAAGCTCTGCTCTCTCTTCAACCTCATGTACAAATGTAGAATCAAATCAGCCCCTGTGAGCTGAGAGCACCTCAGTTCATGAAAACAGCACTCTTCCCCTCCCAGGAGATTCTCTCACCATACTTTCACATTCTCTAGGGAGCCACTCATTTTCTGTGTAAGGATTTTATTTGAAAATCTTAATATTACTGTGTAATGAGCATAATGAGCTGTCACCCACAGCAGGACATCACGCTGGGAAATGGTGGCTGGAGATTGACACCACTGTCATGCCTCAGCCAAGCAGCACAGCCAGCACTGCAGCTCTGGCCATGGAACTGTAGGGTACAAATGAACTTGTATTTTCTCAGCTGCAATATTGCAGTTTTACTTGACTGGCTGCTCCTGTGTACAACCAGGAAAAAAGATGTTGTTTATTATCTGATTACAAAATTACACTTTCCTTGTCACAGAATCCCAGAATCACCTCAATTGGAAAAGACCTATAAAATCATTGAGTCCAATCATGAACCCAACACTGACCAGTCCCCACTGACCCATGTCCCTCAGCACTGTGTCTGCATGACTCTTCAATCCCTCCAGGGATGGGGACTCCACCACTGCCCTGGGCAACCCCTTCCAATGCCTCAGAACCCTTTCAGCAAAGAAATTCTTCCTCACATCCCATCTCAACTGCCCTGGGCACAACTGGAGCCCATTTCCTCTTGTCCTGTCCCTTGGTCCTTGCTGGAACAGACCCACCCCCACCTCTCTGCACCCTCCTTGCAGGGACTTGGACAGAGCCAGAAGGTCTCCCCTCAGCCTCCTTTTCTCCAGGCTCAGCACCCCCAGTTCCCTCAGCCGGGAACTCAGCACACTTGTGCTCCAGACCCTTCCCCAGCTCCGTTCCCTTCTCTGGACACACTCCAGCACCTCCAGGTCCTTCTTGGACTCAGGGGCCCAACACTGAACCCAGCACTCGAGCTGCGGCCTCACCAGTGCCCAGTGCAGGGGGAAGAGAACTTCCCTGGTCTGACTGGCCACGCTATTCCTGATCCAGGCTGGGATGTCATTTGCCTTCTTGGCCACCTGGGTACTCTGCTGGCTCATGTTGTCAATAAAATTAATAATTAAAAAAAAAAAAAAGTAAAGCAATAAATCCCACCTTCTCTGAGGCAGAGAAACTCAGCTGTGCTGCAGAAGGACCCTGCCCCAGCAGCATCCAGGGTGTTGCTCAGGCATGCACCTCGATGGCTCCCATGGTCTTGCCCAAAGGAGAAGAGGTGGGCTGCTGTTGTTGATTGATGTCTGTTTGCTAGTGAAGGCAAGATAAATGTACTCCTATTTTAATTCCTATTAACTAGATACTTGACCCCCAAAATCATCAGTACAAGCTGTGAGTGTTGGTAAAACAGCCTGGATAGTTCACTGGCACTTCAGGGGCACTGCCAGCTCGTGTGTTTGCAGTGCTTTAGCATTATTCTTTTAACCAAACCACATCTTATCAAACTACAAGTACTGCTCTATTGCTAAGCAGTTGAAGTATCTTTAAATATCTTCTATTAACTCCAAAGTTTAAGTACCTCCCTAGCAACGCTGCTCTGGCTCCTTTCTAAGATGGGATTAGAAAGAATAAGATGAAAGCAAAGCGAGGGCTGGGGCTGGCGGCAGTAGGAAAGGCAATATTGCCAGCTCCACTCTGGCCATTAGCAAAAGCATTTTGCCCACAAACAATCTGGAAAGAGTTTTCTCAGGTTACAGTAAAGTTAATGGAGTTGGAAATTCCTCCTCTTTCAGATTATCTCAGCCTTCCTTATTCAACCTTTAAGTATATGGTGAAGGTTTTGATAGCAACAGCAACTGGGCAGCATGTCACTGGCATTTGCCCCCTCCCTGGAAGTGTTCTGGGCCAGGTTGGATGAGGCTTTGAGCAACCTGGTCTAGTGGAAGGTGTCCCTGCTGATGGCAGGGGGTTGGGACTGGATGAGCTTTAAGGTCCCTTCCAGCCCATACCAGTCTGGGATTCTGTGGTTCTGTGGTCTGTAAGTGGAGGTCTCTGACAGTGCAGGGTGGGGGCCTGATCCAGGAGCTCCTCGCTGCTCCCAGTTACCCTGGGTGCAAAAGCACAAGATCTCGCTTTAGGGTTCCTTTGTAAACTGAGAGGAAATCAAAACACTTCGAGGTAGATGCTGAACTAACAGGTTAGCTAAGGAGAATTGACATAAAACCCAGAAAATTAAAAATATACTGCATCAGCACTTCAATATACGATTTTGCTGCCAGCCAGAAGCAGAAGCTCATGAGCACAGAGAAAGGTTTTGAGAGACAAATAACATAGATGTGCCAATAGAAAACATGCATTCTGGATTAATTAAAATTAACTGTCAGCCTGAGCTAAAGTCCACTAGGTGACACAGATTAATCAAAACCTCAGAAACCAGCTCAGTTATTCTGCACATCAGGAATCTCTTCCATAGAGCTCTGATCACAACGTTATGGATTCTTCACACCGGTCTTTCAAACGTACCTTCCCACCTCCTCAGGTTTAGGAGCTGTTATTACAGTGTCAGAGGAACTGAGTATAAAAAAATTGAACATAATCCATTTACATCAGAAGGGAATCAAGCAAAAGCTCTGTTTATTCTTCATCCATCTTTATTATAGCTAAGATATGATAAAAGAAATTAAATTGCCAGAAGTCTATGTTGGGAACAAAGAGTCTTTCCACTTAGAGGTCTGCAGGATTTATCCACACATGGACTTTACCACCACAAAAGAGCTTGCAGGGGAGCAATGAACACTTGCTGCAGTCATCTTTACCTGCAGAAGAAATGAAAACATGCTCATGTCAAAAAATGGAGAGCTCTTCACTGCATAGACTTGATCCAAAACTTACCAGAGTCATCGCTGTTAACTCAAGTGGGTTTGAGATCTATCTGTGCAAAGGACCATGTCTTCTTCTATTGGTTGTTAAAGTAGCAGAGGCAAGGCAGGGAGAGTTGCTTCAAGACCCATTTTCTCTGAAGCCAACTGATGGTTCAGCAGGGATGAGCCCACAGACACAGATGATCCATCTCAGACACAGCTTTGGTCATCCTCAGACGATGGGTGGAAGAAACTGATGAGGGCATATCCTCCTTTTTTTTAATCCCTAATCTCCCCCTTTTTTGTTGTTGTTTAAATGCCATTACATTACTGAAAAAATACTTATAGTTAATCAGCACTGCTTAATCTTATTCCCTCCCATCTGTGCCTCTTTGTAGCCTGACACCTCTCCTGTCCCCAGGCCATGGAAAGCGGAGGGTATTTAGTGCTGGGCTCCTGCTGTTGGAGACCTCTAGAGAGCAGCTGTCCCCAATCATCCTGTCCACAGCCCTTTCATTCCCAGATTACATCTTGCACCAACAGTTTGTGTGTGGGAAAAATCAAAGATGTCAGGGGCTCCTCCCAGGACGTGCACTTTGCGTAAGGTGCCCAATCACCGGGGCACGGGCGCTTGACCTCTGTGCTTGTGGCGAGTAATGAATTGGGGGCCAGTTCTCAGGCACTCACCATCATCATCCAGCCCCCACCAGAGCTCAGCCTTAGAGTAATCACTGCCATGCTGAAGCAATGAAAGCAATCTGGTGTTAACTGGCTGAGCCAGCCTGTTCCGAGCCCCCAGACTTCCTCGTTCAGGCTTATTGCACAATGGGAATGCTCTCCTTCTTTAAAGGAGAAGAATAAACTCAACAGAGTAAAAGATGCCTCCTCACAGCCTTCCCTGCTCTGTCCAAGGGTTCAAGAACAGTTGACAGAAAATCCAAGGATGACATTTCAGAAACCATGGACAGTAATAAAAGCTGAATGTCTAAATAAACCCTAATGGACTAGAAAGACATGATAATGAAAAGAATTTATTTAATATTAGTTTTTCACCAAAGCTCATTGCAGTGAATCTATTGAATTAGATGGGGCTGTTCAGCCTGGAGAAGAGAAGGCTCAAGGGTGACCTAATAGTGGTCTTCCAGTACCTGAAGGGGCTCCAGGAAGGCTGGGGAGGGACTTTGGCCAAGGGCAGGGAGTGACAGGACAAGGGGTGATGGCTTGAAACTGGAAAAGGGGAGATGGAGATGAGATGTGAGAAAGAAATTGTTTGATGTGAGGGTGGTGAGACCCTGGCCCAGGTTGCCCAGAGAAGCTGTGGCTGCTCCTCCCTGGAAGTGTTCTCAGCCAGGCTGGATGAGGCTTTGAGCAACCTGGTCTAGTGGAAGCTGTCCCTGCTGCTGGCAGGGGGTTGGAATGAGCTTTAAGGTCCCTTCCAACCCAAACCAGTCTGTGAATCACTCACATTCACTGCCCTGGGAAGGGACCTCAGTCTTTAGTTACAGCCAATCAGGGTACTGCCAATGGTTTGAAATGAACACACCCTGACAATTTCTTTATGGGTGCAACTTTGAACCCTAACTCACAGCAGACAAAATTCTGTGTTCTGGGTGTTGACCCAGCTACAGAGCAGGCAGGAGAACTGGACATGGGCTGCCTGCTTGGCCTTCACAGAGCAGCCACGAGACAGCAGCTCTGCTTCAGCCTGTTACCAGCAGCACCAGTCATCACCCATCTGTTCTGGGCTTTCACCCCAGGTGCTGTTCTCTGGTACTCACTTTGTCACCAGTAGTTGTACAGTTGCATATCTGCCAACAGGACCACTTTAATTGTCTATTTAACATTGAAATTGAGTGTTCAGTTGGGCAAGAACCAAATGCTGTGAGGTTTCTGCACATGGATGCACTGCACCTGCTCTAGAACAGCACTGACTGCCTTTTGGCTTCTCTTTATTTTAGCTTCAAACACAACTCTTTACATCACAATATCCTCATAAAACTCTAAACATAAAGTGCAGCAAAGGACAGAAGGGCTGAGCACCCAGCTAAGCTCATCACAGGAGCCCATGGCTGGGCTAGGAGGTAAGTCACTGCTAGCCACCTACATGGTGCTCAGTGGATGGTGCCAACTTCCCTGGGTCATAACAAATAGTGGACATTTGAGCAGCTTTATGGAGGGGATGGATGGGCCAAAGACACTCAGCCTGGGTCATACCCTGCAGGGAAGCCCATGGCACTGTGAGGTGCTTCCCTTCAGGTCCCTGTCCCCACCACCCTGCCTGCCTGGCCCCAGCCCTGCTCTGTGCCTGGCTCTGAGCACAGCCCATCCCTCTGCTCCGTTAATTGTTGTTAATCCCAGCCAAGCCTCAGCCTGGTAAATATGTGTCTGGTGCATACAGCACAACCTGCACCCTCAGGAGAGGCGGTGGCTTTGGTAACTCAGGAGATACACGGGTGCAGTTAGGAGTTGGGGACTGACAGCGTGAGAATATCACACTGTACTGCTATTAATGCCTTAAAAAATGACACACCCACCCTTGCATCAAATGCTGTCCTTCCACTGCAGAAAGACCATGGCTGAGGATATCAATGGTGCTGCTAGATAAACTTGTCAAACCTGGGTAATATTTTAGGGGTGATTTAAGCTCTTTTTCCAGTTGTTAGACAAAGGCTTCTCTCCCAGCTTGGCAAGGGAAATGCTACTCAGTCACATAAAAAATACAAGTATTGTTATTTTATGACCAGTGTGAGATGACACTATCGCTCTTTCTTCTACACTTCAACACCTTCCTGCCTGGTTAGCAGGTATTTTGCAGGATTAAATGACTGATGTTATCGGGCAGAGTTCGTCACGTCCGGACAGATCTGATCGACCCACGCAGTGTCCCCTCTCCAGTGCCCAGAGAAATAATCCCCATTTTCCATGCCACAGGCCAGGAGACATTGTGAAGCTTGCATAAACAGATATTTTGACAAGGAAATTTAAGATTTCCCTCCCTTATTTTGTCTCATACTTCTCATGTTTTGTCTATTTTATTGCAGATTGGTTCAAACAGGGGTGCAGCTGATGCAGCAGGGTGCAAAATACGTAGACAAATGTGTAGTGTCCACTTCATTTTTCTATTAGACAATACTTGTGGGTTGAAGAAATCTACTCCAACTTAGGAAAATATTCTCATGTTTCAATGTAAAGTATTAAAAACTGGAGTTTTAACACCAAATGTGTGTATTCCAGCCACAGCCTTGACGTTGACCCTATAGTCGTGCCCACTGACCCTCAGTTAAGAGAACCAGCTCAGCCTGTCTGTGTCATAAACATTGCAGTTAAGGACTATAAAAATTATTAACCCCCCCCGCTGAAGGGTCAGACCACATGTATCCTCCCTTTATTAAGGAGAAACATGGCCATGTGTCAGCAGGGTGCTCCTGGTCCTCCTCATCATCACCCACCCTCCCTGGGGAAGTCCAGCACTGCCCTGTACGTGTCCTGCTTGCCTGCAGGGACACAAGACCCTGTGGCCATGCCTGACATAGCAGATCCATAGGAGTTACCTGCAACAATTTTGCTTTTCTTAAGGTACCAAGGGCCATTCCAGACCCTTGAGCACTCTTCAGCAGAAGTAAAGCAAGTCCATCCGCTGCTCACCAAGCACAAGGAGAAATAAAGAGCAGAAGAGGTCATTGATTTGGAACATCTACACAGAATCACAGCATCAGAGAGTGTCAGGGATTGGAAGGGACCTTGAAAGCTCATCCAGTCCAATCCCCCTGCTGGAGCAGGAACACCTGGATGAGTTCACACAGGAAGGCGTCCAGGTGGGTCTTGAATGTCTCCAGAGAAGGAGACTCCACACCCTCCCTGGGCAGCCTGTCCCAGGGCTCTGGCACTCTCACTGTAAAGAAGTTCCTTCTGAAGTTCAAGCAGAACCTCCTGTGTTCCAGCTCACACCCATTGCCCCTTGTCCTACCATTGGTCATCACTGTGAAGAGCCTGGCTCCATCCTCCTGACACTCACCCTTCAGATATTGATAAACGTTAATGAGGTCCCCCCTTTGTCTCCTCCAAGCTAAAGAGCCCCAGCTCCCTCAGCCTTTCCTCATCAGGGAGATGCTCCACTCCCTTCATCACCTTGGTGGCTCTGTGCTGGACTCTCTCAAGCAGCTCCCTGTCCTTCTTGAACTGTGGGGCCCAGAACTGGACACAATATTCCAGATGTGGCCTCACCAGGTCAGAGTAGAGGGGAAGAAGAACCAATCTTGATCTACTGACCACAGCCTTTCTAATGCCCCCCAGGATGCCATTGGCCTTCCTGGCCACCAGGGCACAGTGCTGGCTCATGGTCATCCTGCATCTACAGGTGCCTTCCACCTCATTTTACAGATTTCCAGTATTATCTTAATTTATAAATATATATCATGTCATATGGAGTCTCCACAGCTGAAGCTGCCCAGAGTCCAGAGGTCCACATGATCCCCCCTATTTCCACCCTGCTCTGCCTGTCCTCCAGACCTTACAGGGTACAAAGCATAGAATGTGTTTCTTAAACAATCAGTCACAACATTATCAGTATCATAGCACCAGTCTGGGCTATTTCCTTTCAAACTAAAGCAATCTTGCAATGTACCTTGAAAAATGAGGAAACTGGGGGGGATGAAGTCTTGGCTCTCTGCAATGGAGCCATAAAACTCGCAGTGCTTCGGTGGAGGTTTGCAGTCACATCAGCTCTTCTGGGCTGGGGCAGAAAGGGAAATCACATGCACAGTGTGGGGCCCCTCTTTTGGAAGGGAAGGTGTTGGTCTGAGGGTCTCAGCTCAGCTCAGCAGCGGTGGTATATCTACAACCAACTTAATAACTGGTGTAGGTATCTCCAGTATGAGCTATAAAGTTGTTAATCTGTCACAGGTTTTAATAATCATTTAGTATTTAGTGAATACACTGTACTATAAATGTCTTATTAAACCTAAATTAAATGCAGATTTGGAACATAAATGTGCTATAGAAATTTATGAGGGATCTTAGCAGAGAGTAATTTTTTTAGGCACTGCTGTGAAAGCTACAGAATCTCCATTTCTGAGTTGGTATAAAATCCTGTGTGCCAGCTGTCAGGTATTAGAGAGTGTGCCTGTGGAGGTGTGTCCTACACCCCATTGTGCAACCCCAAAACTGAATTCATCAGCAGGAATTTCCATGTCTGTAAACAGCAAATGAACCATTTCCATGTCAGGACAGTACTGTCCCACCCAGAATGGCTGGGTGTGAGTCCCACCTTCTCCATGCTAACCCAGCTCAGAGTGGGCAGAGATGCAGAGCACATCCCAAAGGCTGCAAACCAATAGCAGAGCTGACGATGCTGGTTTGGACCATCAGTGTTCATCTCCAACACTTACGGATTTCCAGCTGCTATATTGATTGCAATACCAAATTTGATTCCAGGCTTCAAGAAATGATGATTAACACGAAGTTTGGGGTTCTTTTCTCTTAGCATTTGTTTGCTGAATTTTTTTAACCCTAAAACCTTTGAAAAAGACTAAAAAAAACCTCAGTAAGTGTTTCATTTTACACCCTGAATGGGTCCACTGAAACCTGGTGGGAGAGCTTGCACAGCAGCTCACACACAAAAGACTTTGCTGGCAGAGGGCACAAGTCAGTTTGCTACCTGAGCACTACAACAAAGCTCAAGACCATTTCAGACACGGCTCAAACCAGAAGCCACCTTCCCCTGGCTAGATCAGTGCTGAGCCAGGGTCCCTAAACTCCAGCTCCACACAGTCCCACCCAGCACAGCTCCTGGGCACCACATGGCCAATCACTCCCAAAAAAAAGGTCTGGATGTGTCTACCCAAAAGGGAAAAGAGCTGAAAAACTCACACCAAAATGAAAAGGAAGAACAGAGCAAAAGTATGGACATGTTCAGCATTGCTGCTGGCTCCAGTGGCTGCTGAGAAACACGGGTCAGGGCTCCTCATGCTCCCTGGGAGAAGCTGAGAACCTGTCAGTAGTGTTGTCACAGCTGAGTCCTGCAGAAGCAGTGCTACATTCACTCAGGCCTTGGTTTCCTCTTCTTCCCCATGAGTGATGATCAGAGCTCCTGCACCCCTCACTGTGGTCTGGAGATGTGGTGTTGATAAATTCAGGGAAACCATTGCCAATAAATGTCAAGGATGTTGCACACCATGAGGTGTCATGGGAGGACAGTATTGCATCTGTTGACGTGCCCTTGGTAGAATTCTCATCAACAATACTGTGTGTTAATGGGAAACACTTACTCTTTTATAAAAAACAAGAAAAGCAAACCTACAGCAGTTTCAAAGAGCTTACAAAGCTGTTAATGACTGCAAAAGCTGGACCCCATTCATATTGCAGCCATTTTTTTGGCACAGATGGTCAGGCTCTGAGGTGTGTGAGGATTCTGGTTTTTGCAGAAGAACAGGTCATCAGTGCTGCAAGGTTTAACACTTTTAGGCAGAGTGAAGCTGTTAGCCAAGAAATGAATATCATAGTCAAGAAACAGCATCTACCTAAAACTCCTCAGTGGCCAGGAGGTTAGAACAGATCTTAGGGAAGATAAAACAGTGGAGAAGCAGCTAATGGTTCCAATGATTGTGTTTTATTTTAGAGTCATGACAGATTTACTTCATGGTCTGCACCAAAAATGAATGCACAGCTGTCACGTCCACACGTGCATTTCCTAAAGGACCATCTCTGTTTCTAGTAATTCTAGAAGCAAATGTAAACCTTACCTTAATCAGGCACTGTGGAAATCTACTCCCATCCAGACAGGGAAAGAAGGGGAGAAAGGAAGCAGCAGGGCAAGGGCAAGCTCCTCCAAGAGCTGGTGCAGGCACTCGAGGAAGTTTATAGAGGAAAAAAGAAAGAGGCACTTTACACTGACTGTGTGCTTTCTGCTGAGTGAATCACTGCTGATGACCTCCTGTCACTCACGAGCCTGACACATCTGTGATTTCCACTTCCAACCCTGCACTTGATTAAAGGACACTCCACATCCAGAGTGGTGTTGTTACACAGAATGCTTGTGCTATCAAATCATAACCTCACTGTCACAATATTGGCTCAACGTTTCGGCATCTTCTAGCCTAGGAAGATTAAGACGATTACAGTTAAGCAAGGACCATTTTTGACTGATTGTTTACAGATCTGGCATAGAAGGAATACGGCTTGCTTTGGAAAAATAGTATGATTTTACTATATCAATTTCTAGCTGAAAAGTAGCTAAAAAATAAATGCTCATAGACCAAAATTACTTGAATCTGTACATTTGTGAAGGGAAGTTGAACTTACAGAGCTGAAGAGCTGGTCCAGCATGCTGGTCTCCCCTTTAAAACTGAAATGAAAAAGCAGTTACCATATTCAGTTCAGTCACTTGGAGTTAGATTTTCTTACAACCAATAGGCAGCTCTTCAGATCAAGCCTACAGACACCAGACTAGACCTGTGACCAAGTCCTCCCTCCCCCTGCACCATGCCCATAAAGATACACACACAGAAATTCACTCTACAAAACCCCTAGAAGCTGCCAGTGCTTTTTCTAACCATTAATATATGGCTTTTTCTATAGAGGGATGTCACAAAGACCACCACGTCTCCATCACTCACTTCATCTGCTCCTGTACTCCCTGTCTACCAGGAACCACCAGAATCTTTACACTTCTCATAATACAAAGGGAAATGAACCTCATGCTTATGTCCCACTTGAGGCTGGCTAGGATCTGGATTCTAAACAGAAAAACTATGAGCAGAAAAGTGATTGCTGCTTTCCACCCCAGAAGGCACCTGGGATTGGAGTGCTGTTCTCTGATCTGGGCTCGCTGTGCCTGTTATCAGCATGAGCTGTCCCTGTGGGGTGACCTGCACAAGAGCCCTCTCCTCCCTGGGCACTGGAGCTGCTCTGCAGCATGTGGAGCAAAAGGCACCCAGGCAGAAAGATCTTGGTTCTCCACTCCAGCTGAGTCAGAGGCTCAATATGTGACCTCCTGTCACTTGGTCTTCTTCTGTCAAAACCAAAACTGAGTTTCAAACTCGGAACACACTGAGAACCAGATGCTCCATCTGAGCCAAACCTTTCTGAGTAAATATATTGCAAAGAGCACAAATCATATAATTTCAAACTTTGGGAATTTGTATATATTTAAATGTATACAAAATTCTGCTGTTTCTCGACAATAGGTTCATGCTCCAGAAGAACAGAAATCCAGCAGACTGAAATTAATAATGCATTAGAACAAACATCAGTGCATTGTTTCCCATTTAAGGAACTGCCTGGATATAAATAAACCCTTACTCACATTCTGTGATTTAAATAACAAAATCATTCTAACACAGAGTAACAACTGCACCTTTCAGAAAAATAAGAGATAAAAATGATTTTCAAGAAGAAATCTGAGGAATTACACTTAAACTCTGATGGACCAATGCTTCTGCTGTCGGTGTACTGAAACCATGTAACTGCCATGTGACTCAGTTCAAAACTCTTCCTGTGAACATCCCCAAGGTTTTAGGGGAAGACTGAACTGGATGAGTGAAATGCAAGCTCGGGTGTTTCTACTTTTGTTGCTTTACCTGAAGGTGCTTTTTCCTCAAAGCAGGCAAATCATGTACTGCAGAATGCAAGAAATGTGCAGAGATGGAAACATGGATACAAATATTTGCCCAAAACAACTTAGCTAAAAATCAGAAAAATGAGCAAGGATCTGGGATCATGAAATAAACCCCCTCTGAAATAATTTTCTGACAGAACCTGTCTCCTGGCAGTGGGGTATGGTGTTAGGGCAGTAGTTCTGCTCTGCCTCTTGGGTTACAGCCTGTAATGAGAGTTGCTCACGACTATTCAAGTTCACTGGACAACAGGCTGCTGAATTATTGCATTTTCCCACATCTGCAACAATACCTCCAAATAACACCAGAAAGAATCTGGGCAAATGCTTTAAAAATGTCATTTTACAAATCTGAAGTACAAAGAAAGGATTCAGTCTAATAACCAGTTGTATGGTGCTTTACCTTCAAATAGAATAAGGAGATCCTTTTCCCTATAATTTCACAGAGGAGAAAGTTGGCTGCAAAGTAGATTACTAGCCACTTTATTTTTATTTTATTTCTTTAAATGTACAAGCCCAGAGTATCTCGCTGAAAAAGGAACCGCAGCACTTAGAGTGAACACGAAAAAACCCAGATCATAAAGCGTTTTCCTGTGCTTACATAACCAGTGTGTGAAAACAACCGTGTCATGAACAAACCATTTTAAACAAACAGAATTTTATTAGAGCACAGTACAGCAAATTGTGGCCATTTCTCACATAACTTTGTTACACTCTGAGCACTGATTTCCTCCCTATGTAAATGAAAGCCTATAAACCGGCGCAATTATCCTCCACACGTACATTAGTTCAAATGCTGGGGCGCTACAAAAGTCATTTATCTTGCCTGCTTTCTGTTAGGCTGTAATTCAGCTCTGAGGTTTAAATTTTGTTTAGAAGTTCTTGGCTAATTGATCACTTTAGAGATGCTTTAAACACAGGTAAAACACCGCCAAAGACTTTTAAAGTAAGCTTTCTGAATGGATGAATTGCCACTATCCATCATTCTGCTTGCTACTTCCCTACCACTGTCCCATTAAACCTAATAAGTTCTATTAAAGCTGTTAACATGTGGCATCTGTTAATGGAAAGTGTATAATGCACAAGGCATGAAGGGGACCTGAAGGCTCATAGAAGTGAAGTTTGGAATGGCAAGACAAATTCTGCCTGTTCACAAAGTTGGTGTAGCGACAGGTCGGTGCTTTCTCGGAGCCGATTCCCATTTAAAGCCCTGCCTGCCCAAGGGCAGCGAGGTTGGGCTCACTGGCACAGCTCTTTGGTGCACATGTTGTATTTCAAAAGCTTCAGCAGATGAAATGTAGAAGTTGAAGGATAAAAAAACAGAAAAAAAAAGTATTGATTTTTGGCTTGAGAAAACAGTGTGACACATGACAAGCCTGGATCTCTTTCGGAGAGGCTGTGCTCTGTATTATTGAGATTAAGTTTGATCATTCCTGAAGGAACACAGAAATCCCCCAACCTGGATGGCAAGGGCTGTAATAGTTGCTCTTAATGTCTGCTGTTAGCTGATTACTGACATCTTGAAAGCATTGCTCCAGCAGGCCTTCTCTCAAGCTTCTGTCACGTGGATGCTCTGGCAGATGGAGAGCACGCATGGCAGAGGGTGGGTGACCGGGAGCTTCAAGGACCGGCGTGTAATCCAAAGCTTTGAACTGCTCCTCGCTCGTGAGACCGCTTTCCTTGTGACTAGGGGGACTATCAGAACATATTACAATGACCAAAGCCAGCCCATGTAGTAACAGCTGTGAGTTTAATCCTCAAATTAGCTCATTAATTCACAGGAAAGTATTTTCTACTCGTCTTTCATTACCAAAAAATGTGTCTGCTTGTTAGCGAAATCTAAAGCTTTAACTGGAACCTTTAAAACATTAGCAATGCACATGTCCTTCCCTGGGCCTTAGTGGGAGATTTATTGAGTTTATTCTCTAATCTCTGTTTACAAGCAGAAATATGACAAACATAAATCATTTGAAACAAGATTTCAAGCTACAAATCCAGTCTGCTATTTTCTGACATCACCATGTTATTTCAAACCTGCAATTAATTCTTTTCTTCGTTGGCTTGTTTGTTTTTAAAAACAATTTCACTCCACTTGACCTCTGTATTTCTTGGAAAAATGTTCAAAGGTAGAAATAACTCTAGATGTTACCTGTTAGTGCTTATTTACCACACACAACATGCCAAACTGGAGCTGAAGCTTAGGAGCTACAAGATGTGAGGGGCAAAGCTGCAAACTACAAGCAGTGATCAGTATTAAGGACAGTCAGGAGAATCTTTGACTGGTGGCTCTTACAAAAACCTCAAAATTAAAAAAAAACCAAAAACATGATGATAAAAACCAACAAAAAACCAACATGATTAAAAAAAAACCCAAAAAATGATGGCACGTCACCAACTCTTGCAGGAAACTTACTTTATTTTTGCTAAAACACAACGTTTCCCATCATAGAACTTAGGGACATGGTTTAGTTGAGGACTTTTTAGTGTTTGGTTAATGATTGGACTCAATGATCTTAAAGGTCTTTTCCAACCCAGGTGATTCTGGGATGCTGGGATTCTGTGACCAAACAGTGCAAGAGAGCAATGACATCACAAATTAAAGTTTTATACAGTAGAAGCAAAAGCCCCAGTCCAATGTGTAGCAATTGTCTTGCAAAATATTAATGCATCACTACACAATAAATATCTTTTCATAACATGCTAAGTTATACTTTCTTCTTTATACTGAAGAACTTTATATACTTTATACTTTATTAATGTTTACGTTAATAAACATAAAAAATTAGCTATCTAAACAATAAAGTGGTTTTGCACTTCAAACAGGAAGAAGACTCTCCTGCCTGCCTCTTCTGGCATTATTCACAAGGTAATGAGTTATCACAGAAGTGAAAAATCACCTTGGTGTACTCTTTGTTTCACAGTTCTTTTCTCTTAGGTTCCCTCATCACCATTTTACACAGCACAGGAATCATATTCATATATTTTTAAGAATTCTATAAAGTTTATCCTTTCTTGCCAATTTGCCCCAAAGCTTAAGCTACAGCAAGCAAAATTTTAACCACCCACTGGTGTTCAGCCTCAGATTATGACCCATGGCACACCCAGTTGGGTTGCAAAGGCCAGGCTGCGAGTGCAGCCCCTCCAGCCAGCCCAGATGTGGATGCTGAGCCTGTCCCCGAGCTCCTGGATGGGTCCCTGTGCTGCCACCCACCATGACCACAGCTCTACTTCATAGTATGGGAGGAGAACCCACGCTGCCACTCTCTCCTGGCACCAACCAGCGCCCACATTAATATACAGCAAATACATTTAAGCCAGCGGACGTGCAGCTGGGAGATGGGGCTGCTGCTACACCTCCAAATAACCTGGTGCTGAATGCTCTCCCCAGTGTTCACACAATCACTCTGAAGTTCAGATTCCCAGCTGAAGCTGGTGGGAAATGTGCTGTTTTGGTAATACTTGACCAGCCTCCCCTCAGAGGCCAGCTCAATGTAACTCATTTTGGTTTGCAGCTCTAAAATATCTGCTGTTAAATCAGTCTCAGCTATCTTTCAGAAGGAAAAAACCTTTTATTGTATAATTAGCTTGCAATTGATCAATCAACTCAGCCATGCCAGGCCTGTAGCACAGCTCGCTCAGGACCACACTTTTAATTAATGCAATGACCCAATGAAAACCCAGATGCCCACGCCCAAAGGGCAAAGATGCTGCACACCATTTAGGTGGGTTATGTTACAGCTTCAGAGTCCAAAAAAACCCCCAAAACCCCAAACAACCGTAAACTTTAAACTATTTTTTTTTAAAAAGACACCTTCCTGATCCTATAAGCACAGTATCAGACTGGGCAATGGGACATGGACTCATTCCAGGGTGTGTGAGTTTCTTCAGCCTTTCTTCAGCTCCATACACTGAACCTCCTGAGTCCACGATGACACCTGGACGTACTGCACATCTGTACCGCAGCACCCCAGAGCGGAGGCCAAGGATATTTTGTTTAGTTTACATTTTCCTGAGGAACAGATGATTGTCTGCCTTGAAGTGGGAAGAGAAAAGCTGGCCCAATGCACACACCCCGGCAGCAGCATCGCAGAACCCAGAGCAGGGGCTGCACATCCCACGGGAAGGATGGGCTCAGCTGAGAGAAAACTGGAGCCCACAAAACCCTCCTGGGGTGCATTAGAAGGGCTGTGGTCAGTAGGTCCAGAGAGGTTCTTCTTCCCCTCTACTCTGCCCTGGTGAGGCCACATCTGGAGTGTTGTGTCCAGTTCTGGGCCCCACAGTTCAAGAAGGACAGGGAGCTGCTGGAGAGAGTCCAGCACAGAGCCACCAAGGTGATGAAGGGAGTGGAGCATCTCCCTGATGAGGAAAGGCTGAGGGAGCTGGGGCTCTTGAGCTTGGAGAAGGGAGGCTGAGGGGGGACCCGATTAATGTTTATAAATATCTGAAGGGTGAGTGCCAGGAGGATGGGGCCAGGCTCTTCACAGTGGTGTCCAGTGAGGACAAGGGGCAATGGGTGTGAGCTGGAACACAGGAAGTTCTGCTTAAATTTGAGGGGGAACTTCTTTCCTGTGAGGGTGCCAGAGCCCTGGGCCAGGCTGCCCAGGGAGGGTGTGGAGTCTCCTTCTCTGGAGACATTCAAGACCCGCCTGGATGCCTTCCTGTGTGATCTCATCCAGGTGTTCCAGCTCCTGCAGGGGGGTTGGACTGGATGAGCTTTCGAGGTCCCTTCCAATCCCCAATATTCTGTGATTCTGCGTTTCTGTGATTCTGTGATTCTGTGATTCTGTGACATGACCAAATTGCAAAAGAGAAGAGATTGATTCAAGAAAGACCAAGACAGAAAAGTACTGAAGTAAGGAGACCTCATTTTCTCCATCATCCCAAGCCGTTCCAGCTGTTAAACAGAACTGAGGAAAAAAACAGCAGCCAGTGCTTTTCAGTGAGATTTTGATTCTCATTTATAAAAGTGAGAGATATTATAAGCTGATGCACAACGACCTCCTATGATGGGATAACCATGGAAAATCTCTCACTCCTCCTTTTCTCTGTGTATGTCATGAGAAGTGCAGGAGAGGCGCAGGAGATACCAGCCTAGGCGGGGGTTTGGTGTTGCAGTACAATGTCACCTCGCTGCACAGCGGAGCCACTTGAGCCGCTCACATCTCTGTTTAGTTTTTACAGTGACCCACAGGAAAGTCTCTGTTGCGGAGTGCTAAGGTCTGAGGGGATTCTGCTCCTGCAACAGACCCACGTGAGTTTGGAAGAGCTTAAAAACATTTAACTCTTTTTGGCTGCTCTTAGCCCACCCTCCTTCTTCCTCCCAACAAAGAAGAAGCATTTTTTGAAGCACTGCATTTTAACTGCAAATATATATTTAAAACTATAATTACACCACTATCACCTAAAAGATTCTACCCCAACTTGGTGATGAACAGGACAGTAGCAGAAGCTCAGCATGGTTACACTGGTGGAGCTGTGGTAATGTGATGCTGAACAACACAATTAGTAAAAAGGCTTAATTTTTGAAATTAAAATGCTCAGAGGAAGAGTAAATACTTGAACACCTCTTTAGAGCTCCATTACTTAAGGTGCTGAGCATGTTGGCCACAACCCATCAAGCACTTCACCACATGCCTACCTAGAGAGTAACCCCACGCCTTCAAGCCTTCAGACCCACAAACTGCTGCAGTAAGTGCTACCTGGGCACAGGCACAGAATTGAGCACAAGGCCCTGAAACAGAAACTATCATCATTACTGTTAATTAATTACAATTATTGTCATTATGTTATGTCATTGAACAGCAAAAAAAAAAAGGCTCTTCACTAATGGCATGACAGCAACTCAATCCCAGCCTCAGGAACAGCAGGACTCCACAAAGCTGGTAATCACGATATCAGAGCAATTTTAATACATACTCCAAGATTTAGTTTTACCTTTTTAGGAAGTTTTGTCTGTTTTCAGTGGGAAATACATGTCTTAAAATGGTTGTGCTGGCTTGGAGACCTCTACTCCCAGTTAAGGTTCTGCTGAAACTTGTGTTTTCAGAAGTCCTGCCCAACTATTTTAGATCAGGAACAGGGCACCAGCACCTCTTTAGAAGCATTAGTTAAACAGTTATACCTCCATCCTATGTCCAGATACACAATCTTTTTTATAATAGAGGGAGAAAAAAGTTCAACTCTTGGCAGCCAAAAAATAATTCAAAGAAAAAAACGTAACGCGGAAAGCCGGCAATATTTACATTTCACAGATTGGAGCATTTTGGTTTTCAAAAGAGAGAGTCCAAGGTAATTAAAACTTTGGTGGCCTTTCAGTTTTTAAATTGCAAATAAAGGCTAACAAAACCAAGAGAGTGAGGCCTTTCTCCAGCACATGTGGCCTGAGAAGTCGGTGCTGTCACGGTTTGACAGGTGTGTGCTTGTGCGCTGCTAGGACCGCTCTCGCGCCGAGTTACTCGTGAAACCCGAGAGTGTTTGTAAACAGTCTGTACTTTCTCAAAAGTGCCCTAGAGATTTGTTACAGGAAGTCAAATTGCTCAAATCTATCTAATTTGGCACGATACGTTGAAAGCATGCTTGAGTGATCATAATTGCACTGGGACTGACTTCATTTAGCAATCTCGAGGCATACCTTTCCAATAACAACTGCAGGCGATATAAATTCAATCTCTTGTTTGTTTCTGAAAGTGATTAGCCTGAAAAATTTGGAATTTAAACACTCATAATTGCAAAGTGATTTATTAAATTTAAAAAAAGTCCTCTTTTTTCTCCAGGAATGATTTGAGTTGCTTTGGAAAGTGAAAGGGCTAGCAAATAGAAATGAAAGGGAAAAGATCATTCTCCTCGGCGGTGAGCACTGCTCTTGTAAGTGCATTTTTACCTTCTACTACATAAAATATTGGAATAAGAGCATAAAAGATTCTGGTGTTGATTTCAAGTGTGGACTTTTTGCTGGGAAATATCTGTGGTTCACTAGGATTAATATAATTTTCCTTCACATCTATGCAGAAATGCATGCAAAAAATAAGCCAAACTAACTGTGCTCTACAGCTAAAAGAACAGAAAGAGGAGCTGAGAGTCCCATCATAATTCAGTTTGATAATCAGTGTTATTTAATATGATGTACAAGGCTGAAAGATATTTATTTGGTGCAGCTATTCATTTATTTTTTTTAAAACCAATTCATCTATTACATATTTGCATCCTTTTTATTTTGGCATTCTCCAGAAACTGTTGGGGTAAACCCCAGAATTATTCTGAAACTGAATTCTGGGAAAAGATTTGCAGAAAGAAAATACTGAATTCATCAATTCATAAATATAGGCAAATGCTCACAAAGCCTTATCAGCAGGATGTTAACTAAAAACAACAACAAAAAAAACATAACATGTATAACCCCTAAATGTCTGATTTCCAGTTAAGGAAAAATAATGTGAACTCTTTATAAAGCATGCTTACAAATCAAAAACTGAAAGAAATTAAGTTTCCAACAAGTATATTGGGAAGAGCAATTCCAAAAATTCAGAGAAAAATCCAGAATTCATTAGAAAAAACTGTTTGCTGAGAGTGTCTTGCTTAGTCCTACTCATGAACAGAGCCATGTTCAGCACTCTCGCCCTAATTCAAAAGAAGAAATGAGAGATGGAGCAAAGCAGTGAAAATCTCCTGAAGGGTTAACCCTGTAGCCCCAACTTTTCACCATCAGGAAGGACTGGGTTCTCCATGCAAAAAAAACCCAGAAGCTTAAGTCTCTTTTCCACACTGATTTCTTCATATTTTCTATATAAGCATCCTCCTTCTCCTCTGTTCCAACCTGAACTGTCATTCAACTTGGCAAATTTCATGCTTACAGATGGGCAAAACATTGTGCTCAACATCAGAAATGTCACCTCTCAACCAACCACCCCGATCCGCTCTTGAAAGCACATCCAGCACTTCAGTAAGCCAGAAACACCAGCACTCCACCAGCACCAGCATGGCAGCCAAGCTGTGGTGTTTCATCATGAGGTGTCCACCTCCGTGTGTCCATCCCACCCAAGAGCTGCTGACCTTCCTTGGGTGCTGCTGTTGGGTTGCCCACAGCACACACTTTAAACCACGCTAGGAAAGGCAACAGTGCTGAGGACATGGAGGGAAAGGCAGTTGCACATATTAAAACTCAAGTTCAATCTTCCAGACATTTCTGAATCCCTACAGGGCCCTGTGGCAAGTTGTGAACCCTATGTGACCACAAGGAGCCTGTGCTGGAAACCCATGGGGAGCATCTGCTGCCTGGTGCCAGCAGGTGGATCCAGCCAGGAATGGGGCACTTAAGTGGTGCTGGAACAAAGCAGGAATTTCTCAGACCCATCAAGCTCTACCTAAAGTTTACTTTGTTTTTAAAGTAACAAATTAACCAAATTGTCCCTAAAATAAAGCCAAACTTCAAGGCGAGTCCGATCTGTGCACAGTCTGTTTCAAACTAGGTGGGACCTTCACCTACCTAAGGAAATAATTTAGTGCTATAATTTAGCCCATTTCCCCTTCAGCAATACTACTGCTTACCCAAAACATCTCCATTTATTTTTAAACCAAACTTATTATTTATTTGATGGGAGGGAAGAGAACAGAAAGAGCGGCACAACCTGAACATTCATCATTGTTGTTTGTGCTCCTTGAAGGACATTGTTGAATTATTGCTATAAACATTCCACATTTGGCTAAATGTTGTTGATATAAACAAGGATTTTTCCTCATTAAGGTAATTTGGTGCAGTCTGAGAAACTGATTTATCACAGAATTAATTAAAGGCAGATATGATTTGTGGCTCTCTGTACTCGTAGATGTTTCAGCATAAACATCCCCATTAAAATTAAATTACTGCTAATCCGATCCTACTAACAATAGTTTTTAAATACACGTCACATATGCAGACACGATGCCCTTATTCAAATCTGGAGCTGTGCAGCCCAGAGTCTCAAGCTCCCAGTCATGGTGCATAGGTGGAAGAAGGCTTTTGCAGACACCTTCACACTGAAGGTTTGCTGGCTTTGGAGGAGGGCAGCTGAAAATCCTGCTTTCTTCTCCAGTTTTCCCATGAGGTACAGATTTAAGGGGGCTTTCTTGGGCTGGGGAGAGGATGTAACTAAGCAATTAAAATAAAAAAGTCTTTCCCTCCTTCTCTCCAGTCTGGACTTTGTGTAGTCCGCAGAGGCAGGATATAGATCAGGTATCAGTCGAACCAACTGCCCCTGAATCAAGCAAGATGTTTCTGCAGCACCCTGGTTCAGGAGTCAGTCCTTTTATTTAACATTTCCTAGTCTTTTTCTTTTCAAAAGGCTAGAGAAACAAGAGGAAAAACAGACACAGTTGTGGGTGATGTCCTGCTCATTGGAATTGGGTGTTTTGCAGCTTCAGTTCCTTCAGGACACACACTGGTCACCCGTGGGTGCAGCTCTTTGTCTCCTCTAATCCAGAGGAACTCTGATGCAGCTACAGAGCTGCCACAGGGAGACACAGACCTGGACCCCAGTGCTTTTCTGGGGCAACATCTGGAAACCTGACAAGAATGGGACTAGAAGCTTATGCTTTTTATACAGATTGCTCACTCTTCCTTTCACATAAACCCATCAGGGAAAGGTTCACAAGCACTAACCAAAGCTACTGAAGTGTTGCTCCTCTTCCCCTTACAAGTGGTCCTCAGAGCACATCCACAAAGCAAAAGCAAAGCACAAATTTGGCCCAGGTTCCCAGGTTACCTTTACATGAGCTGTTTTGGATGGCACATGAAATGGGCAGCAGCATCCATTGTACCAGTCTGCCTGAATCATAGAATTCATGGTTCGGGTTGGAAGGGACCTTTAAAGCTCATCTAGTCCAACCCCTGCCTGAAAACCAGGTCTGTGCTCAGGGAGGTACTGGTTGAGACCCTGCTACCATTGGTTTTGTTTCACAGGTGTTTGTTCATGAAAATTAGCAAATAAATATGTTGTCCACCCCTGCTCCAAATGTACCAGGGTTTGCTCCTGAGCTCTTGGAAGTCAAGGGGGCACAGACCTTGCTTGGATTTCAGACACACTGGTTCCCACGCTTTCCCATACTGGTTCAAATTCCAGGGACATCAGAAGTGATCACATAATATGGATTTTCTTACTTGCCAAGAACACAGAATATAATTTGATAAAGACAGCAAAGATTTCTAATCTTGACATAGAAAGAAATCAGGCATGAAAAGGAACAGGGAAGAAGAGCAATCTTAGGTCATGGTAGTACACCTCATGTCTTAAGTAAGAGCCTCTCAAAGACTGAGGTACTTGCTGTTCAAAACACAGATGAAGATACCTGGATTTATCTACAGTTAAAGGAAACAGGCACTTTGTGATTTAGGAGAAGTCCCCTTTCTGCTCCCCATCTTGGTGATCAATCCTGTAAAGATGCTAAACATCTTCCAGCCACTATTAATTGAGTCTGCTAATTACAGTGTACAGCAACTCATAATCCATGAGCACCACAGAGCCAGATAGAGAACATATTTACAAAGAGGGCCTTGGGGAAGTCTAGATTAGTCTCAGGACAACTTGAAAGGAAAGATAAGGAAGCTTAAGGGGACTCTTCCTCTCCTGCAGCAGACGAATGAATTAGCAGTGAAGGCTCCAGCTCTGGTCAAAGGGAAGGGATAATGTAGTGATGAAGTAGGTCTTAAATCATTTTGATGTATTTAAGTGTCACTCTAAAGAAGATCTAGAGATGTAGAGAGAAAACAAAGTACCAGTCAAAATAATCAGGCAAATTTGAGGATGCCATTGGTCAGTTGGATACATAGTTTATTCAGCACCAAATTTTAATCATTTGGAAAGGATCTTTTTTATATTGTTCATTTAAATGACAGAGGTTTTGTTAATTGAGTTATTTATCCAATTTTATTTGTTAATTATTTATTCCATGTCTCTCACAGGGGAGTCTCATAAAAACCATTGTATTTTCCACAGGCAGAACAGTGCTACATAAGCAGGGGTGGTTACAGGCTCCTTAACCAGGAAACCACAAACAATTGTGGAGACTCTGGTGGCACTATCAGGAAAGAAAAGTCTTTCCCTCATCTCTTTCACAGGCCAGAGCATGAATCCACACCAGAATATAAGCCAGTTCAACAGTAACACTGCAGTCAGCATTCTGGTGACACACACAGTTCCCAGCCGAGGCATGGTGGGCATTAAACACACCAATATTCTATGTAAGTGCTGTGTGGTGTGTGTCTGAGATGCTTGTGGGATTGCCAGGTGGACAGTTGAATCTGTGAGAGGTGGGAGAAGAGGAGAGGAGAGGAGAGGAGAGGAGAGGAGAGGAGAGGAGAGGAGAGGAGAGGAGAGGAGAGGAGAGGAGAGGAGAGGAGAGGAGAGGAGAGGAGAGGAGAGGAGAGGAGAGGAGAGGAGAGGAGAGAGAGAGGAGAGGAGAGGAGAGAGAGAGGAGAGAGGAGAGGAGAGGAGAGGAGAGAGAGAAGAGAAGAGAAAGAGAAGAGAAGAAAGAGAAGAGAAGAGAAGAGAAGAGAAGAGAAGAGAAGAGAAGAGAAGAGAAGAGAAGAGAAGAGAAGAGAAGAGAAGAGATGCTCCTTCAAAGTCATGCAGGAACAAGAGGATCACGTGGGATGCTGCAGAAAAGCAAACCAGTCCTACGGCAGTGCTGATTCCAGTCTCCAACTTTAACCATTGAAACAGAGGCAACAGAGAATACATCGCACTCTTCCATCCGAGGTTTGAATCTCACATCTGATGTAAATCACAGAGATACAAAACTCAGGGTAGCACAGGGGAAGAAAAAGTCCTTTTTGCATATACTTTTTCAGATGGCAGTGCTCCACAGGATACACAGACATAGTTGAGGTACTAATGTATAGAAAAAACCCATAACATTGCACTTGGAACTCATTAATTAGGAATTCATTAAAGTCTGTTGCCCTCATGCAAATATTTCTTTCAGGGATGGATACCTGTGTATACGTTGTCTGCGAGGGGAGAGGGAGAGGAAGGATTTATCTCACAGGATTTGAGAAGACACCAAAGTCACGTTGTCCCTACACTTCTCACAATATTTGTCTGTCAATAGGTGCATTAAGTGGTCTGCATCTATTATGGGGGTGGATGCTGCCATCAAAGTGAATTAGGGCTTATTTGGCCATAGTCGCATTTTATGTGCTGGCAATTCACTGTCTGTCTGGCACGCTAATGAGAAGTGGGCTGGGAAAAGAGGGCACTAGTGCATAGGAGCACAAAGCATGCAGATTATTTTTCCTTTTCCTAATGGAATATGATGGGGTTTTACAGTCATTTAAAGACACTTTTTCCTTTTTCTTTTTCTTTTTCTTTTTCTTTTTCTTTTTCTTTTTCTTTTTCTTTTTCTTTTTCTTTTTCTTTTTCTTTTTCTTTTTCTTTTTCTTTTTCTTTTTCTTTTCCTTTTCCTTTTCCTTTTTCTTTTCCTTTTCCTTTTTCTTTTCCTTTTCCTTTTTCTTTTTCTTTTCTTTTCTTTTTCTTTTCTTTTTCTTTTTCTTTTCCTTTTTCTTTTTCTTTTTCTTTTCCTTTTTCTCCTTTCTCTTTTCCTTTTTCTTTTTCTCTTTTTCTCTTTCTCTTTCTCTTTCTCTTTCTCTTTCTCTTTCTCTTTCTCTTTCTCTTTCTCTTTCTCTTTCTCTTTCTCTTTCTCTTTCTCTTTCTCTTTCTCTTTCTCTTTCTTTTTTCATATATCCCACTACTACAGAGCAGTTGTCATCCTAAATCTTAACCAGATATTATTTGGAAAGCACAATTAATGGCTATGAGATAACGCCATATCAGCAAAGTTAGATAATTAATGAGTAATAACTGATGTACTTGTGACTGCAAACAAATGTGCCTCCAGTTTAAACTTAAGGACAGACACAAATTCTAATTCACCTAGAACACAAGTACATGGGCATAATAAAGCTCAAATATGAACTGACCCGATCCTTTACACACTGGTTCTGGAGGAAGAGAAAAGGAAAAATAAAATCAGATGTGAGTCTGCCCCCCACCTCTCCAATCCCACAGCTGTCTTTGCTGTGAGCAGGCTTGCCATATAGCCTGGAGAAATACCCATATCCCATATGGTTCATTGGTGCAAAGCTGTCAAGGGACCTTCTACAGCACTCACAAGCTCAAGAACACCTTGCTGCTCCTCCCAAGGCCACCAGCGAGGGAGACGTGCAATAGTGACTGCAAATGTTCTCACACAGGCACCAGCAAAGAATCATTAAGGTTGGAAAAGACCTCCAAGATCACCAAGTCCAACCACCAACCCACCACCACCAGGCTCATTAAACCACGTCCTGAAGTGCCAAGTCTACATGTCCTACAAATAGATCCAGCCTGGGGAACTTAGAGTGCCTGAAGTCTTCAGGAAGGTGATTCAAGTCCTCCACCTGCACAACAGTGGTCTCACCAGCACAAAATTAGACACAATCCTCCAAGAGGAGTTACAGCACCGCCCTGCTCCCCTGGGTGTTACACACAGCCACCACAGATGCGCTCAGTGCGAGCACATCACTTTCCAGTGCTATTTCTCAAGGGTTGCCTGGGGCCCAGGTGTCTTTCCCCCTGCCACTGCTGTCTGCTACCTGCCTCCTCTGATGGACTGAAACCAAGGAAACTGGCCACAAGTTTGTCTTTTACCAGGAAATTCTCTGCTGCCCCACGCTGGCTTGAATCTGGCCTCTAGGTGCCCAAGGACACAGAAAGATCACACAAAAGGCGCCTATTAAGAGGAAATAAATGCATACTTTAAACTTATTTTTAAAGCTTGAATAATGAGTATTTTAGAATGTAGCAGCGAAAAAGGTGGTTTATGCATGAAGGAATTTCTTTTATGCAAGTATATCCAGTTTTCTGGGATCAAGACACAGTAGCATACATGTATTTTACCAGCAAGAAAGAGGGGTGGAGAGTAAGAGAGGGAAGTGCCTCTTAGGGAATAAGTATCTTTGTTCATTTTGGTCCCAAAATGCTGAATCTCACTAACTATATTAGTGTAAAACCTCACAGCACCCAGAGCTGGCAAAGACCAGGCTGTGTGCTGTCTGCAGGCTCAGGGGACAGGTATTCACCTTCACAGCTCATTGGCAATTTGCTGTAGGACTGGGATCCCACAAGGGCAATACATTTCCTTCCTGTGAAGGTGCAAAGCTGTTCATCATTTTCATGGAAGTAAAAAACACCCACATGCTTCTCTTAATCCAGCAAACTGCGTGTTGAAAATGCAAATTCCCTGTATGGGAAGTGGGGCAGTTCAGCTCAATCCTTGGAACTCCTCTGCAGAGATTTGAACACAAAGTTCTAACAAGGCTTGGGTGGAAGTGTCTCATATGCTATCACAAAAATTAGCCAACACTGTCCTCCTAATTTTTCTTTCTAAATTGGTCCATCTCTTAGCACAGTTCAGTTGCTTGTTCAGTACCTTGTGGCTGAGCTCACCAACACCACCATATGGAAAGAATACCCAAGAGGAAAGGATTTTTCTCAGTCAGTCATAGTCTTCCAGCCCTTGCCCATCTATTACCCCTAAGTTTGTGTGCACAATGCAGTGACAAGAGCTCAGCGCTCTGCCAGTGCCACCTCATCTTTCACAGAGCTCAGGACAGTTCAGCAGCACAATCTGGACGCTGTGGAGTGTTGCAGAGAAACGTTGAAGTGTCACACCACAGGCTTTGCAGCCTCCAGACCTGCCCGTGCTTCCTGAATGTGGCTGCATTTATGAACTTAACTTTGCACTTCTGGTTGCAAAGTGAACACAACCTGCTAGGCCTAATGAATTACCCTGATCTAGAAAAGGAACATGACGTGAAAAACAAGGATTCAACAGAAGTCTAAGGAAATTGATAAATGTAATGATTACATTTTTATCCTGCTAATTAGCCCAGCATACAATCACTAACAGACTGTAACAAGAGGCTGTAAATCTTCAGCACCTCCGGGCTCCCTCCATGCAATTCATCCACCCTTCAGAAGTAAGAAACCTAATAAAGAGACAGATAATTGAAAAAGTTTCAGTACGTCACCAAATCATCTTAAATTTTTCTGTTTGCATTTGTGACTCAGCACCCCTGACTTCCCTTCCTTCTGAATTAGCCCCATCAATCCTACAATGAAACAAGACATTTTGCCTTTCAGTTTCTTGACCCAGAAGTAACATCCTTTTTGATCCAGCTATTTGTATTTGGTCTCCACCAGTTCAACTGCAAATATAAGCATGAGCTACACTATTTGGATTTGAAGCCATTTTCCCCAAATCTAAGACTCAATAGAGAGAAAAGGGAGGTGTTGGGTTTGATGGTCACCTGTCAATGCAGAAGAGTTTATTGAAATCCCAGTGAAAAGCTACTGTTGTGCAGTAGGCAATTTTCAAGTGTTAATAAAGCAGCCAATTTTGCCAAGCAACACCCCAGCTCCCAAGATTATAATAAATACTTGAGCATCCTGCCAAATTTCAGTGCAAACAATAAAGCACTTTCTGTTATCAGAGCACAAAAAGCACTCTTAACTCGTGTAATTTGCCCCTTAACTTGAATTCAAGGCACCCCCCAAAATCATTATCCCCTGCAAGGCAGGGATCATTTCAGCAGGCAGCAGCCAAGCCTGGCTGGGGGGAGCTGGAGGCCTGACATTAATAAGGTGCTCCATGCCTGAAAGACCATAAAGGGAAAACCTTAACTAGGTGTTATAACAAGGGGATATGAAGTGTCACAAAGTGTGTAAATGTCACGAGTTCTCTACGAGGCCTCTATGTTAAAAGTCTTCCTCATTTTAGCTCCTCTGGGTAAAATATTTTCCTTCTGCTGCTGCTCCTTTTAAAACATTTTGATAACGAGAGCGAAAATGATAATTTCAGCGGTGTGTGTGCTGGCAGCTTTGTGGGATGGCAGCACAGATCACAGCACTGAGGAGAAACAGGGAGCACAGAGCCCGATAACAAAAAGCAAACGTATTCCTATTAAAAGCTGTTTACAGAGTGCCACAAAGTGTTTCAGATACGACATAAACCCTGCTTCGTACCACCAGCATTTACAGCCTCACGTTCAGGCATGTTCTTTACCTCGCACACTTGGTAAATCCATGGGACAATTCCCATGGATTGAAGCCTGTAGGGCTGGGGGACTGTGAACCAAATCCAGCAAGATTTGAACCCCTCAGTCACACGGAGCTAATCGCAGGATTAATCACTGTACTAAACACTTCGTTAGGCAGGTAGCGATGGAGAGAGCCCTGCGACGGAGCCCAAACAGAGTTTGTGTTAGATCACAGAAGAAACATTTCTGGAAAGAAAAAGACAGACTTTTTTTCCCCCTTTTTTTTGAGAGAGAAAATGCATGGGAGAGATAATTTTGATTGAGAGATAATGTGTTAAAGAAAATGTGATAAGAGTATAGGCATGTAGATGTTACAAGAAAAAACCAAACCAAAACAAAATAAACATTACACTGCTAGGGCCAAATATTTTATAGCAATTCTTATGAACTGCTTTAACTCCTAATTCCTGGTACAACCAGAAATGGCAGTTTAAAATTGCTAGGAGACCTCCCAACCTGTTCCTCCTCAGCCTGCCTCCTGCAAGGGCAAATCCCACAAAGAAGAGGCCACTGCCTGGGTGGCAGCCACAGTCCCACTGGTGGCAGTGGCAGTCCCACTGGTGGCAGTGGCAGTCCCACTGGTGGCATTCATCTCACCCACGCTTCAGTCCTGCACCAGCTGCCTCAGAAGAGTCCTGCATTTTACACCCAGCCTTATCTCCTCTGCGGACAGGAATATGAATTGCTTCACGTCATGTTTTTTTGTTAATGAGAAGAGTGCTGAAGTGCTGTGTGGAGCACCTTCCCCCAGCCCTGACACTGGCGTTGCTGCCTGTGATGAATTAGGACTGTGCTTGAACCTAAAGACCAGCAAATTAACAGTTAATTAGGAGTTGATAAATAGCAGAGTCACACAGACCCTCTGATTTAGCTTGTTTTCAGCTGCTGCCCTTCTTCTGTATCTTGAAACAGCAAGTGTTTATGTGCTTGTAACAAGTGCCTGAGTGGGCCGCCATGTCTGGGGTTTGTCAGGGGCCTGCATGGCTCTGCCGCCGCCCCCTCCTGCTCCCGCTCAATTACGGGGCTCTACTTGACACAGCGGCTTTATCGGTATTTATCCCCGAGATAAAAAGATGTGACAGTGCTTTCAGGGAGAAATTAGGCGGTGTGGTGGAGGGAGGGGAGCACTTCTGAGCCCATCCCTCAGTAAGGCCTGGTTCCCTGCCATGGAGGCACTCCTGGGCCTCCAGTTGCCTCTCACGGGGACCGATCTCTCATCTGACCGCACCAGACAAGCCCTGGGCTCTGAAGAGGGGCATTTTACAAAGCCAAGACAAACAGAAAGTGCTCAACCTCTCTGGAAAGCAAAGATGCAGGGCATTTTATTACTTTCAGTGTGCTGTAAGAAGATCACAATTCAGCATGGTTTCTAGCTCCCTGTCTCAGGGTCAGAAGAGACACCTAGTATGTCCTTTTTTTTAATGGATTTGTTCCCACCTTCTGTAAGGTCCTGATGGATGGAGCTTTTTACCTTTCCAGCTCTACAAGGAGGGATGTTCTTGCAATTCCTGCAGAATCCACTGAGAGGAATTCTCCATTTCATGGGAGCAGCTTCACTCCACCCACCCCAGGCACAGCCCAAGCGCTTTAGTGAGGTCTCTGCACACTTCAGCTGGAGCCCAATAGCCTCTTTTATGTCTTGACATCGCTTGGTCAATGCAGGGGACTAGAGAATGTTACCAGTAAAATAAAGTTAAATTATAAAATACCTAAATTTGGTTAAATCTGCACAGTACTGGAGATGCTGGACATTTGCAGGACCACCTCAGGCCCATGACATCCATGAACAACGGCTGTGTGCGCTGTGTAGGTGCATGGGCTGGTGTGTGCGTGTGCACCAATTCAGTTCTCTTTCCTTCTGCTTCAGAACAACTTTAAGATCTAAGGTTGGAATAAATAAATCCTTGAAGTGCCTTGAAACAAACCTGGTTTGGACAGATGTGTTGCAGGGACAGGATCAATGTGTCTTTTCAAAATTTTGAGGGTAATAGGGTTAGAATTTTTTCCCTTATGAATGGTGTGACAGGTGGGGGGAGAGTGTCGTTGGCTTTTGCCACAATAATTCTTTTTATTGCTAACATATGGGGAATTTGATGAAGAGGCCTGAAATGACCAAATCTGGGGGAAGAAAGGGGGGAAGTTGAGAAACTGTGGAGATATGAACACCACCTTTTTAAAACTAATTATAATAACCCAACCTTAAAATGAATTTGTATGTGACTGATGCAATCCTACAGGCATATAAAGGGATAACGTGTCTTTCCCGATGTGCCTCTGACTTGGATCAAGCACCCAGCGCTGTGCTTTGGCTTTATTGACTTTGTCCTCACAAATAAAACTTGATTACAAGGCTTGGTTGTTTGTTACAAATGGGAAGCTGAGTGTATGTACCTATGTCTCAGTGAAATAACATTGCTGAGCTTCAGCTGAAAACGTTATCTGTGTCCTTCAAAAAAAAATGTCCACCCAGTGGAAGGCAGCATTACCTAAACTGTAACTCCATAACATCACAAGGAAGGAGGGACACAAGTACTCCTGGGGGAAAGAAGTGCCTCAAGAGGGAAAGAAAGCAAGGTGCATGGGCTAAATTGGCAGGGGTAACGAGAATAAGCCACTCATCCTTGGCTCTGCTCCAGCCAAGTGAAAACACTTTATCTCCCATTTGAGTGTCCCATTTTTACCTGCTCAGTGGTTTTGTAGCTCTGTAGGGTATGGGGCTTTCAGCAGTTTGCTGTATGGCCATGCCAGGAATTACTAGATTTGACTAAAAGAGAGGAGAATAGACCCAAAACATTACTTTTAATTTGAAGGGGCTGTATATTCACGAAGCAGGATCTAAAAGAAGCCCTGTTAATAAATACGTAAATCAACAAAATCCCTTAAGTGCCTTAAGGGTGATTAAACATACACTCAGATTAAATTAAATTCACTGTAGCTTTTACACATTTCTTCAAGTGACTTGAATAGGTTTGTTTTCCCTTGGAAAAAAAAAAAAGTGTCACATTCGTACAAGAGCATTGCTTCTCTCAATAAAGGCACATTCAATCAAATCCAGAAACCAACATTTAAATAACATTACAGCTGTGCTTAAACCAACAAGCAGCAAAGGCTGCAGGGAGGGAGCGATACCACCTTCCTCCCCAGTCCTGTGTTCTAAAAAGAAGGGCACCACTGTTAAACAGAAACAATTTCCCAGTTTTACTTTGGGAGTCTCTGTGGCTTTGCGTGGCGAACGCTTGGCTCCGAGGACCACGTCATTGTTTACTGTACTAGACTTCCATGCTTGGAGATGTGAAACAAGGTGGGAATTTACTTTGGAAGTTATTAAACAGTTATCAGTCTCCCAGGTAAATTATCGTCTGCAAATATGAATATTCATCCCTAATTAATGGGAGCCAGTGATAAATGGTGCATCAGTTATCCCGGTACCGTCCATCCTCGCTCTGCAACGTGACAGAGGAATTGGGCCTTGTCAAATGTAGTGATAGGTTTCATTTACCATCAACTCTAAGAAATGTAAAGGACCTGAAATACAATCCAGGCTCCTGCAGGAGTCAGTAGGAAATCCTTCTGTAGGAATCAAATGGACTTTTAACCAGGTCCTCTAAGAACTGACCAAGGAATTCTCAGATTATTTTTGTCCCTTTCCTGTTCAGCAACATCTTGTAATGCCTCTCCTCAGCTTCACTTGCTCCTTACAGAGCATACTAATAAATCCTTCTTCCTTTTTTTGAAGAAGAAATTGAGTTCCTAGTATCAACAGCTGGAAAAAAAAAGTCTTGATCTGGCTGTATGCAACTATTTTGTCCCATTTCTGTATCCTTAAGCACACACATAACTTTAAGCAGTGGTTTTAATCTTGTGTTTATCTGTCCTTAATATTCCAGGCCATTCCTTATACTGCTCTCTGGGATTTTCCTCCAATTAGATGCCTTCAAACAGATGTGATCTTTTAAGGTTTGAGTTCACAGTAGCAAACTTAATCTACAGTTATCTTATTAATCATGTCTTCTCATAGGATTAACACTATTCTGCAGCACAGACCCTAAGTGTGTGGGGAACAACTGGTGGTTATATTTAACCACCTAATTTCGACTCCCTGTTTAAGTAAAGGAAACAATAATGGTGGCCTTAATTGCAGAAATTACCAGTTACTTTGAGTTTGACATGTGCTTAATGACTAAACGGATGGAAATACTAAACCTAATGCCACTTGTCAGACAATTGGAATTGATAATCACCTCTATAAAAGCCATTGATGGTAATCTGTTAGGAACAGATTCGCCTAATTCCAAGCAGAAGTGGTGTTATTACTTAGCTTTAAGACATAGCCTCGAGTAGATAGACAGTAATGGAGAATATTCACATATCATTTAAAACAAAAACACACATCTTGCAAAGAAAAACACAAAGTACTAAGAGGCAATGTTGTTTGCATCACTATTTCTCATAGACAGTGCTTATTTTCAAGTAACAATGCACCTGCCCTATATTGTTGCCTTATATTAGCATCTATAACATACTCCATGTGCTATTTGTGCTACATACCCCGAATAACACTCTTCCTGAAGCTGTGTTGAAGTATGTTGACGTGATGTTCACTACAAAAACTGGATCTCTCCCCTCCAGAAGGAAAGAACCCAGAGCAAAACCAAGTTGTTACGTTTGGTGAAGCTGCCTTTAGTGGAAGAAAAGCCTTAGAAGGGATAATTGTAGGACTGACACTGAACAGATCAGTATCAGTGGATATCCCAGGTGAATTTTCTGAAGTGAAGGCATGCAGAAGGGCTTGCTGATGTCTGTCTTGTTTCTCTGATTTCTGTCTCCCCAGCAGCTGGGCTAGTATTTTTCTTTTTTTACCCTTTAAAATTATTTCAGCAGAATTTGCAACTATCTTATATACTCCATAATTTATATAGACAACCTTGGTCAGTCCCAACCAAAACATGAACATTGTTGTGACCTGAACAAAGCCATAGCAGAATGTGATGTTTTGAGGAAATGTGTAATCACTGGTATAGTTTTTCCTCGTCAGTTCTGTAAAATAGCTCCTATTTTCCTGGGCAAAGTGGCCTACCCAGCACTTTAACAGGTTCCAGCTTCACCTTGGGAATAGTTAGATTCCCTTCCTATGTAAAATAAGAAAAATGAGGTGGAAAGCCATTATTATGCTTATGCATGGTTCTCTACCCAGATTAACCAGGTCAGGGCCAGCAAACCCCCTGGATTGCATTATTGTCCTTACACAAACAAGAGTGTGTAAGAAAGTCTTGAAAGTCTGTGGTTGGTATAGAAAAAACCCCACTTGCCCTTGAAGGGCAACAGGTTCCTTAATGTGCAAAACACCTTCCAACTGTTCTGCTAAATGCTTTTTACTGGCAAATCTCGTACAGCTTCACACTGAAATTCTGAGCACCTCTATAAGCTCAGACATGGATTCAGATGCACAGATAATGTATCAAGTCTGAAATGCAAAAAATTCTTCCTGTTTCTTACCACTTCCTTATCCACCTGAAGCTTTGGGGAAATATTTTGCTAGACAGCTCTGGAGTTTGTTCCAGCTTTGCTTCCTTGGTCTTTTGTTACTGTAGGAAAAGGCAGATTCTGAGGCTTCAGGCAGAAGATTGGTCTTGACCCGATGCCTTTGCAAGACAGCAACACCCAGGTCTTCCACGCTCATTCACTGGCAATTCAACTGTTTCAACAGGAGCAGAAACCACCTGTTGGCTGGGCAGCTAAGCTGATGCTGTTGTGAGACAACTCTCTCTCCAGGTAAAATTTCCATTTCTTAGGAGATTTTGGGGTCTAGTCCAGGAAACTTGGGCATACAAGCCACAGAACCATCCTCTTCCTCTCTATTTGCAATATCTACAAGACATTAATCCAGTAAGTGAAGAAAATCATATGATAAACCCAAATTTGTTTTTCTGTCAAAGCAAAAAGTTCAGGTGGTGCTTTGGTGCAAAGTGAAGTGGTTTGAGACATCTGCCAGGATCTAAACACTTTTTATGGAAGCCAGCTAAAACTTCTGTAAGCCTTTAACTGCGTAGTCAATGGGAAGCCAGGCAGCACACAGCAAGAGATGATGCACTGCAAGTGTGTAGAGAGGGGCTTTGATGAGGTGAACTTGCCCTGTTAGCCAAACACTCGTGTGACTGCCAAGATTCATACCCTGTCTCGTGTCTTATTCCAGTGCCCTTTTTTC